>CM060892.1:5312500-5855000 GCA_030762935.1 Hymenopus coronatus
AGGACGAGAAATTAATGTAAATGAAAGTTTAAAAACTACTTTATTTTTAGGTATCTGATTATCATTATCGTTTTGGTTTAAATATAACAATGCATTTTAACCAACATTTGACAATTTATTTATTTCTATATTTCTATCAAATTTGGGGTATTTTGTTAAAAAAAACGGCGACTTTTTATACAGCTTTTGGAAACTTTGAGTATCACCGAGTTGGGAACATTGATTCTCAGGAAGTCGACAGTACGGCTGCACTTGTGTATTCAAACTACATTACTATTGTTGATTAATTTCAAGGTTTTCCCTTCACGTAGATATCGATATGGGAGCTCATTTGGTCACACGCTGGTTTTCTCATCCCTAATTCCCTGGGTCCTGGCTTTTAACACGGCCTAGACAGATGATTTTTTAAGCGTGCATTTTACATCTGTAAAATTTGGAAAATCCACACTATATAAGAATATTTTTACTTTCTCTACATAGTACATTTTAGGGTCCCTGTATCCAAAAAAATCATTTTAAGAAAAAGGTTCGTATGTGTGTATGTGAATCTCAAAAATGAAAAGTCGGTAAAATATCAAACTTTGTATTTAAGTTTAGTAATTTCCAAACTTGCGAGAAAAACAAAATTTTCCATGTAAAGGGTAGTTTGGGGCGGAGGAATTTTCTTGAAAGTCGTGTCACATCCTTGGAAGATGATAAACTTAAATACCAAGCTTGGTATTTAACAATCTTATAGTTTTTCAACTATGCTGTCCAAAGACGCACTCGGACCATTTTCTAAAAATGTGTTTTTTATTCAGTTGGTTCAAAACATAAATGCCCGATGAAATCTCTGTATCGAATTTTTGGGTGCAATTCAATACCTTCTCTATGCACTATGTACATTATACGTGTAGTGAAAGTTAAATATTTAATTGGATTCACGAGTCCCCAAAACATGCATTTCTGATAAAATATCGATATCGACTTTTTGGGCGCAATGTAATAGTTTATCTACCGTTTGTGTTTTAGCGAAAGTAAAAATGAAATAGTTTTATTTATTGTCGCTGTTTAATTGCTGTATAAAACGCCTAATTTTGCTCAGAGGTCTCTTTTATCAGCTTGGGGTTCTTTTACGAACCTTATCTACGTCATGCGAGAACCAGAGGCTTATATCTTAAATATTAAGGCAATGGAACGTCATAACCTCTACATAACTAGTTCAATTTCAAGGAGATTCTGCTAATTAATCTTCAGCAATTTTCAAAGAACGCTTCCTTTATGCTTACATTATGAATTTATGAAGGTGCAAGTAGATACTTATCATCGCCAATCACAACAATCTCGCAGTTCCCGAGAACTGGCGATACCAAGAACGTGATCACATCAAAAAGGTACAATAATGTAGAGTTTTACGTGGAAGTTTACGAACCATAAAAGCAGCTTCAATTTCGTTATAGCAGCACATGACCTTCTGTGAAAATGACGTAGCAATTTTATTTATAATGTTCAAGAGACCAAGAAGGCATTCTTCACACATTGCGCAACTCAAGAGATCGTATGATAAAGCGGAAAAAAAGACCGACATGCCACCTATTGGAATACAAATGACTCCTTTGTCATCTTTGTGTTACGCCTCTGGCGAACATATTTCATCAACGGCGTTTTAAGACAAATAAACCTCTCAAATATGCACGCAGATGTACACACCACATGGAATTTCAACAAACAAGAAATGTGTTCCGGTAGTCACGAAACAGTCACATGAAATACGATTGCTGGTATTAATAAACAACATTAACTATACAAGAAGGGCTTTAAATCCAAGGTCCCACATGCAACTGTCTCGTCTAAATTACATTGAACATAATTCCCAGAAACAAGGCGAGTTATAATAAAGGAAGCTGACATGGCTGGCTATTCTTTCCACAATTTTCCTATACTAAGCATGTTTTCTAGAGTTTTACTTTATGTGAAAGCCACTATTCTGTACATTTGTCACCATTTGTTTTCATTGTGATGATTTAAATGCGTTTACTCGACACGTTTTGTTAAGTTTTTGATTATCTCTTGCCATGTTTATACAACAAATAAAACCAACAACATTCTGTTAAGATGGCGTCGAATAGCTCTAGCAAATATTTCGTTTTCTCTCCATTATTGCTTACCACGTTTCCATGGGGAACTGAAATCGATTTGAGTCCAATTCCATCTCAATGCGATCCGCGTTCAGGTGTTAATAGAGAATGTTTTGAATACGCAAGCTTCGAAAATAATAATTTCATCCATTTATGTTGGTCAATTTGTAATTGCGTTGGCGGACCTGCTAGACATATACTTATTATCTGTGTATTAAGAAGCAGGTTTTAAATTAAATAAGTAATTTGAGAATGCATTACAAACTATAGAAACCATAAAATGGTGCTGTTATAAAGTAACATAGAGATATAAACAAATGACTACCGCATGCAACGAATATAGCAAAAGAAGGGTTTCTTTACCGTATTCACGTAGGTATTTCCATGTAACATTTTTAAATCGCACTTTTTTTAGGATCGCATGCAACATTCAATAGGATTTTAATCTGCGTTTCCATGCAGTATTCAATACGGCAAGTGCACTCAAATAGATTTCAATTCCCCGTGGAAACTTGGCAATTATACTCTGATTTACTCCGAAGTTGCAGTTAGCTTTCTAAACTCGAATTAATTTACTCCTTTATGAAATTATGACAGAACGATCTAGAAGACTTCCGGTGAATCCTCACTTTTACCCCTTTAGAATAATTTTATTATTGAACTGCTCACGAGTTTCTGTTAAGGTTATTTACTCCGAAGTTGCAGTTAGCTTTCTAAACTCGAATTAATTTACTCCTTTATGAAATTATGACAGAACGATCTAGAAGACTTCCGGTGAATCCTCACTTTTACCCCTTTAGAATAATTTTATTATTGAACTGCTCACGAGTTTCTGTTAAGGTTAAGTAGCTGCTGCCACCTTGGGCCAATTCCAATAACTAATTCCATGGTGGCATGTGGCTCCTTTTTGCATCCACTTGACTTTCGCTATTCTGCTATTCTTTCTCTAACTATTCATACAAAAGCTTATTCTTCTCTCTGCTTTAGGCTCATCAACACAAACATTAGTAGATATGATTTTATGACATATTTTTATTGATTAAATTGTAATAAGGAATGCACCAATCTAAACAGATAGTCAAATCTTACGGGGAAAAAAATAAAGGCAAAAAAAAAAAAAAAAAAAAAAAAAAGGAACAAAAGCAGAGATGACTTCTCATTTGAGAAAAGCTGGGAAATTTAAAGCAACAACAAGCCATATCTCGGCAATAGTTAACTCCACATAACATAAATTGTGTCCTTTAGTGAGATCTACATTTTTAGTGTAGTAAGAATTTCCTGTGCCTTACAGTTTGCCAATTATATAAAAGTCATCCAGAATGAAGAGGTCTTCAGAGGCCATTCCCAGAAAATTCAACATATACATTTTGTCATGTAAGCATCGTTAATACCCTTTAATCAAAATGGTTACAGGCATTTTCGAGAAAATGGAGACTTTCGGAAAATCTCCCACATTAAGGGTATTTTGGGGTTGGGGAATTTTCATGAAAATCTTCGTGTCGCATTCCTGGAAGACACTGAACTTAAATACCAAGTTTAGTTGTTTTTTTTTTTTTGTTTTTTTTACCGACTTCTCGTTTTTGAGTTAAGTAAAGAGAGTTTATCTCTTTATTCTTGATGGATTTTGTGGAATTTTGTTTAACTGGTAAACCGTATGAGATAAACAAAAACTTACTACACATAAAATGTACATCTCGTTAAAACACAAAACTTATGTCGTAAGTTTTGTTTGTTTGTTTTTTTATAAAGAGCTGACCGTTTGAGATATTCCTTGTTATTGGTTTCAGCTTTAAAATACTTATACTTTTCTCATACAGGAATTTGCCAGCTCTTGTCCATACAAACAAAGGAACTTCAGTCACATAGCAACCAGCTTTTGACTATTACTTTAACCTATGCTACTCCCTTATTTCGCTTCTACTTACAAGAAATCAAGTAATGAGACTACTTCTGCTAGTGTTTATTTCGACTAGCATGAAGTAAATGGAAGAATAAGCTTCTTTAACAATGATTTCTTACAGAAAGTCATTTGAATGGAGCACATCAAATGTTTAACCCAAAGAGTGACACTTTTTATCAATGTAGTTTAAAATTATTTCTCTGTCCTTTTAATTGGCAATTCTGAGTACAAACGCCGGAGCCATAATACCATTATCCTAAGCATATGACAGGTGTTTTCATTTTGTCGATAATTCACGACCAGAACGAATTGTCCTGAGAGATAAAAACACGAATTGTATTTGATAAGACAATTTAGCGAAATAAGATTATAAATAATTTATAATATAACATAGGAAGGGAGATTTTATCATTGTAATACTAACATTAGTTCTCAAATGGTACATGACCACCATCTTTATTTACACTATGTTCTTTTTTCTTTCTTCACTGCCTCCTGAATTATGATATGGCCGACCGTGTCTACACCCAATGTACGAATATCGATAGCAGCAATAGAAATAGGGAACAATTATTTTATTTCAGCTTTTAATAACTACATGAAATGGAACAAACGTTATTTTATTTGAGGTTATTGCACACATCTCATACATAAGAAATACAAATAATGATTATTTTCACTCATTTTTTTAACTAAATACATTATGACCCGGATAAAAATGTAAATAAACATTGTAACTGAATTAATTGAAAGTACAATTGTGGAACTGACAGTTATTAGAAGTGAAGGTTGGCTGTCACCTTGTTACGAATAACCAAGACAGGAGATTAAACAAACGAACGTCAAGATTTCAAAGAAATGAACATCAGCTGCGGTAAGATGTTTCGACAATATCGCTCCAGTCAGATGACCGCGATTGGTTGAAATTGTCTGATCTCGGCCATTCCATTGACGCTTTAATAGTTGGGCTGAATTTGTTTTTTTATCACCACCACGACCACCACACTGTGCCTCGGAGGAAGGAGCTGTGTCGCGGTTCGAACCCAGGCACCCAAACAATGGGTCTGCACTTGATCACGAGATCCATGACAAGGCGCAGGTCCAACATCACAAAAAGCTTCTTTACAAACGGTGAAATGTGGCAGCGAGTAAACTTCAAAGAAGAAAAGACAGTAACCTTGAAGAAGAGAAACCAGTTTTCTAAAGAATTATTATTAGTACACCTCTTTTTCACAGAAAAGAAACAGAAACGAAAAGATTTTTAAGAAAGAAAAAAAAAAAAAGGACACTAAGCTATCCCTTTTAGAATTCAGGCACCTCAAATCCTTTTATTTCTTTCTTCTTCATCTCTCTCCGGAGTTGGATACAATGATAATTCTTTATTCTGCCTTTTATAAAGACTATCCTTTACCAAAACGCGATGGTTTCGTTTTACCAAAGGATATAAAAAAAAAGGCACACCCACTCACACCGTCTGTCCCTCCCTCCCTCACTTTTCATCTTAGGTTTCATAAAAGCAGAATTCATGAGAGAATGTAATTTTTATTCCGTGTTGGTCTACTGAAATCTATCCTTTCAAGGCCTCCTGCGCGACTTAAACCTGATTTATTGTAGTTGCCTTGCTTTCTCATTGTTGTTTTAAATTCCCAAACTCGCTGCATCGCGTACCCTAACTGGGGCATGGAATACGACGTTATACCTATCGGAATAATAAAACCCATTCGTCTGTTTCTAATCCTGGATTATGTTTGAGCTGCGGGAAGGAAGCTATGTATGTTTTTAAACAAATGTGCTACAAAGGCGATCCTACCCGTTCCCACCTCCCCCTCTGGGATAGAGAACGGGGTACTTCTAATCTGTGTCGAAATACGAGAAAAACTGCCTCCCAACTGTCATTTGCACCTAGGTGCATTATCTATATTAATATTACACAGCCAAAATGTTTTGGGGGAGATCTCAAAAACTAGTTCTTTCAACACTAAAGAAAAGCCCAAATCTTTACTCCACTTCGAATATAGAGCATAGGTACAAAAAAAGTATTGCATTCACCCAAAATTTCCATACCGAGAAATAATAATAAAAAAAGTGTTCCATTCACATGACTTTCTCTAGATCTCTGTAATAAATTCTTGTTAAAAGAATATTCTTATATCTACTTCATGCTAATCGAGATATACACATTAGCAGAAATTGTCTTATTACTTGTTTCCTTGTAAGTAGAAGGGAAATAAAGGAGTAACATAGGTTATACCGATAGTCCAATGTTTTAAAAGCTGGCTGCTATGTGATTAACGTTCCTTCGTTGTTGCGGCCAAATTCCCATGTGAGAAAAGTTTAGGTATTTTAAAACTGAAACCAATAACAAGGAATACATCAACAACGGTCAACTCCACGAAATATATATGACATAAAGTGGTAGTTTAAACATAGCTATATTTTTTGTGAAGCTTTGTCTATCTCTTACGGTTTACCAGTTAAGCAAAATTATAGCCATTTTTGAGAAAATCAAACTTTTCGAATTTTCTTCCATGTAACGGGTAGTTGGGGTTGGGTGGTTTTCCTGAAAATCTTCGTGTCGCATCCTTGGGAGATGCTGAACTTAAATATCAAGTTTGCTATTTAACGGAGCTATGCTGCTCACAGACACTTTTTTATTTAGTGGGATCCAAAACATGTATTTGCAACGAATTTTTGGGTGGAATGCAATATCTTCTCTACCTACGTACTAAGCAGAAAGGGCCAATAACAATCTTTTGATACGACATTAGCCACTTACTCACCGCAGACCAGAGACGGTCGGTTTAAGGGAATTACTTTCCCACTAGTCTCCACAAAAGGGTTACTCCACTGTGATTGATTCGCCCATTTTCTCGGACCGGTTTTCCCTCTTTTTCTCAAAAGAACCATCTACATAGGTTATTTTACATGTGAAGCGTAATTAAGCTATGGTTTATTATCTGAGGTCGCCATGTTGATTTAATGACCCCTTTGTGCAGCGAGCTCTGGGAACCCTGCTGAGAAGCCGTAATGGACTGCCACACCACCACAACAACAACTGAATTACTAAATTCATAAACTGTGTTGCGCGGAACACCGGCGGTCCGCTACACTTTTACTCAAATGCAGACTTGGTGGCTTACTAAACGTAGCTAGCGGACTGGCTCAAGGGGTTTCGTCTGTGGCCCTCATTGGGTTCAAATCCCATGGGCCGATCAAGCTGGCTGTTGTTTACTTTCTCTGTTCTCTGTTTTATTCTATTGCATTAAAAATTCAATACCGAGATGTCACTGGAGATATGTTTGAGACTCCTTCAATAAATAAAAAAAAATTGTGTGTGTGTGGAGGGGGGGGGGAGGCAGTACAGCTCAAAAACGAAAACTCCGTTTAATACCAAACTTGGTATTTAAGTTGTCACAGGATGCGACGCAAAGATTTGCAAGAAAATCCCCCCACCACAACTACCTTTAACATGGAAAAATTTTGATTCTCAAAAAATGGCTAAAGATTTTTATTAAAATATCTATCATATATTAAACATATTTACCTGACAAATAAAACGTACATCTTGAATTTTCTGGGAATAGCCTCTGAAGACCTCTTTATTCTGGATGAATGTTGCATAACTGCTAAACCGTAAGAGATAGACGAACACTTACTTAACAGAAAAGGCAGAGCTCGTTAAAACACATAATTTGTGTTATCTACATTTTTCATGGAGTTGACTGTTTTCAAGGTATTCCTTTTTATTGGTTTCAGCTATAAAATACTTATGCTTTTCTCATATGGGAATTTGTGAGCTCCTGGGCATACAAATAACCAGTTTCTAAAACAGTTTTCTATCACTTTATCCTAGTGTATTCCCTTCTACTTACAAGGAAGCAAGTAATAAGACAATTTCTGTTAATGTTTATCTAGATTAGCATGAAGAAAAAGCAGAATAAGTTTATTAGTTACTAACAATAATGTGTTACAGAGTTCATGTGAATAGAACATATCAGATGTTTTTCCTGGTATCCCTCAATCACCATGGTAAATAGTAAAAGTCGTAGGTGGATCAAAGGGCATCGTTGCGATGTTTCTATGATCGGATTTGAATTTCTAGTTCGTGAGGTCGCCGCTATGCGTCATGGTCACTCGTCAAAAATAAATAAATAAATAAATATATAAAATAAATGTAAATGGCGTGTTATTTATGGACCCTCTTTAACTACTGTGGTTCTCAGCGTCCCATTCTAAATTGAGCGAAAGACCGCTTAATTTTGCTCAGAGGCCTCTCTGTTAGGCTTGAAGTTCTTTTACGTGCCGTAAATCTACAACACGGGGCCAACGGCTTTACTTCCCTTCCGAAGGAAGCCATGCTAAGAATTTTTACACTCAAAAAATCCGTCGTCCTCCGCCGGGTTTGAACCCGCGACCTGGGGTATATGAACTTAGCATAATAACCATTACACCACAGATGTCACTGCAGGACGAAATCACGACTTGCGGACGCGAAATTGCGGAATATTTTGCCCAGGAACCTTCTTCATTCAAGATATGGGGTTCTTTTACGTGCAAATAAACTATACACCGGCTTTAGTTCCACTCTGAAGGAAGCCATGCTTAGTTCCAACCTTCCGCTAGGTTTCATAAATTTTGTCATAAAGTGCACCTTTTCCGTAGAGACGCAGAATGTAAAATATTAATCAAAAATAATAATTTGAAATTGTAGGTGGGAAAAGCTTCGAGCGAAAAATTGAGGAGGGAGGGTTCGAACCCCATGAGGCACACCCAAATCTATAAAGAAATGTGTAATTTAGCTATTTCTGCAAAGACTTTTGTCGATTAAAATGAAAGAGAATAGCATTTAACCTTTTGGTCATATCGGACGATGAATGAAATTGGTGAAATGATACTCAAATGATCTCGGGGTCCTTGGAGCTTAAAGTTACTCGACATTCGTCTTCTCAAAATAAGAGAAAACCCCGGAAAAATCTTATCCAAGTAATTCTGTAAGCGAGATTCGAACTTTTGAATGTGAGGCAGACTCGCTATACACCACAAGAGAAGTTTGTGTACCTTCTAATAAACTACAAAGAAAAGTGATATGAATGTAAGTTACAGTGTTCCTTGAACCACTTTAGCACTGAGGTCGGTGCCACGTAATTCGAAACTTTGCTCCTAGCAAATGAGTAAAGGCTTTTTGTTTCTCGTGTGAATTATTTTACTGCGCTCCCCACTTCTTTACTTTTCCGGAAACTGAGTATTGTTTGATGACTTCCCTCATCATGGCAGTTGCACTGCTTTAGGATTGGCTGCGGCAGTTTCTAAAATACCACACGTACCTACTTTATTAATTGCCTTCCCAGAAACATATCGTTCATAAAACATAACAATATAATGCTGGCAAGACAGTTTTACTCAATTTAACGTTTTTTTAACCTGGTGGGTCATATCGGACGATGAATGAAATCAATGACCGATGCTCAAATGGAGCTTAAAAGTTTAATTATATACGCTCGTTACACCATTTAAAATGCCTACCACAAAAACTATCTGGATAAAAGTTCTTCACTTTTACTCACCGTTAGTTATATCCTATAAGAAAGCCTTGAGAATTTCTTAAGGGAAGTCGAAAAGCCCTATCTTGCCAATGTTAGGGTTTAACCCAATATCTCTGCAACTATATAGGCAAATGTTTCCAGCAATACCCTTACTCTTGATTCATGAAAAATACAATACTTCTGCTCAGTAGAAGAAAACGTATGATCTTTTAAATAAACCTCTTAAAATTGTATTGTAAAATTATGTTTTTAAATCTTAAAAAAAATCTATATACACCAGCATTTTTTTCGTTAAAATAAAGCCTATTTAGGTACAAATGTGTGGTAAAAATTTCATCCCTTAGTGTCAATTAATTTCTGAGACAATGGCGCATTTGTATAGACAATTTTACTTCTTCAGAAATTGCTTTCAAACACATGTATAAAAAACTAACCTAACTTTTCGTACACATCTTCGCAGTTCTTGGAAACTCTCACATAAAGGAAGAATGAGTGGGATGCCAGTGCTGCCAATAGCTAAAGTAAAACTTTCCCATCAAAATAATACCAAAAAAAGTTTTAACACAAATAAATATTTATCAAGTTATTGATGTTTTACCAAGTGAGTGTACCAGTATTTTCTAAAAACTACTACATAAGATTACTATCAACATCAGTTTTAAACTATTACAATTAGCGTACGTGTATGAAAAATATACCAAAATGAGCAAGAGATTCGAAATATTCATATGCAATTAAAAGAGGAACATATAAAAAAATTATGGATTTTTTTTTTCCAAGTTTCAGTAAAGCACACGATATATATATATATATATATATATATATATATATATATATATATATATATATTGAAATATACATATACATGTATGCTTTTTATTTATTTATTTTATTTATTTATTAGTCTGACTCATAAATGAGTTTGCCAAGTGACACAGAATATACATTTAGAGGTTTTTAACAAAATATGTTATAAGTGAGTATTACAAAAAAATATTTTATCATACGTTATAATAGTTATATAAAATTAAGCTATGAGAACAAATTGTAGCAGATTATAAAAGATGTGCAACAATAAAAGTTATAACAATAAAAGAGAAATAAAAAACTACAAAAATAAAATGATTTATAAACCAAAATACATTTTACGTTCTATTCAAACCATATAAATGATTTCGAAAAATTGCTACGGAATGTTTTATGATGTTTTCCGTGATTGCTTGTTTCACACTTCTGTTAATTTTATATTTTGCCCTCCATTTCACAAACATATTTGTAATTGTTCCTCGAGATCCAAAAAATAGGCCTACTATTGTTATTTTTGTGAGATTGTATTTTTCTTTAAAATATGGTATGGCGGGCTCATATATTTTCTGTTTTTCCAGATGAACTTGTTGAGGTTGGTCTTTATTCAGTTCAAAGCGGATGGTCGGGTCTCTTATCTCTGCTTCTGATGCTCTTCTGTTTATCGCAACGATGTCTATGCGACGATTACTACCACCATCAGCTAGGCAGTAAACTTCTAGACCAGTTTCACGTAATGCGTTTGCCAAGATAGATCTTATGGTGTTGTGTCTCAGCAGTTGTCCCTGAGGACAGTTTCCAAGCACATGGGGAAGAGTTTCATACTCACTGCAGTGCTTTGAATACTTACAATAATGTCCCAATGTGTCACTAGCACTTGGAAAGGATCGTTTATAGTTGGCGTTCACATCGCAAAATTCAGAATACAAATATTTGAATACAAGTTATCAATAACTATTAAAGAAATGTAGCGCAAGGCGCTGTGTTGTTGTTGTTGTTTTTTTGTTTTATTTCTTTTTTATTTATTTGCATAGAATGTCACAATGAGCATATTGCTTAAGCGCTGTGTTGTTGTTTTTTTTTTTTTGTTTTGTTATTTCTTTTTTATTTATTTGCATAGAATGTCCCAATGAGCATATTGCTCTAGGTAGGGACTGCCCTTTAGTGAGACGGTAAGCAAAATACAAAGAATAAAGCACATCAATACATATAAAAAGGAGTATATACGTATACATTTTATACATACAATTTTTATTGTAATTTGTGTGGGTGTGTGGTTAAACTTAATGTAATATTTCAAGAAACACCACAGGGACTTTCTGTTGTCAAATTGTTAGGAATTACAGTACTGCTGTATTTGAAGAGTTTGCTTTTAAATTGGGATAAGTTAGATGTTAAGTGGGAGACTGATGTATGTTTTGGTGGCACTATGTTCCATATTTGGTAGAGTTAACTGATTCTATACATATGTGATTGGCTGATCTAGTTTTGTAGGAGTGAATATCTCTTTTGTGTTTGATTACAAGCTTGGTAGTACATAGCTGGAGGTTATTTTCAGCTTTGTACATGAATGAAGATTCACTATATTTACAGAGATAGGAAAATGGCAGTATATTTGTTTCCTTAAACACTTCTACGGAAGGCTTTAAAATATTAAATCCATAAAGTATTTTAATAGCTCTCTTTTGTAGCATTTCTAAACACTTTATTGTTATTGGACCATACAGAAAATTGGGGTGCAGGAGTGCAAAATAAAGACTTCTTTTACAACTTATCTAAGTCTAGATCTTTTAGTCTGTACAATATGCGAATAATGGAGTTTGTTTTGCTGATAATGTGTTCAATATGGTATGTCCATGTCAAAGATGAATCTAGTGTTAGCCCTAGGTATGTCAATCTGGGACATTATCTTTGATCTTAATTGACATATTACTTGTAATTGGTCTAGAGGGTTTATGAAAAAGCATATATTTAGTTTTTTTTTGGCATTAAGGATGCATGTCTGTAGTGTTGTAAGGTCAGTTTGCATATCTTTCATTACCTGCGATTCAGATTTATTTTCATAAAATAGAAAAATATCATCTGCAAATAGAAATATTTTACCTATTAGTTCTACATTTCCTATATCATTAATGTAGATAAGAAATAAAATTGGACCTAACACTGTACCTTGTGGAACTCCATGCTTTACTGTTAATATTGGGCTGGAATAATTGTTTACGCTGATAGCTAAGGAGATATCTTCTAAACCAGTTCAAGGCAATTCCTGACTATGCTAACAGGACTACTATTTGTTTGCAGAACAGGTAGTGAAAGTCATGTGAATGGAATACATCAGATTGTTTATAAAATTGAAAATCTAGGACTCTATAAATGCAAGATACACACGTTGCACAAACAAAACGAAAAACAAAATCACTATTCTTTACAAAAGTGTTAAGATACGACCGCAATGCTTATCTTGCTGTTTTAACCACCCTCTTCCACATAACGTGTGGAAACAATCTTTCAAATTACTTAATGGTTCATGATACAAGTGGTAAAAATGTTGTTTTATATTGTGAGTAGGAAGATACGAACAATATAAAACAATTTTAACACTATGTGTGACACACACATATTAGTATAATTATAAATAGATTGTTTTATCTATTTCACGGAGTTCATGCGGCGATGCTCAGTTGTTGCCTTGCTTAGCATCAGTGCTGACAACTTGATGACTTACTCATACAGAACAAAAACATTCTATACAACGGAGACAGTGTAGCAGTTGTAATTTTGCTCTCTCCGCTACTTGCATAATTTCGTCTGGTTCAGCAGATTTCATGTTCATCATCCGCCATTTTATGGACCGATACGAGCTTTCAGAGTCATGGCCTACTTGAATGAGGCCGTGGACATATAAACCAAAACTCTTATAATTGTATAACACTGGGTGACAGAATTTTCTACTTTTAACATTACTCAATCTGGTAAAAGACCTACTTTTAGCATCAACTATTTAAAAACACATTTTAAAAAACGCTTATAGTGTGTGCTGGTGTTTACGTCACGGCGCTCTGGAACCTCAAGCTGGATATGAGACCTTGATGCACCAAGCATGGAACCCTTCCCATCCGGGGCAAAGATCCTCCTTTTATTTTCCTTCGTCATCTTTTGGAAATACAAGAAAGGGGTGAAATTCTACCCGGAAATAAAATAGAAAAAAAATAATATACGCGCTGGCGGCTTAAAAACACACAGACGTCGACAATTTTTTGTTCTCTGTTTTCTATAGGATTCCTCGGTCTTTTCCCACATGTCTGTCTTTCTTGCCACCCCTTTTTCCTCCGTAATGGTCCGCGTTGGATTTCACTTCCTACCGAGTAATCCCAAAATATGGGTTTCAGATATGGAACGCTTTCAAAAGGGTTGTAACCGAAGAAATAGTTAGGGTGCCCCAAAGGGTTGTTTTTATTCTGCACCCCATCCTAAATACATATCCCCTTATAAAGCCCGTCTACGTTTAATATTAAAAAAAAAACTGCTTAACAATTTCGCCCACTTCCTAGGTAAAGCCCTCTATCAAAGGAATTCTGCCATCGGCCTTTTAAAATATACCCCGCTAAAAGACATCTCACAATGCGCGTAAGGGGCGAGAATTCTATAGGGATCGTGCAGGTCAGAAAAAAGGGCACTCCCCTTCCTTCCATCCACAGGTTCTTTCAAATCCTTTCCTTCCAGGCAACAGTTCGACAACCGATTTCCTGTTGCAAACCTTATAAACATTTACTGTAATTAAATTGGTTCACACATTCAGACTTACCTGAGATCAAGATGGCCATTTGCATGCCACAACAAACATGCTCTGATTGGTTTCCATGTAGTCCAATCCGCGTTTCACATGATAAATTCAATACGAATTGAGCTTGTTTTGAATACGCAAGCTTCGAAGATAATTTAAACATCCATTTATGTTGGTCAACTTGGAATTGCGTTGCTAAACATATATTTATTCCTGTGCATTATAAGAAATTTTGAAGTAATTATATTTAAGAATACATTGTAACCTATAGGAAGCATAAAAGAGGTGTTAGAATCTAACAAAGCATTAACATATGACTACCGTGATGATGTTTATCGTATTCAAAACGATGCAACATTTTAAGAGGATTGGATCCCCTTTTCCATGCAGTGTTTACAATACGGTAAGTGTATTCAATTCCCCGTGGAGACCTGGTAACTGTTTCATTGTAACGATTGGAGTGAGGCAAAGGAGTTTTAAATAAAAATCTGCTGCCTTCCATTTACATCATTTTCTCCACCCATTCTACAACAAACTAGTCTTATAAAAGCTTCTACCAATTTCATTTTATTACTTAGTGTCTCATAAGTAGTAGGAAGTCAGGGAGTGCACTAGGATAAAGTTATAGTCAAATCTTTAAAAGTCGGTTGCCCTATGATTAAAATTCGATTATCTTTGCCTGCCCAGGAGTAAAACAAAAGTGAAACGACTGACTTCCCGTTTGAGAAAGGTATAATTCTTGGAAAATTACAACCAATAATAAGGAATATCTTGGAAGTGCATAAAAAACGTAGCTTATATATAAACCTAAAAATTTTCCAAAAACGTCCATGTACGAGTTGATTGCGGTGGAGGAATTTCTTGAACATCTTCGTGTCGCAACCTTAGAGCATTAAACATTCGTGTCTTAAAGATAATTTTCGTTTTAGAGTTATGTTGCTCTCTCTCGCCCCCCCCCCCTCAAGATGCATTTCCGATAAAATCTTCGTATCGAATGTATGGTTGTAATGTAATGCCTTCTCTAATACTATGTACATAATAGAGAAAATAATAATAATAAATAATAATAATAATAATAATAATAATAATAATAATAATACAATGCTATGCATGATTGTGCGAATTTCTCACATTATTATAACGATTCAAAACTGCAAATGATACTGGAAAGCTGGAACGAAACGTGTTATTAGCAAGCTCGTTATAGTGCAGTAGTTTTCAGAATAGTTACACATTCGTATTTTCATTTTCAATAATTTAGTGTGTTAGTTGTTCTATTTCTGAATAATGCCACCGTAATAACAATATGTTTGTTTCGACATCGCTCGCAGTTATTCATTTGTAGAGAAACAACATAATTAGTTACTAATGGTAATCGTGTCCAATTGGAGGGAATTTCTTCACTTAATGCCCGTGATTATAATTGTCTCTATTTGCAATTGATTCTCAAGCGAATTTCTATATATTTTGGAAAGTAATAATTATTGATACTGGATAAATCCTGACATTTGCTAGCGATAAACAATTCCTGTTACTCGTGTATATTACTACTGCCTGGATGGATATTTTCACACACATATCTGCCTCTCTCTCTCTCTCTCTCCCTCTCTCGAGTTTTTCAAGCGTCATATATTTGGTGAGCTGCAGCGCTCTCATATTCTGTCCACAAAGAGTTGTATTTACCCTTTCCAGGGTTCTTCAAGTGTTTTGGGGGTAAAAAAACACAGAGGACTTCCTTTTGCTTGGAACAAGAAGAAAAGAAGGAACGAGGAAAAAAAGAACCGTTAACACAAAAGAGCTGCTGGATAAAAAAGGAAGCTCGGAGGGAGGGGGGAGGAATTACAGAAGCAAGAGAATGGGAGACCAAGGCTCTTGAGGACATCAAATCTGGGAAATTGTAAAATAGCAACTTGAATTTTTCAAATACCTCCTTGTGTTTCGATACCTGATATAACGGTTTCTGTTGGACACGTTATAGCGCATTCCGTTCGGCAGCATGTGATTGTTAAACCTTTCATTTAATGAACTATTGTTGACAAGTCTGGACTTGCACAAACTCTGTGTAATATTTCATAAATCATAATAAATTGTTCATTGTTATATAACTCTATGAACGTTCACATTGTCGTTATGAAAATATACGTAAAACATTTAAATAAAGATACCCACCCCCTCAGATTTAAGGCTACCCATACGAAAACATCTAATGTATTCCATTCACATGATGTCCTCTTGCTGTTCCGTAAACAAAACTTTTATTCAAAACATTAATCTGTTATCTACATCAGGCTAATCAAGATAAACATAACTAGAATTAGTCTTAATGCTAGATCCTCGTAAAAAGAAGAGAAATAAGAAACTGTGCAGGCTAAAGCGATGGTCTCATACTTTAAAAGCCGGTCGCTACGTGAAACAATTGAAATTCCAATCTCTTTTCTTGCCACGAGTAAACAAATGAGAAACGGGTACAAAGATGTCTTCTCCTTCGCCTTAAAATTGATACAAACAATCCGGAATAGCTTGAAAACAGTTCATCTACAAAAAATGCATTTAACATCAACTGTGTATTTTAACGAGATCTACAGTTTTTGTGTAATAAGTTTTTATCTATCTCTTACCGTTTACTAGTTATGCAAAATTCATCCAGAATAAGCAGAAGCTATTCCCAGGAAATTCAAGTTATACATTTTATTTGTGATAGAAATGTCTTAAATATGTGGCATTTTAACCAAATCGTTAGGGCCATTCTTAAGAAAAACAAAACGTTCGATAATGTTTCAATGTAAAGAGTAGTTAGGGGGGATTTACTTGAAAATGTTCATGTCGCATCCTTGGAAGATACCAACCGTCTTTTCGTTTTGGAGCTATGCTGTATAGACACACACGCGGACCTTTTTCTGAAAATGCTTTTATTGGATTCAGGGAGCCCTAAAACATGTATTTCCAGTGAAATCTCGGTACTGAATTTTTGGGTGCAATACAATACCTTCTCTATGTACATAGTTACGGGGCTAGAGAAAATAAAAATCTGAAAGGGAAATGTTTATTCCTCAAGAAATCATGACGTAATTTATAAAGTGCTTTGTAATACATTGCTATGTGAAATATACGCAGGTTATTTATTTATACGAAAATAAACAGAAGCTTTTACAATAGAAAAGGGTCAACTAATGGCCTGGTTTTGAAACGGAAGTACATAAAAGTATTTAATAGCATATTTCTAAAAGTTGTAATTTTTCGCAGATGGATCCTTAGAAAACAAAGAGATGACTTTCTAATCGTTCAGTTTATTTTGGAGCTACTATGACCAATAACGTTTATTCAAGACATGAACAAAAACTTTATCGCACATGCTGGTCTGAACCTCAAACATCAATATTAACATTCTCTGTTTTATTTATTGATATGCATTTGTGTTTGTTATTCTCTTGCGATTACGTCACTTTTTCTCGTTTTTCATTCTCTACACGTTCTATGCACATAGACATCATCGTATTGCACACATAAATTCCTTACGAGTTTTCACCGGAAATAGACGTTTTAGGGTTCCCTGTATCCAAAGTAACATTTTTGGAAAAAGTTCCGTGTGTGTGTGTCTGTGAACACGACACGTAACTCAAAAACTAGTCGATAAAATACCAAACTTGGTATTTAGGTTAAGTATCTTCCAAGGATGCGACACTAACTTTTTGAAGAACGTCCTCTCACCCCGAACTACCGTTTACATGGAAAAAATTTCGAAAATTTAGATTTTCTCAAAAATGACTAATGATTTTTATTAAATTAGAGCGTATTAAATATGTCAAATAAAATGTATATCTTGAATTTTCTGCCAACAGCCTCTGAAAACCACTTTATTCTGGATGCATTTTGCTGGATTTTGCATAACTATTAAACCGTAAGAGGTAGATCTCGTTAAAACACACAATTTAGTTCATATTGTTTTTCGTAGAGTTGACCATTTTTAGATATTCCTTGTTATCGGTTTGAGTTTTAAAATACTTAAAATTTTTCACATAAGGGAATGTCAACTCTTGGCCCTGCATTGAACCGGATTTCAACCACATGGCAACCGGCTTTGAAAAGCTTAGACTATCGACATTCGACAAGGAAGCATTTCTGTTATTATTTGTCTCGATTAGCATGAAGTAGGAATAAGCTTTTTACTTTCTCCACACGTAGTATATAATGTATAGAGAAGGTACTGTAATGCACCCAAAAATTCCATACCTAGATTTCATCGGAAATATATGTTTTGGGTCACCGTGAATCAAAAAAAAAAAAAAAAATCATTTATGGAAAAAAATTGTGTGTATGTGTGTGTGTGTGTGTGTGTGTGTGGACAGCATAGCTCAAAAACGAAAACACCGTTAAATACCAAACTTGGAAGTTTGGTATCTTCCAAGGATGCGACACGAAGATTTTCAAGAAAATTTAAATTTTCTCAAAAATGGCTAACAATTTTAATTAAAATATCGTATATTAAGGATATTTAGCTTACATATAAAATTTATATTTTGAATTTTCTAGGAATAGCCTCTGAAGACTACTTTATTCTGGATGAATTTTGTGGAATTTTGCATAACTGGTAAACCGTAAGTGATGGACAAAAACTTATCATACAATAACGTATAGCACGTTAAAACACACAATTTATGTTATATACATTGTTTTCGTGGAGCTGGTCGTTTTAAAGATATTTCTTGTTTTTAGTTTCAGCTTTAAAAAACTTATACTTTCTCATACAGGAATTTGTCAACTGCTGTCCATACAAACAAAGGAACTTCAGTCACATAGAAACCAGCTTTTGACTATCACTTTAACCTATGGTACTCCCTTATTTCTCTTCTACTTACAAGGAAGCAAGTAATAAGACTATTTCTGCTAATTTTTTCTAGATTAGCAGGAAGTAAGTAGAAGCATATGCTTTTTAACAATAATTTGTTGCAGAGATGTAGAGAAAGTCATGTGAATGGCACCCATCAGATTTTTTGTGTAAGAATAAGACGAGGTAAGAGTGAAACTATCGACGCTTCATTTTGATATTCTAATTATTAGATAGACCACACACAAGTCCGGTTGAGGTTAGAAATGTTGCAGCTCGGCCCAACACTTAACATGGTGTTAAACACCGGCGGTTTCCTCTGTTAAATGTTCCGTAACTGACAGATGGTGACGTCGATTCTTTTTTAAAACTTTACGTAGGCACCTGTTTTCTTGGAAGTGTTAGAATAATAAACTTTTACCTAACCAGGGTTTTACAACCTCACTTACTAAAAACGCCACACTTATTTCACACCTTGGGAGCATTTAAATGCTTATTTGGAAAAATACGTAGTTTTATTTTGTTACGAACGTAATAATTCACCAAGTACGCCATATTCGAAACCGACATTTTACCGGAAGTTTTTGTTTTAACTTCCCTGAACACAAAAGACCATTTTTAGAAAAAGATGTGTGGATGTGTTTGTGAACTAATTAACTTTTCTCAAACGGAAAGCGAACCGAACCTCAAATGCTTCACATAGCAACCACAATATAAATCATTTGACTATCACTTTATCCTAATGTATTCCCTTATTTCCCTCCTACTTACAAGAAAGCAAGTAATAAGACAATTTTTGTTAATGTTTATCTCGATAAACATTCAGTAGATAAAAGAACAATCCAAGAGAAAATTTATTTGTGGAACACCTACAAAAAGGTAGGTGAATGGATCTCATAAATGTTTTTTACTTTCTCTGCACGTACTATGTATATAGTGTATAGAGAAGGTATTCTAATGCACCAAAAAAATCAATACTGAGATTTCACCGGAAATATATGTTTTGGGACCCCCTGAATAAATAAAAGCATTTTTAGAAAAAGGTCCGTGTGTGTGTGTGGACAGTAAGCTCAAAAACGAAAAGTCGGTTAAATACCAAACTTGTGTTTAAATTGAGTATCTTCCAAGGATGCGACACGAAGGTTTTCAAGAAAAACCCTCACCCCTAACTACCCTTTACATGGAGCATTTTTCGAACATTTTTAATTTTTTCAAACAGGTCTCTAACACTTTTGATTAAAATACGTTATGTAAATAAGAAATGTTTATGACAAACTAAATGTATATTATTATCTCGAATGTTCTGGGAATAGCCTCTCAAGACCTCTTCATTCTGGATGACTTTTACATAACCGTAAGAGATAGACAAAAAATGTAGCTCTCATTAAAACACACAATATATGTCATAAACTGTTTTAAAAGTTAACCCTTTTCGAGATATCCGGATTATTGGTTTAAAATGTAAGCCATTTAACCTTTCTCGAGTGTGAAGACATCTTGTTTGTCGTTTGTTTACTCCTGACGAGCAAAGAGATTGTAATTTCAATTGACATAGCGACCGGACTATCGCTTTAGCCATTGCATTTTGTTATTTCCCTTCCACTTACAAGGAGCTAGTAATAAGACTAATTCTGCTTATGTTTATCTTGATTAGCATGATGTAGATAACAGATTAATGTTTTGAATAAAAGGTTTGTTTACCGAACAGCTAGAGGACATCTTGTGAATGGAACACATCATATTTTTACTTTCTCTACACGTACTATGTACATAGTTATAGAGAAGGTATTGCACTCCACCAAAAAAATCGATACCGAAATTTCGCCGGAAAAATATGTTTTAAGGTCCACTGTATCAAAAAAAAATATATGATGTGTTACACTCACATGACTTTCTCTGGCTGTTCTACAAAACTTCTTACATAAGATTATTCTTCTTTCTGCATTTTGCTAATCGAGGTACTCATTAGCACAATGTTGTTATTACTTAGTTCCTTATAAGTAGGAAAAAATAAGGGAATACACTAGGCTAAACCAATAGTCAAATGTTTTAAAAGCTGTCGTTATGCGATTGTCATTACAAATCCCTTCTTTTCTTGGCCAGGAGTAGAACAAAGAAAACCGCACACTCCCGTCTGAAAAAAGTATAAGTACTTCACAAATGAAACTAATAACAATGAATACCTCTAAAACTATAAGCTCCACGAGAAAAATGTATGACATTATTTGTGTGCTTTAACAGGACCTACATTTTTTGTATAGTAAGTTTTTGTCTATCTCTTACTGTTTACTAGTTATGCCAAATTAAGCAAAATTCATCCAGAATAAACAGGTCTTTAGAAGCTATTCCTAGAAAATTAAAGATATACACATTATTTGTCAGCTAAATATCTTTAATATACGATATTTTAATCAAAATCGTTAGAGCCATTTTTAAGAAAAATAAAAATTTTCGAAAAAAGCTCCTTGTAAAGGGTAGTTTGGGGTGGGGGGATTTTTCTCAAAATCTTCGTGTCGCGTCCCTGGAAGATACTAAACTTAAATACCAAGTTTGGTGCTTTACCAACGTTTCGTTTTTGAGTTATCGTGTTCAAAAACACGGACACACACACACATACACGGACGTTTTTGTGAAAATGCTTTTTTTTTTGGATACAGGGGACCCTAAAACGTATTTCCGGTGAAATCTCGGTATCGAATTTTTGGGTGGAATACAATACTTCTCTATCTCTATGTACATTGTACATACGGGGCTAGAGAAAGTAAAAAGCATTTTCACAAAAAGCTCCCTGTGTGTCTGTGAACACGATAAGTCGGTAAAATGCCAAACTTGGTATTTAAGTTCAGTATCTTCCAGGGATACGACACGAATATTTCGAGAAAAACTCCCCCACCCCAAACTACCCTTTACATGGAACTTTTTTCGAAAATTTGGATTTTCTTAAAAATGACTAACGATTTTGATTAACATCTCTTATATTTAAGATATTTTACATGCCAAATAAAATGTATATCTTGTTTTTTCTGGGAAAAGCCTACGAAGACTTCTTTATTCTGGATGATCTTTATAGAATTTCGCATAAATGGTGAACTGCAAGAGATAGACAAAAACTCTCCACACAAAAAATGTAGAGCATGTTAAAACACACAATTTATGTTATATACATGTTTTTCGTGGAGTTGGTCGTTTTAGAGATATTCCTTGTTTTGGGTTTCAGCTTTAAAAAACTTATACTTTTCTCATACTGGAATGTGTCAACTCCTCTCCATAAAAACAAAAGAACTTCAGTCACACAGAAACTAGTTTTTGACTATCACTTTAACCTACGGGATTCCCTTATTTCGCTTCTATTTACAAGGAAGCAAGTAATAAGACTAGTTCTGCTAATTTTTTTCTGGATTAGCCAAAGTAAATAGAAGCATAAGCTTTTGAACAATAATTTGTTGCAGAGATGTAGAGAAAGTGATGTGAGTGTAACACATCAGATTTACCTGCCACATTTCCAGCAAACATATAGTATATTTGACGAAGCTGATGCTGAAACGCCCGCAGGACATCGACCTTGCTAAACATGAATGAATGTAATTCTTTCGGCGTGGCGCAGAATCGTGATAAGCAGAATTATGAGTTTTCTCAGAGTACAAAGTTGCATTCAATTGCAGCCCAGACGGCAGTAAACTAACATTTCATGCTGTTTTTTATCTGCCTTCTTCTAGCAACACGCGCTCGTAATTCTAATTTCAGCCGCTAGGTGTATTCGCCACGGAAATGCTTCCTTATTTAATATCAGCCTACCTCCATCTTACAAACGAATACATATGGTCATTGTTGTGGCAGTCGATACATTTCTCCATGTATACGACGTCCATCCAGAAAGTGACAGTCGATATGGCATAACTAAACAATGACAAAAGTTATCAACACAAAACGTTATTTACAAAGTTACACTACCTTACTCTTTTTCTCAGCATTGCTATCAAGGTATTTATTGTGGTACCGGCTTTTCAATGCACATGTTATACTTTTCTACCGCCAAAGAACTTATTCATTTTTACTTTCTCTACACGTACTATGTACATAGTGTATAGAGAAAGTATTGTAATGCACTCAAAAATTTAATATCAAGATTTCACAGCAAATATGTTTTAGGGTCCCCTGTATCCAAAAAAAGCATTTTCAGAAAAAGGTCCATGTGTGTGTGTGTGTGTGTGTGTGTGTGTGTGTGTGTGTGTGTGTGTGTGTGTGTCTTTGAACACGATAACTCAAAAACAAAAAGTCTGTAAAATACCAAACTTGTTATTTAAGTTTAGTGTCTTCCAGGGAAGCGGCACGAAGATTTTGAGAAAACTCCCCCCCCCAAACTACCCTTTACATAGAACTTTTTTTCGAAAATTTTGATTTTATAAAAAATGACTAACGATTTTGATTAAAATCTCTCATATTTAAGATGCCAAATAAAATGTATAAATTGCATTTTCTGGGAATAGCCTCTGAGGACTACTTTATTCTGAGTAATTGTTATTGAATTTTGCATAACTGGTAAACAAAGAACAAAAGTTACTACACAAAAAGTGTAGATCACGGTAAAACACACAATTTATGTTATATCATTTTTTTTCGTGTAGTTGATCGTTTTTTAAATATTTCTTGTTATTGGTTTCATTTTTGAAAAACTTACTACTTTTCTATACAGGAATTTGTCAACTCCTGTCCATACAAACAAAGGAACTTCAGTCACATAGCAACCAGCTTTTGACTATCACTTTAACCTATGCTACTCCCTTATTTCGCTTCTACTTACAAGGAAGCAAGTATGAAGACTATTTCTACTAACTTTTTCTCGATTAGAATGAAGTAAATAGAAGCATAAGCTTTTTAACAATAATTTGTTGCGGATATTTACAGAAAGTCATGTGAATGGAACACACCAGATTTTTTTGAATGCACAAAATGTTCGGCCAATAGAATTTTATACACAAATAACGCAAGTGCATAGTGATAATGCAATGAACGAGTCTTCAGTGAGGAAATGACACATAATTTACGAGTAATCAAGGAAGAACATAACAGTGTGTACGATAAAGACCGCAGTGGAAGTTCATCAATCGTTATGGAGCAGTTGAAAGCAAATGTTGATAAAAGAATTCAGATAAACCGGTGTTTCACTTTAGACACCGTACATGACTTTTTGGATGGAAAAGATTTGCCAGCCATGAAGACCTCAAAGTGACAGTGACATCTTGGCTCAGATGTTTAGCGGTGGAAGAGTATAACATGTGTACCACGTGACAATAAATACCTTGATAGCAGTGTTGAGAAATAGAGTAAGATAGTGTAACTTTGTAAATACAGTTTTGTGTTGATAACTTGTTATTATTTAGTTATGTCAAATCGTCTGTCACTTCCTGGAGTCCCATGGTTCAACGATCAAACAAACAAATATAACCACAGGTATCCGCTTTCAAACTAACAAAGCTAAAAAGTATGTATGAAAACTCTCATGATACACTCACATGACTTTCTCTACCTATTCTGCAAACAAACTTCTTACAAAAGATTATTCTACTTTCTTCTCCATGCTGATCAAGAGAAACATTAGCAGAAATAGTCTTATTACTTGCTTCCTAGTAAGTGGAAGTGAACTTTAGGCTAAAGTGACAGTCATGTTTTAAAAGCTGGTTGCTACGTGATTACCCTTGCAATTAACATGGCCAGGAATAAACGAAACACGGACGAATGTTTGATTGAGAAAAGTTTAAGTGGCTATTTTAGAATTGAACCAATAACAAGGTATGTCTCGGAAATAACTCCACAAAAGAGTAAGTTTCTGTACATCTCTTACGGTTTACTAGTTATACAAAAGTCATTCAAAATGAAGAGGTCTTCAGAAGCTATTCCCAGAAAACTCAAGATATACAGTTGATCATGCAAATATTTTTAACACCTGTTTCAAGCTAAATCGTTCGAGGTATTTTTTGAAAATAATAAAAAAACTTGGAAACTTTCTCCATGTAAAGGGTTGGGGCATTTTCTTGGAAAGCTTCATACCCACACTGAACGAAAAGACTGAGCATGGTATTAGCCGACTGTTCTTAGCCAAGACAAACATGAATGTCTTTCTAAACAGGGGACCTCAAAACTTGCAATTCCGTCTGGAGGTAAACTGTGGCAACCAGATGATAATTACTGCTATGTTGATGGATACACACAAGGTTGCAACTGTTGACAAAAACTTTATTTGTATTCCACATACCTAATGAGGATTACTTTTAAAATGCAGAAAATAAGTGTATATTATTTTAACAAAGTCGAACTTCAGTAACTCTTGTGTCAAGTCAAGTCACGACCGCAGAGAGTTAATAAAGCTTCTTTTGTTCAACACAATACCTCATCTAC
This sequence comes from Hymenopus coronatus, assembly GCA_030762935.1. NCBI lineage: Eukaryota > Metazoa > Arthropoda > Insecta > Mantodea > Hymenopodidae > Hymenopus > Hymenopus coronatus. The sequence continues at coordinate 5,337,870 of CM060892.1, forward strand.
ATTTATTTAAGGAAATACGTTCTAATGCAGAAAATAATTATAACATGTCATATTAAATCTTATATCAGTGAACAATTTTAGTTCTATTACTATTCATGTCGTGAACTTGACTGTTGTTATGGTAACCATTGAAATCAATAAATCGCCATTTTCGATAATGGACGACTTTTATTAAATTATACAGTCTGTTTCTGATGGTCTATTGAAAGTTAGGTGTAACCAGATTTATAAAGAAGTGTAACAAATGACAGTTCATGTGATAACATGGCTCCTCAAGTCAATGTTAAAAGTTGTACAAATTGTCACATTTCTGTTAGAATCTTCTTGTATGACTAATTTTGAACTCATACTTAACCTAAAAGTTATAATTTGTTTTCACGCATGATTAGTCGGCAATTATCAGTAGAAGAATGCCTTCCTTTTTTAAAGGCTACCCATTGTACTCGAGGGAAACAATATAATGAAAATTTGGAAAGGGAAATGTTTATTTCTTAAGAACCATGACGTAGTTTATAAAGTGATTTGTAAGAATCCATAACTACGTGTTATTTACTTTATACAAAAATAAACAATAATATATTGCGTACTAAGAACTGTAAGCTATACTATCAGCTCGAGAATGTATATTGGGAATACGAGATCTGATAAGTAACTTACAGTTCGTCGTTACCCAATTACTTTTTGAAATACCTGAAAAAACTGTAAAAAAAAAAAAAATCTGGTGTGTTCCATTCACATGACTTTCTCTACATCTCTGCAACAAATTATTATTAAAAAGCTTATGCTTCTATTTACTTCATGCTAATTGAGAAAAATGCAGAAATAGTGTTATTACTTGCTTCCTTGTAAGTACAAGGGAAATAAGGGAGTAGCATAGGTTAAAGTGATAGTCAAAAGCTGGTTGCTATGTGACTGAAGTTCCTTTGTTTGTATGGGCAGGAGTTGACAAATTCCTGTATGAGAAAATCATAAGCTTTTCAAAGCTGAAACTAAAACCAAGGAATATCTTAAAAACGATCAACTCCACGAAAAAGATGTATATAGCATAAATTGTGTGTTTTAACGCGCTCTTCATTTCTTGCGTGGTAAATTTTTGTCCGTCTCTTACGTTTAGCAGTTATGCAAAATTCCGTAAAATTCATCCAGAATAAAGTAGTCTTCAGAGGGTATTCCCAGAACATTCAAGATATACATTTTATTTGTTAGGTAAATATGTTTAATATACGATATTTTAATCAAAATCGTTAGCCATTTTTGAGAAAATGAAACTTTTCGAAAAAGTTCCATGTAAAGGATAGTTTGGGGTGGGGGATTTTTCTCAAAATCTTCGTGTTGCATCCCTGGAAAATACCGAACTTAAATACCAAGTTTGGTATTTTATCCAATTTTCGTTTCTGAGTCATCCTGTTCTTTCACACATACACACACGCACACACGGACCTTTTTCTGAAATTGCTTTTTTATATACAGGGGACCCTAAAACATATATTTCCGATGAAATCTAGGTCTCGAATGTTTGCGTGGAGTGCAATACCTTCTCTATACACTATGTACATAGTATGTGTAGAGAAACTAAAAATGAATTCTCGATGTGAACAAATGAAAGCCTACATCTAAATTCTACGTACAAAGCCTTCTTATACAGTCTTTTGTTAATGAATTTTGCAATAGATTCTTTACTTGAAGTAGCACATGACATTTCCTAATTGTACTGTAAGTATTAATGACCTCTCAAACTCTTACAGTGCTTGTTGGCATGGCAATTAATAAATGAATTGTAAGTTTAGCTTACATTACCAAATATGTATTCAGAATTATTAACTTACATATCAAGTATTTAAAAAAAAGCTTTTGTAATAGAAAACTATACATTTTGAAACAGAGGCAAATATAATAAAGAAGCTGTTGATTTGTCTCGGCCAAAGCCTTCTTCAATTTCTCCACATTATCGAGTCTTAATAACATGGCAGCCCTCAACTGAGGAAAGTAATTAATAAACAAAGGAAGGTATATTTAAGGTTGGTAATGAAAGTTAGGTTATGTCGTGAGTTAGCAGCAGGAATATTTCGTGTGACTGGACACGTCAGATTTGTAAATATATTTAAAACATTGCACGTTTTGTCAAGCAAGTAGGCCGAGAGAGGCCCGGAGCTGCTTTGCTTTATATTAACTCTCCTGACAAGATATTATCTCCACCTCTCTTATCTTTTAATGAACTGGTAGCCGTTTTTATTGTAGTCACGGCCAGTTCGATACAAAACCGCTTCATTCCCATTCTATTTACGAAAAACCTATTTAGATACAAAACACCGAGATCATATCTCCACCTATGTATTCTACATGTCCTTCGTTTTCTTTCTTTTTCCATGCTAATTTTGTGTTACAGAATAATGTCAGGTTTACAAAGGGAGACGTAATATCTAAATGAGAAAACTTAATGGTGAATTTTCTTACGGAACTAATTGCCACGAAAGGCTGACATTTTTACCACACATTTGCACCTAAATAAGCTTTATTTTAACGAAAAGGTTATTATGTACATGGATTAGTTATTTCTTTTAAATTTAAAAATCATGATCTTTCAGTTAAATTTATGAGCTTTATTAAAAAAAATGTATTTTTCACCAATCAAAGTAAAGGTATTGTTGAAACATGTAGCTCATTGTGTTAAATAGTTGCTGAGATAATGGGTCAAACTTTAACATTGGCCAGGAAGGACATTCTAACTAGCATTAATATAACTAATAAATGAAACAATGGCATAATAAAAAAAAATGTGTTCCATTCACTTTCTCTACATCTCTGCAATATATATTGTTAAAAAGCATATTCTTATATCTACTTTATGATAATAAAGATAAACATTAGCAGAAATTGACTTCATTACTTGTTTTTTGTAAGTACAGGGCAAATAAGGGAATACACTAGGCTAAAGTGATAGTCAAATACTTTAAAAGCTAGTTAATATGTGGTTGAAAACCGTTTCTATGAAGGGCAGGAGTTTACAAATTTCCGTGTGAGAAAAGTTGACAAAGTTTAAATCTGAAATAAAAAACAAGGAATATCTAAAAATAGTTAAGTCAATACAAAATGTATCTATATGTCATAAATTATGTGTTTTAACCAGATCTACATTTTTATGTAGTAAGTTTTTGTCTATCCCTTACAGTTTGCTAGTTATACAAAATTCATCCAGAATAAAGGGGTCTTCAGAGGCTATTCCCAGAAAGGTATACATTTTTATTTATAATTTAAATATCTTTAATGTGTGGTATTTTAATAAAAATCTTTAGAGCCATTTTTGAGAAAATCAAAATTTTCGAATACTTTTCCATGTAAAATGTAGTTTGGGGTGGGGGATTTTTTGTCTTCAAAATCTTCGTGCCGTATCCCTGGAAGATACTAAACTTAAATGCAAAGTTTGATATTTTACCGACGTTTCGCTTTTGAGTTTTTGTGTTCACAGACACACGGACCTTTTTCTAAAAATGTTTTTGTTGGATACAGAGGGCCGTAAAACATATATTTCCGATGAAATCTCGGTATTGAATTTTTCGGTGCAATACAATACCTTCTGTATACACTGTGTACATAGTATGTTTAGAGAAAGTAAAAAATTATACCTTGAATTTTGTGTCAACATTCTCTAGGAGCACCATCTAGAGAAAGATACTCGAGCATTTGCGACTGTTCGTTTTTCTTTTGTTACTATGGCCACATAATATATTTATTCCTCCATGACTACTCTTTCTGAAGTTATTCCTCCGTACTTGTATTGAACAAATGAGGATCGCTTAATGCTGCGTGTCACTAAATACTTATTATTTGTTAATGCGAGTTTGTAACGTGTAGAGAAAGTCACGTGACTGTTGACAAGGAAGCATATTGATAAAGAAGCCCAGATGACTAAGCTGTAGAGAGAATAAAAGATGTCCCATGATGCACTTGAGACAGCTTCAATTGAAATATATCTACGATGTGGAACAGCTGCGAGCCGACGAGTATAGTGCGCAGACTCCAACACCGGCTTTACAAAGAACCCGTATTCTCACGACATTGTTATATCTTAGGCATTACTAACAGATATATAAACATCATTACGAAAATATATATTTATTTATTATTTTCTCTACACGTACCATGTATAGAGAAAGTATTGCATTCCACCCAAAAATTCGATACCAAGATTTCACCGGAAATAGACGTTTTAGGGTCCCCAGTATCCAAAATAGGCATTCTTAGGAAAACATCCCTGTGTCTGTGAACATAACTAAAAAACTTAGTATATAAGTTATAACCCCCCCCCCATCACAAACTACCCTTTACATGGAAAATGTTTCAAAAGTGTTGGTTTTTTCAAAAATGGCTAACGATTTTGATTAAAATACCGTATATTAAAGGTATTTACATAACAAATAAAATGTATATCTTGAATTTTCTAGGAATAGCATCAGAAGGCCCCTTTATTCTGGAAGAATTTTGCTGGATTTTGCATATCTAGTAAACCGTATGAGATAGACAAAAACTTACTGCACAAAACATTTAAATCTTGTTAAATAAGACAATTTATACGTTATGCATTTTTTTCGTGGAGTTGACCATTTTTGACATATTCCTTGTTCTTGGTTTCAGATTTAAAATACTTAAATTCTCACACACGGAAACTTGTCAACTCCTAGCAATGCAAAGAAACAGATTTCATCCACATCACAACCACATTTTAAAACATTTGACTATCACTTTATCCTAGTGTATTCCCTTCTACTTACAAGGAAGCAAGTAATAGACCATTTCTGTTAATGTTTATCTTGAAGTAAATAGAAGAATAAGCTTCTAACAATAATTTGTTACAGATATGTAGAGAAAAGCATGTGAATGAAACAATAGATTGTTTTTATTATTGTATTAACGTCCTTTGACCTAGTCACATCGGACGATCAATGAAATGGGTCCAAAACCCGAAAATAATAAAAATCTGATGTGTTCCATTCACATGGCTTTCTCTACATCTCTGCAACAAATTATTGTTAAAAAGTTTATGCTTCTATTTACTTCATGCTAATCAAGAAAAAGTTAGCTGAAATAGTCTTATTACCTGCTTCCTAGTTAATAGAAGTGAAATAAGAGAATACCATAGGTTAAAGTGACAGTCAAAAGCTGGTTGTTATGTGACTGAAATTCTTTGTTTGTATGAACAAGAGTTGACACATTCCTGAATGAGAAAAATAGTTTTTCAAAGCTGAAACTAAAAACAAGAAATATCTTAAAAACGACCAACTCCACGAAAAAAATGTATATAACATAAATTGTGTGTCTTAATGTGCTCTACATTTTTTGTGTGGTAAGGTTTTGTCCATCTCTAACCGTTTAGCAGTTATACAACATTCAGCAAAATTCATCAAGAATAAAGTAGTCTTCAGAGGCTATTGCCAGAAAATTCAAGATATACATTTTATTTGTCAGGTAAATATCTTTAATATGCGATGTTTTAATCAAAATCGTTAGAGCCATTTTTAAGAAAACCAAAAATTTCCCTAAGCTTAAATACCAAGTTTGGTATTTTACCGACTTTCCGTTTTTGAGTAATCGTGTTCACAGACACACGACATTTTTCTGAAAATACTTTTTTTAGTTACAGGGGACCCTAAAACATATTTCCAGTGAATTCTCGGTATTGAATTTTTGAGTGCAATGCAATACCTTCTCTATACACTGTGTAAAGCAAGTAATACATAGGTTGAAATCAAAGCCCCCAATATAAGCAAGGAAACAAGAGAAGAGCGTCACGTCACCATAGCAACGAGCAGCTCCCTGGAGTACACGTGCTATAGAGTAGGAAAGAGAAGAGAGTACTTTAAATAAAACTAAATTTCCTTCTCAACACGCCCCCTCTCTCCTTAACGCGATTAGCTCAGTACTAGAGGACTCTGATTGCTGCAATCTCTCTGTCATGTGCTTCACAGGCGCCGAGAGCATATCATTTCTTTTTCAAAAATGCACTGTTCTACCTGCCATATTGTCACTACGAGCTGTAACAACTTATTGTTAAAAACACTATTATTTTGTCTACTTCATATTCCAGATAAAGGAATACACTACATTAAACCGACAGCCAAATGTTTTAAAATGTGGTTGCTATGGAATTGTAATCCGAGGAGTTGGCAACTTCCTGTGTGAGAAAAGTTTATTTTAAAACTGAAACCAATAACAAAGAATCTCTCGAAAATGATCAATTCCATGAAAAAATGTATATGACATAAATTGCGTGTTTTAACGAGATCTACATTTTTTGTGTGGTAAGAGGTCTTGAGAGGCTATTCCCAGAAAATTCAAGATATACGTTTCATCTGTCATATAAATATATTTAATGTACGATATTTTAATCAAAACCGTTTGAGCCATTTTTGAGAAAATCAAATTTTTTTTAAACCTTTTCCATGTAAAGGTTAGTTGGGGGTGGCGGGATTTTCTTGAAAATCTCCATGTCGTATCCTTGGAAGATACCAAACTTAAATATCAAGTTGGTATTTAATAGACCACTCACCTCCCACCTAGATGGCCTGGGTTCGATCCTAAGCGTCCATATGTGGACGAAGCGGCTTCTGGGCGGGTTTTCCTCAGAGTCCTCCGGTTTCCCCCGCCACTCATTCCACCAACTGCTCCATCATTATATTTCCTATCATCCATTTCATATAATCCACTTGCTCACACTCATGCCTGGCTACGGACCATGTTCTCCATTCTGTGGTTTCGTACCGTTGTCTCCCCGACAGACTTCTGACCCCTAGACACCCGCTTGGGGTAACAGTCCTAAATTCGGGGCGGGTAAGTCCACTATGAAAAAGAATAGTTTCTGGAACAGGCAAGGAAAGTCATGCGAATGGAACGCATAAGATGTTGTGTGGGATACAATAGTTCCCCAACTTATTATACGAGGACCGTTTTTTTTTTTTTTCCAACCTCCGAATAAGCTATAAATAAAAGACAAGTTCATAGAAAACAATTATTTTATTACTAAAAGTTTTGTACACTTATGTGTTACTTTTCAACATAATCACCGAAAAGATTGAGACATTTATCGTACCTGTGTACAAGCTTTGCAATACCCGCTTCAAAAAATGTTGCCGCCAATGATTTCAAATGAGCATTGACGTTGTTTTGAAGATCTTCGTACTTTACGACGTTTGCGGAGAGCCATTCAAAACAAACGAAGAGGAATGCTGACTTGAGGAATTGTGTTGATCCATGACAACGCTCGCCCACACACTGCTGGCACAACCCATCGGCTCCTTGAACTATTTCAATGGGACATTTTCGATCATCCGCCATACAGTTCTGACCTGGCTCCCTGCTACTTTCACCTTTTCCCTGAACTGAAGACGTGGCTAGGAGTGCAGCACTTTCAAAATCACCAAGATCTTCAAAACAACGTCAATGCTCATTTGAAATCATTGGCGGAAACATTTTTTGAAGCGGGTATTGCAAAGCTTGTGCACAGGTACGATAAATGTCTCAATCTTTTCGGAAGTGTACAAAACTTTTAGTAATAAACTAATTGTTTTATATGAACTTGTCTTTTATTTATAGCTTATTCGGAGGTTGGAAAAGAAAGGCTCTCGTATGTAGTTGAGAAGATAAAACTCCAATTCAAGATTGAGTTGAAATGCTATGTGGACACGATGACGCCATTTGTACCTGCGCTGTGCAGTTTGTTCCATTGGGAGCTTAATTTGGAACTAATACGTGGCTATTGTCCAGAGGGTAGACAGAGCAGCTGTCTGACATAACACGTGGCCAGGTCCCCTAGTTACTGACCACAATACCAGAATTACTTATCAGTCCCTTCAGCGCCATCCCAAAAAACTGTCTGTGTGACTGTGGACAGCATAGCTCAAAAACGAAAAGTCCGTTAAATACCAAACTTGGTATTTGGGTTTGGTATCTTCCAAGGATGCGACACGTTGATTTTCAAGAAAATCCCGCCACCCCCAACTAACCTTTACATGGAAAAAAATTCAAAAAGTTTGATTTTCTCAAAAATGATTAACGATTTTGATTAAATATCGTATATTAAATATATTTACACGTCAAATAAAATTTATATCTTGAATTTTCTGGGAATAGCCTCTGAAGACTACTTTATTCTGGATCAAATTTATGGAATTTTGCATAACTGCTAAATCGTAAGAGATGGACAAAAACTTACCACACAAAAAATGTAGAGCATTTTAAAACACACAAATTATGTTATATAAATTTTTTCGTGGAGTTGATCGTTTTTTAGATATTCCTTGTTATTGGTTTCAGCTTTGAAAAACTTTGTCAACTCTGTGTCCATACAAAGGAACATAGCAACCAGCTTTTGACTATCACTTTAAACCATGCTACTCCCTTATTTCCCTTCTACTTACAAGGAAGCAAGTAATAAGACTATTTCTGTTAATTTTTTCTCAATTAGTATTAAGTAAAAAATAGTATACACGTTTTATAAATAATTTGTTGCAGACATGTAGAGAAAGTCATGTGAAAACGATAGCTCAAAAACGAAAAGTCGGTAAAATACCAAACGTGGCATTTAAGTTTAATATCTTCAAAGGATACGACACCAAGTTTTTCAACAAAATTCCCCCCCCCAACTACCCTTTTCATGGAAAATTTTTCAAAATGGCTCTCATGATTTCAATTAAAATATCGCATATTAAACACAGTTACCTGACAAATAAAATGTATATGTTGAATTTTCTGGGAATAGCCTCTGAAGACTACTTTATCCTGGTAGACCTCGTTTAAACATACAATTTATGTCATATGTTTTGTTTTATGAGTTAACCGTTTTAGAGATATTCCGGGTTCAATTTTAGCCATTTAACTTTTTCAAACGGGAACACATATTTATTCCTGGAAAGCAAAGAGATTGGAATGTCAATTGTTTCACATAGCGACCGAGACTATCGCTTTAGCCTGCTCATTTTCTTATTTCCCTTCTACTTACAAGGAGCAAGTAATAAGACAATTTCTGTTAATGTTTGTCTCGATTACCATGAAGTAAGTCGAAGAATAAGCTTTTTAACAATTATTTGTTACCGAGATGTAGAGAAAGTAAAAATTTTTTCTATTGAGGGGGTTTCAAAACATGTATATCTGGTGAAATCTCGGTATGGAATTTTTGGGTACAATACAATACCTTCTCTATACACTATGCACATAGTACGTGTAGACAAAGTAAAAATTGTTTGTATTTTCAGTGAAATCTCGTTACCGAATTTTTGGGTGCAAAGCAATAACTTCTCTATACAGTACATGACACGTGTAGAAAAGCATTGAGGGATCTCAAAACATATATTTCCGGTGAAATCTCGGTATCATTGGGTACAATACAATATCTTCTCTGTATACTATGTACATAGTACGTGTAGAGAAAGTTTTTTTTTTATTCAGGGGGTCTCAAAATATGTATTTCCGGTGAAATCTCGGTATCATTGGGTGCAATGCAATACCTTATATACACTATATACATAGTACGTTTAGAAAAAGTATTGAGGGGGTCTCAAAACATGTATTTCCGGTGATCTCTTGGTAGGGAATATTTGGGTGCAATACCTCCTCTATACACTATGCACATAGTACGTGCAGAGATTTTTGTTAGTTTGTTTAGAAAAACGAGGGAGGCCATGCTGCTATATTGTTTCCGTGAGACGAAACAAGGAAAGACAGGTGTAATTATGGCAGACACTTACAGAAATAACAAGCATCTCTTCACTCCCCCTCCTCCTTTCTTTCGAAAATTGAGTTGACACCGCCGCCCTACAGTTTCAAAATGTTGCCAAGAATCTTGCCTGCACTTATGACAACTTCCTTTACACCCGGCCAGCAAAGAAAAAAATGACACGGGTCTCGCTTTTCCTTTGTTTTGGCGAACCAACGCTAAGAAACAGTTCAGAATTCGGAGCCAAGGAGATGGTCTAAAATAAACGCTTTGCTAAGAAAAATGGACAGTTGTGCGCCTGCGCAGATGAAAGAAATGACGAGAATGGAACACTTCATTGCGAAAGGGAAAAAAAAAAAAAAAAAAAAAAAAACTTAAACAGAGAATTAATGAAACTTGACTACAAATTGGTTGCCTTAGATCTGAACACAGGGAGGGAGGGGGAAAAAAAGACGAGCTAGGAGCGTTGTCTATCAAGACTGCCAACTCTTGAATTTTTAAAAGGCAGAGCAAGAGAGACGTATGTTGGCAGATAATGAATCAATGAGCGAAGCACAGATTAAAGAAACGCACGTACCACAGAGAGCATGGTATGCAATTAGTGATGCCAACACACACACACAAAAAAAAAATCTTTCTTATTCGAGGGTTACGAACTTCAACTAACGACCGTTTTCCTTGATTTGTTGGAAATTACGTTCACCATTCACAGAGCGTACATTGTTCGTCAAGAATGGTCCGGGATTTTCTCTATTCAGGCCACGATTTCTATTGGAACTAACGTCATTAGAGACAGAGTAAGCGGAGCGACATTACGTATGAGAATCGCATTTGAGATGTCCCGGGTTCGATTCCAGTCCGAGTAGCCTGTCTGAGTATACTAGCGCACCAGTCAAATGCTTTTTAAAAACTGTCGGTCGCTATTTGGTTGAAATTTGGTTCTCTTTGTTTGGCCGGAATTAAAAAAAAATTGTGTTCAACTCAAACGACTTTCTCTACAGCTCTGCTACAAATTATTGTTAAAAAGCTAATGCTTCTATTTACTTCATGCTAATCACGAAAAAATTAACAGAAATAGTTCTTACTACTTGCTTACTTATAAGCAGAAGCGAAATAAGGGGAGTACCATAGGTTAAAGTGATACTCAAAAGCTGGCTGCTATGTGACTGAAGTTCCTTTGTTTGTATGGACAAGAGTTAACAAATTCCTGTATGAGAAAAGTAAGTTTTTCAAAGCTGAAACTAAAAACAAGGAATGTGTTAAAAACGATCAACTCCACGAAAAAGATGTATATACCCGCGCCGGTTAGGTAGGAGGTGGGCGATCTAACCACTCGGCCACCTTATAATTTAATGACCCTGCACATTTTGAGAGAGAGAATTTGTTGAATCGCAATTTGGTCATGTCCGTGGTGTAAATCTCATAGAAAGGCTACCCGTGTTGTTACACGCAAAGCCTAAACGTTGCCAAGTAACAAAAACACCCAAATGTTCCAATCAGCATTATTACGTATATCTCAACATTTCTGAGAAGTACCGAATTAAAACAACTTCTCTGAAAGTTATAAGAAGGAAGATCAACTGGTGATTGGATCCGAGAACTGAATCATGATATTCATTTTTCAAACGTTGGCGATATTGATGTTTTTCACGGAAATATCGTCAGTGCATATTAATTCCGGGAGGGGGACTCGAACAGGCTCCATCGTGATTTAGTAGTTACCACATTTTGCAATAATGCCTTTCCTTAAAGTGATGATGAAAGCAATGCCATCTGTTGAGTGTCGTAATCAACTGCAGTCGCCGAATTACGCAGTGCACGGTCCCCTGAAAATTCGTGCTGGCTTTAATCTTCTGATCGCTCTTGCTGCTAACAATTGAAATCAGTAATATCTAAAAGTTCGTTTTCTTTCGTAATTCCACGACATATAAAATACTGTGACAAATTCCTATATGAGTATTTTAAAACTGAAACCACTAAAAGGAATATCTCGAAAACAGCCAACTCAAAACACACCTGTACATGCCATAAACCGTGTGTTAACGAAATATAATTTTTTTGTCGATCTTTTATGCTTTACCAGTTATGTAAAATTCAACTCTTCAGAATCTATTCCCAAAAAATTTAAGATATACAAGTAAATATCTTTAATATACGTATTTTGATTAAAATCTTTACGTCATTTTTGAGAAAATAAAATGTTTCTAAAATTCTTACATCTAAATCGTGTTTAGGGTGGGAGAATCTTTCTCAAAACCTTCGAGCCACATCCTTGGAAGATACTAAACTTCAAAGTAATTATATGTTATATAAATATAGCAAATAAATACTATGCTGCCAATAGACGCACACACGGACCTTTTTCTAAAAATAACTTTTACTTTCTCTACACATACTATGTACACAGTGTATAGAGAAGGTATTGCATTGCACTCAAAAATTCAATACCGAGATTTCACCAGAAATACATGTTTTAAGAATTCCCGAATCAAAATAAAGCATTTTTAGAAAACTGTCCGTGTGTGCGTCTATCTGTCAGTCACCGTGTGTTTGTGTGGGTGGGGGCGGCCTATCACAAAAACGAAAAGTCCGTTATCCACCCAACTTGCTATTTAAGTTCAGCATCTTCCAAGTATGCGACACAAAGATTGTCAACAAAATCTCCCCACCTCCAACTGCCCTTTACATTGAAAAAATTCGAAAGTTCTGATTTTCTCAAAAAAGGCTCTAAAGATTTTGATTAACATTTCTTATACATAAGGTATTTAAATGACAAATAAAATGTATATTAACCCGCCTGGGTGATGTGGTGGTAGCGTGTCTGCCTCATATTCAACAGGTCGCGAGTTCGAATCTCGCTTAGGGTGAGTTACCCGGATAAGGTTATTTTCGGGGTTTTCCCTTATCCTGAGAAGACCAATGTCGAGTAACTTTAAGTTCCATGGACCCCGAGATCATTTGAGTATCATTTCACCAATTTCATTCATCGTCCGATATGACCAACCAGGTTAAAGTAACTTTAAGCTTCATGGACCCCGAGATTATTTGAGTATCATTTCACCAATTTCATTCATCGTCCGATATGACCAACCAGGTTAAAGTAACTTTAAGCTCCATGGACCCCGAGATCATTTGAGTATCATTTCACCAATTTCATTCATCTTCCGACATGACCAGGTTAAAGTAACTTTAAGCTCCATGGACCCCGAGATTATTTGAGTATCATTTCACCAATTTCATTCATCTTCCGACATGACCAGGTTAAAGTAACTTTAAGCTCCATGGACCTCGAGATAATTTGAGTATCATTTCACCAATTTCATTCATCGTCCGATACGTCCAATCAGGTTAAAGTAACTTTAAGCTCCATGGACCCCGAGATCATTTGAGTATCATTTCACCAATTTCATTCATCGTCCGATATGACCAACCAGGTTAAAGTAACTTTAAGCTCCTTGAACCCCGAGATCATTTGAGTATCATTTCACCAATTTCATTCATCGTCCGGTATGACCAACCAGGTTAAAGTAACTTTAAGCTCCTTGGACCCCGAGATCATTTGAGTATCATTTCACCAATTTCATTCATCGTCCGATATGACCAACCAGGTTAAAGTAACTTTAAGCTCCATGGACCCCGAGATCATTTGAGTATCATTTCACCAATTTCATTCATCTTCCGACATGACCAGGTTAAAGTAACTTTAAGCTCCATGGACCCCGAGATCATTTGAGTATCATTTCACCAATTTCATTCATCGTCCGATATGACAAACAGGTTAAAGGACGTTAAACTAAAAAAAAAAAAAATCTTTAATTTTCTGGGAATAGCCTCTGAAGACCTATTTATTATGAGTTTTGAATAAATAGTAATCCGTAAGATATACAAAAACTTACCAAACAGAAAATGTAGCTCTCACTAAAACACACAATTATGGCATATAATTTTTGTTGTAGAGTTGACCGCTCCCAAGATATTTCTTGTTATTGGCTTCAATTTTATTATTGTTTTCTCAGACAGAAGTGTCCGTTTTTCTTTTGTTCTGCTCCTAGCGAAGCAAAGAAGTGATTTGCAATGACAATCGCATAACGAGATCTTTTAAAACATTTGACTATCACTTGAGCATAGCACATTCATTTAGTTCTCTTCTACTTATAAGAAACTAAGTAATAAGAACATTCTGCTAAAGTTTATCTCGATTAGCATTGTGTAGAAAGAAGAATAATCTGTTGTAAGAAGTTTGTTTGTAGAAAAGTTAGAGAAAGGCATGTAAGAGTTACATCAGATTTTGCGATACTAGTGGAATTAGTTTAGTTAAGAAAATAATTCGCTAAGGTTGGCCACGTCATCAGGAGGCTTTGGAATAACACATTTTACGCAAGTCTCACTTCAAACGGCTCAAAATATGAAATGAGCATAACATGAGTCAACAAACCCTCTGAAAACTTCTTTCAGGAAAAAAGATAAACAGATGGCCATCAATCACTGGCCGCATGCAAACTGGAGCCTCCTCGCGACGGCCGGTCGGTCGCAGCTCACTCACTCACTCAGTCTGTATTTTCAGATGAACTGCCGTGTCAGCCCGGCCACACTGCAACAACAGCCTAACTCCCGCTTCTAGCGTAACCCACGGCAACACAAACGTGCATTACACGACCACAAAGATTGAATGAATTGAAGGAAAACTAAAGGGAGGAAAAAACTCACAGTAAAGAGAAAATCCACGTGACGTAATAAGTTTTGTCTCTCGGGATCAGGAAATATAACGTAAAAACTTCTGCAATCACTGACGTTCATGGAGTCAACACATCATGAGCTACCCATTGTTTGCGTATTGCATTTTGTTCAGAAAAAGTGTTCCACACGTTGCATTCACATGGTTTTCTCCACTCACTATTCTAGACAACCTTATTACATCTACTTCTCATTAATACACATAAAGTTCAGTAACACATTTTCTTCTAGGTATAAGAATAGCACTGTAGGATAATCACATGACTTTCTCTACCTATTCTGTACAACCTATCCTTATCAACTCGTGTTCTATCTCTTCATGCTAATCGATGAGCGCGCGCGCGTGTCTGTGAGCAGCATAGCTCAAAAACGAAAAGTTGGATAAATACCAAACATGGTATTTACGTTCAATGTATTCCAAGGATACAACACGAAGATTTTCAACAAAATCGCCACATCCTAAGTACCTTTAAAAGGAACATTTTTCCAAACTCTTGACTTTCTCAAAACTGGCTCTAATTATTAAAATGCCATATGTTCCATATATTTTTATGAGAAACGAAATGTATATTTTGAATTTTCTAGGAATAACCGCGGAACAGCATGACTTTTGTATAACTGGTAAACCTAAAGTGTTATGACGTTAAGTAAGTTTTTGTCTTATCTCTTACGGTTTACCAGTTATACAAAATTTATCCAGAATAAAGTAGTCTTCAGAGGCTATTCTCAGAAAATTCAAGATATACATTTTATTTGTCAGATAAATATCATTAATGTACGACATTTTAATCAAAATCGTATCATTTTTGAGAAAATTAAACTTTTCAAAAATGTTTGGTTATTTGGGATGGGAGGATTTTCGTGTCGCATCCTTGAAAGACACCAAAGTTATATACCAAGTTTGGTATTTAATGGACTTTTCGTTTTTGAGCTATGCTGTCCACACACTCACACACGACCTTTTTCTGAAAATGCTTTTTTCGGACTCAGGGGACCTGAAAGCATTTCCGGTGAAATATCTGTATTGAATTTTTGGGAGCAATATAAAACTGCACGTAGTACGTGTAGAGAATGTAACAATTACGGGAGCAATGACTTTACGAAGGAAGCCCTCACCCTCTGCCGGGTTTGAATCCGCGACCTTGGCTACAAGAATCTAGTATATGTGGACACCACCAGGTGCAACAATGCACGGATCTGATGTAAATATGTTATCCTTGCGTGTCATCACTGTACACTAGCGGAAATGAGAAAGTAAGGATACATATGTGCGGGGCAGAGATTAAGAGGTAGCAAGTATTGAATGAGTGTACTTGGCTCCTTGTTGCACGAACACAACACAAGAATTCCTTTTCCATTAAGAAGGAGAAGGCCAAGAATTTGTTTGCGCGGAGTTTTCAGAAGTCACCTGAATTCTTCATGTAAACCCCCCCCCCTCTCTCTCTCTCTCGCACAAAAGCGAATTTTTCTTTTTTCGTTTTAAAACTACACATACACACGCACACAAAAATAACTGTGGACGTTTCTTGTTATTTGCTTGCTTCAGTGGCGGCTGGTGTCTCACTCTTGCGCAAGTTTCTTGCTCAAGTTATTCCCACCACTGACTTCCTCACGTGCTGTCAATGTTTATTACTTTCTCTACATAGTGCATAGAGATTTCACCGAAAATACCCTGAATTGGTCAACTCGTGTCCATACAAACAAAGGAACTTCAGTCACACAACAACCAGCTTTTGACTGTCACTTGAACCTATGCTACTCCTGATTTCCCTTCTACTTACACGGAAGCAACTATTTCTGCTAATTTTTTCTCGATTAGCGTGAAGTAAATAGAAACATAAGCTTTTTAACAATAATTTGTTGCAGAGATGTAGAGAAAGTCATGTGAATGGAACACATCAGAGTTTTTGTTATTGTTTCTTTTTATAGCCCCCTTTAACGTGTAAGGTGATATCGAGGACTTTGTATTAGAAACAACTCATTGTCTAGGTTTAAATCGTTTTTTCCTCAAACACAAACATTCACTCTCACGTCCAGACTCTGTGGGGGATAGGGAATAATTCTGGTTAAAGAAAAATTACCTGCCCCAGCTGGGAATCGAACCCGAGACCAGCTCGCTGACCACTCGACCACGTAGGCAGTCTAATATAGTACTGTTAGAAAGCGTTTTGCTCTATTTACTCCATGCTAACCAAGATAAACATTAGCAGAAATAGTCTTATTACTTGCTTCCTTGTAAGTAGAAGGGAAATAAGGGAGTCCCATAGGTTAAAGTGATAGTGAAATGTTTTAAAATGTGGTTGCCATGTGAAACAATTGAAGTACGGTTTGCTTTGCTTGGTCCCGTTTGAGAAATGTTAAATAGGAGGACTTTTTTTTTTTTTCAACCTCCGAATAGGTTATAAATAAAAGACAAGTTCATAGAAAACAATTATTTTATTACTAAAAGTTTTGTACACTTATGGTTACTTTTCAACACAATCACCGAAAAGTTTGAGACATTTATCGTACCTGTGCACAAGCTTTGCAATATCCGCTTCAAAAAATGTTGCCGCCAATGATTTCAAATGAGCATTGACGTTGTTTTGAAGATCTTGGTTGGTTTGAAAGTGCTGCCCTCCTAGCCACGTCTTCAGTTCAGGGAAAAGATGAAAGTCGCTGGGTGCCAGGTCAGGACTGTATGGCGGATGATCGAAAATGTCCCATTGAAATTGTTGAAGGAGCCGATGGGTTGTGTGGGGCGTTGTCATGGATCAACACAATTCCTCAAGTCAGCATTGCTCTTCGTTTGTTTTGAACGGCTCTCCGTAAGCGTCGTAAAGCTATTTTATTTGTAGCCTATCGGAGGTGGGAAAAAACGGTCCTCGCAGTTCAAAATTGAAACCAACAGCAAGGAATATTTCGAAAACGAAGAATTCTACAAGAAAAACATATAAGAAACAAATGTGTTTTAACGAGATCTACATTTTTTGTACAGTTTTTATATGTCTCTTACGGTTTACCAGTTATGCAAAAATCATCCAGAATAATGTAATCTACATAGGCTCTTTCAAGAAAATTCAAAATATACATGTTATTTGTGTTTGTATTGGCTTTAATATATGGTATTTGAATCAATAATATCGTTGGAGAAAATCAAAATGTTATAAACTTGTTCTATGTAAAGGGTAGTTAGGAGTGGCGGTATTTTCCTTGAAAGATACTCAACTTGATACAAAGTTTGGTATTTTGCCGGTTGCTTGTTAATGAGCTACGCTTCCCACAAACACGGACCTTTTTATGAAAATGCTTTTTTCGGGCTCAGGGAATCGAATTTTTGAGTGGAACACAATACCTTGTCTATCGACTATTACGGGCTAGAGAAGGTAATATATTCTTGACGTATATAGGTTATGTAATTGTTACAGTACGTTTGTGCCGCCACTGCACTCAGTGTGAGTTCCGCATTATAGCTGCGCCAAGAAAGGAATACCAGAGGCGAACAGGATCCGCTCGCTTCTACTACATTTTCTGTTTTCACATCCAGTATTACCAATTTAGTTGTTTTGTTCGACTGTCTAGTTGGAAAATTCATCTTTTGTTTGCAAGTTCTTTGCGTGGCCAGAAGTTGACAGCTTTTTGCATGAGAAACAATTTTAAAACTAAAAGCAATAACAAAGAATATCTCGGAAACAGTCAACTCCACGAAAAAAAACGTATATAACATAAATTGTATGTTTTAACGAGATCTACATATTTTTGCAGTAAGTTTTTGTCTATCTCTTAGGGTTTAGCAGTTATGCAAAATTCCGTAAAATTCATTCAGAATAAAGTAGTCTTCAGAGGCTATTCCCAGAAAACTGAAGATTACATTTTATTTGTCAGGTAAATATCTATAACATACGATGTTAATCAAAATCGTTAGCCGTTTTTGAGAAAATTAAAATTATAGAAAATATTTCCGCAAAGGGTAGTTGGATTGGGGGGCTTTTCTTGAAAATCTTCGTGTCGCATCCTTGGAAGATTTAAAACTTAAATACCAAGTTTGGTATTCAACAGTCATTTCGTTTTTGAGGTATGCTGTCCACAGACACACGGACCTTTTTCTAAAACTGCTTTTTTACTCTCTCTCTATACGTACTATGTACATAGTGTATACAGAAGCTATTGTATTGCACCAAAAATTCATTACTGAAACTTCACCGGAAATACACGTTTTAGAGTTCCTGTATAAAAAGATTAGAAAAAGATCCGTGTGTGTCCGTATGTCTGTGAACATGAAAACCGAAAATGAAAAGTGGGTAAATATCAAACTTGGTATTTAAGTTTATTATCTTATAAAGATGCGACACGAAGATTTCGAAGAAAATCCCTCCACCCCAAACTACGCTTTACAAGGAAAAATGTTTTAAAAATTTTGTTTTTCTCAAAAATGACTTGATTAAAATACCGTATATTGAAGCTTTTTTACAACACAAATAAAATGTATATTTTTAATTTTCTGGAATTTGGCTCTCAAGAGTACTTTATTCCGGTTGATTTTTGTAGTATTTCCTATAAACGTTAAACCGTAAGAGATAGACGAAAACGTACTTTATAAAAAATTTAATCTCGTTAAAACACACAATTTATGTAATATGCATTTTTGTTGTAGAGTTAACCGTTTCCAAGATATTCTTTGTTATTGGTTTCAATTTTAAAATACTTTACTCAGACAGGCCAAGCATAGAAGCCAATCGCATAACGAGAGATTAGAGAAAGTCATGCGAGTGTAACGCATCACATTTTTGTGTATCCTTTACTGCAAAAATATTCAATTGTATGTAACTTGTGTGTTTTTGAACTCAGGGGAGCTCAAAACATTTATTTCCGGTGAAATCTCTCGGTATCTCCCTGCTGGCATCTGGAGGAACGTCTCATAAGAATGAAGATGAAGAAAACAATAAATAAGAAGAAAAGGAGTTAGTGAAAGGGTAAGGTGGCACTAAGGCGGCAAGCAGCCAAATTGGGCGCCGCAGTATTTCCGGTGTAGAACCCCGTACACCTGCAACCAGAGTGACAAAAAGAAATCAAACGTGACCCAATTTCTGGCATGGCTGACATTTCTGAACTCACTTCAACAATGCGTCACCGCGCTAAATGTGAGAGTCGAATATTGTTGGAAAACAAAATGGACGCTAGCTTGGCATTTTACAGCAGTTATTTTAACTTCCATCCTCGCGGACCCAGCTATACAAACAGCAATGACAAAAACCTGTCGCAACAAAGTAATATCGCAAACTGTGAATTCCAAGTGGAGATTAAAATACTTTTTTGAAATACTTGATATGTAAGTTAATGGTTCTGAGCGCATATTTGGTAATGTAAGATAAATTTACAATTCATTTATTAATTGCCATGGCAACAAGCACTGTAAGAGTTTGAGAGGTCATTAATACTTACAGTACAATTAGGAAATGTCATGTGCTACTTCAAGTAAACAATCTATTGCAAAAGTCATTAACAAAAGACTGTATAAGAAGGTTTTGTCCATATAATTTAGATGTAGCCTTTCATTTGTTCATATTCAATATTCATTTTTTCTTAATGTTCAATAGAATATCGAAAAGCAATTTTGTTTTATTGGTGTTTTTAAAGTTTTTTTTTTTTTTTTTTTTTTTTTACAGTTTTTTTTTCAAGTATTTCAAAAAGTAATTGGGTAACGACGAACTGTAAGTTACTTATCAGACCTCGTATTCCCAATATACATTCCCGACCTCATAAGATTGACTTACAGTTATCAGTACGCAATATACTAGATATTTCCATCCATATAGATTTTTCTACTTGTTCTAAACACAAACTATTCTTACAAAAAATTATTCTTCTATCTACTTCAGGATGATAGAGATAAACATTATCAGAAAAAGTCTTATTACTTGCTTCCTTGTAACTAGAAGGGAATACACTAGGATAAAGTGTCGGTCGCTATGTGAAACTACTGAAATGAAGTTCTGTTTGCGCAGCTAGGATAAAATAAAAAAGGTTTAGTAATCGGCTCCTATGTAGGACTTACAAGTGGATGCCTAGGGGTCAGAAGTCTGTCGGGAGCCAACGGCACGAAACAACAGAATGGGGAACCTGGTCCGTAGCCAGACATGAGTTGAGCAAGTGGACCATATGTAGGACTGACGCTCCCCTAGGACTTACAAGTGGATGTCTAGGGGTCAGAAGTCTGTCGGGGAGCCAACGGCATGAAACCACAGAATGGAGAACCTGGCCCGTAGCCAGGCATGAGGGTGAGCAAGTGGATCATATGAAATGGATCATAGGAAAGGTAATATTGGAGCACTTAGCGGAATGAGTGGCGGGGGAAATGTGAGGATCCGGAGAAAATCCGCCTAGTCCACCACAAATCTCACATGCGGGCACTTAAGATCGAACCCGGGCCGCCTACGTGAGAGATGAGCGGTCTAACCACTCCGCCACCACATGAAAGAGATGTGAAACGAAAGATGATTTTCCGTTTGAGAAAAGTTTTTAAGTACCTAATTTAAAATTGAATATATCCAATAACAAGGAATATCTTAACACTACCATAAATTGTGTTTTAACAGGATTTTTACTTTCTCTACACGTACTATGTGCATAGTGTATAGAGAAGGTATTGTATTGCACCCAAAAATTCAATACAGAGATTTCAAGTTTTGGGATTCCCTATAACCAAAAAAATACCGTTTTTAGAAAAACGTACCCGCGACTGTGAACACGATAACTCAATAACGAAAAGTCTCTAAAATACTAAACTTGGTATTTAAGTTTAATATATTCCAAGGATGTGACACAACTTTTTGAGGAAAATCCCCCCATTCCGAGCTACTCTTTACATGGGAAACAATTGGAAATGTTTTGATTTTCTCAAAAATGGCTCCAATGATTTTGATTAGGTACCGTGGGTACCACATTAATGATATTTATCTGACAAATAAAATGTGCATCTTGATTTTTCTGAGGATAGCCTCTGATGACGTCCTTATTCTCGATGGATTTTGCATAACTGGTAAACCGTAAGAGATACATAAAAACTTACGTCATAAAAAAATATACATCTCGTTAAAACACACAATTCATGTCATACATTTTTTCGTGGAGTTGCCCGTTTTTAACATACTCCATGTTATTGGTTTCTGTTTTAGAAAAAAAAAAAAAAAAAAAACTTTTCACAAACGGGAATATATAAACTCCTGGCCATGCAAAGAAACGGATTTCAACCATTGACAACCAGCTTTTAAAAGATTTGATTATCTGTTTATCCTAGTGTATTCCCTTATTTCCCTTCTACTTACGAGGAAGCAAGTAATAAGACTATTTCTGTTAATGTTCATCTCGATTAGCATGAAGTGGATAGAAGAATAAGCTTTTTAACAATAATTTGTTACAGAGATGTAAAGTAAGTCATGTAAATGGAAAACATGAGCGTGTATTTCCAGTGAAATCTAGATATAGATGGTAGACATGCTAAACAAAATTGTTTTGATAAGTTTAATAAACTGAAATTTTTACCCTCAAAACGAGTATCACAATTAGGTATTATTAAATCTGAAAGTACGTTTTGCCTTGGCTTCTTCTAGGTTAGGTTTACTATTAACAAACCTTAGTTATTGTTCCTCTAATACACAGAAACTCAAATGATTGCTTGTGATGAAAAGATAGTTACAGAAAACCCAAATGCTATTTTTAAATACACCCCAACTCATAAAACGCGACATTTCCCTCTGAAAACTGCGTTATATTGCAAAGGCAACCAAACGCGAAACAATGGAAGGCTTATCGCTTTCATTTCGCTAGCTAATCTTCTGCCATCTATCTGCAATTCCATCAACCTGCGTACAAAAACCTGAATAACGCTTCATTATTGCGTATTTCAGAAACGAAATGTTTGCTATTATAGTCCAGTCAGTTTCAAAAGCCAAGTTTGTGGAAGAAAGCAGCCAAGTAAAGATTACGTTGATTACAAGAAATGATATAACGCATTTAAGAAGTGAAAAGGGCGTTATTATCCGCTGCGGAGCGTGTAGATGCCATTCCTTTTGTAACGCCTTCAAGTTCTGCATGTGAAAGGAAATAATCGCGGTTTATTTAACCCTAAAAACCAAAAAAAAAAAACAACTGAGAAACCGATTATGGTGAGTGTATAAGTAAAACGTAAGATTAAAGGTAAGTCTAGTGTTGTTACAAATGTACACTTATGAATTCTCTACATTTCTGAAACAAATTAATGTTAAAAAGCTTGTTTTTCTATTTACTCCATGTTAATCAAGATAAGCATTAGGTGAAATAGTCTTATTACTTGCTTCCTTGTAAGTAGAAGTTTGGCTAAAGCGATAGCCAAAACTTTTAAATGCTGTTTGCTATATAGTTGAAATCCATTTCTTTGTATTGCCAGAATTTGACAAATTCCCATGTGTGAAAAGTTAAATATTTTAAAACTTAAACCAATAAGAAGGGAAATCTAAAAATGGTCAAGTCCACGCAAAAAAATCTGATGTGTTCCATGCACATGACTTTCTTTACTTTCTCTGCAACAAATTATTGATAAAAAGCTTATGCCTCTATTTACTTTATGCTAATCGAGAAAAAATTAGCAGAAATAGTCTTATTACTTGCTTCCTTGTAAGTAGAAGCGAAATAAGGGAGTACCATAGGTTAAAGTGATAGTCAAAAGCTGGTGACTGAAGCTCCTTTGTTTGTATGGACAGGAGTTCTATGAGAAAAGTATGTTTTTCGAAGCTGAAACTAATAACAAGGAATACCTAAACTATCAACTCCACGAAAAAAATTTATATAACTTAAATTGTGTGTTTAAACATGCTCTATATTTTTTGTGTGGTAAGTTTTTGTCCATCTCCTACGATTTAGCAGTAATATAAAATTCCATAAAATTCATTCAGAATAAAGTGGTCTTCAGAGGCCATTCCCAGAAAATTCAAGGTATACATTTTGTCAGGTAAATATCTTTAATATACGATATTTTTAAAAAATCGTAAGAGCAATTTTGAGAAAATCAAAATTTTCGAAATAAGTTCCATGTAAAGGATAGTTGGGTTGGGGGGATTTTTCTCAAAATCTTTGTGTCGCATCCTTGGAAAATACCAAACTTAAATACCAAGTTTGGTATTGAACGGTTTTTTCTTTTTTGAGCTATGCTGTGCACAGACACGTGCGGACCTTTTTTTTTTTTTTTTTTTTTTTTTTGAGATTCAGAGGTGTCTGTGTGGAATACAATACCTACCTTCCCTATGCACTATGTAGAAAAGAATGTAAAAAGCCTTAAGCACTTTAAATGTTGCTGCGATATAAAATGTGGGTATTACAACACCTTACAGCGCAATTTAAACGCAGCAGATGTTTTACCTCACGGCAATAATACGTGTAGCCAACCTAAAGTTTTAGATACGTGCTTTTTAATTTCTCTAGTGAATACCGATCGTAAACAGAAGTGTTGCGTTCCACGCAATAATTCTTATCAAGGCTTCAACTGTTCAAGATGTTTGCATGACAAAATTTAACTCAAGACTGGTGAGCGAACTGACTTCTCACCCCGAATCCCGGCTGGGGCGGGTACTTTTTCTATAGCCAGAATTATTCCCTATCCTCCAAAAAGTCTGGAAGTATGTATGTATGTCGAGAGTGAGGGTGTGTAAATGTTTGAGGAAAATAAACCTAACGTAAAGAACCTACAGACAACGAGTTGTTTCTAATGCAAAGCCCCCGATATCACCTTACATGTTAATAAATGAAACAATAAAGAACATTTTAACCGGCCTAGCTAGTGTGGTGGTAGCGTATCTACCTCACAGAGTTCGAATCTCGCTTAGGGTGATTTACCCTTATCCTGAGAAGACGAATGTTGAGTAACTTTAAGCTCCATGGACCCCGAGATCATTTGAGTATCATTTCACCAATTTCATTCATCGTCCGATATGACCAACCAGGTTAAAGTAACTTTAAGCTCCATGGACCCCGAGATCATTTGAGTATCATTTCACCAATTTCATTCATCGTCCGATATGACCAACCAGGTTAAAGTAACTTTAAGCTCCATGGACCCCGAGATCATTTGAGTATCATTTCACCAATTTCATTCATCGTCCGATATGACCAACCAGGTTAAAGTAACTTTAAGCTCCATGGACCCCGAGATCATTTGAGTATCATTTCACCAATTTCATTCATCGTCCGATATGACCAACCAGGTTAAAGTAACTTTAAGCTCCATGGACCCCGAGATCATTTGAGTATCATTTCACCAATTTCATTCATCGTCCGATATGACCAACCAGGTTAAAGTAACTTTAAGCTCCATGGACCCCGAGATCATTTGAGTATCATTTCACCAATTTCATTAATCGTCCGATATGACCAACCAGGTTAAAGTAACTATAAGCTCCATGGACCCCGAGATCATTTGAGTATCATTTCACCAATTTCATTCATCGTCCAATATGACCAACCAGGTTAAAGTAACTTTAAGCTCCATGGACTCCGAGATCATTTGAGTATCATTTCACCAATTTCATTCATCGTCCGATATGACCAACCAGGTTAAAGTAACTTTAAGCTCCATGGACCCCGAGATCATTTGAGTATCATTTCACCAATTTCATTAATCGTGCGATATGACCAACCAGGTTAAAGTAACTATAAGCTCCATGGACCCCGAGGTCATTTGAGTATCATTTCAACACGACCAACCAGGTTAAGCTACGCAATTTAAAATATCTAATAATAATAATAATAATAATAATAATAAATATTAAATTTAATTTTTTCGATTAATAGCCTTAAGTGCTCTTATAATCTGTATACGTTGGTTTCACCACTTGAACTACCTTTAACACTTTCTTAAAAGTGTACCGAAAATTCCTTGCAAAAAACCATTCAGAGATATTCCTTATTGTTTTAATTTTTGAACATAGGCTGCCCTCCCGAAAGAGCATAGCATTTAAAAGCCATCGCAAAACGATTCGCTCCTAAATAAATCTATCACATTATCATACTGTATTTTACTTTCTCTACACGTACTATGTACATAGTGTATAGAGAAGGTATTGTATTGCAACCAAAATTTTGATACCGAGATTTCACCGGAAATAAATGTTTTAGGGTCCGATATTTAAAAAAAATCTGATGTGTTCCATTCACATGACTTTCTCTATATCTCTGCAATTTATTATTGTTAATAAGCTTATCTTTTATTTATTTCATGCTAATCGAGAAAAATTAGCAGAAATAGTCTTATTTCTCGCTTTATTGTAAGTAGAAGCGAAATAAGGGAGTACCATAGGTTAAAGTGAGTGCCAAACGCTGGTTGCTATGTGACTGATGTTCCTTTGTTTTTATGGACAGGAGTTTGACAAATTCCTGGATGAGAAAAGTATAAGTTTTTCAAAGTTGAAACCAAGAAAAAGGAATATCTCAAAAACGATCAACTCCACGAAAAAAATGTATATGACATAAATTGTGTATTTTAACGTGCTCTATATTTTTGGGGGGTTAAGTTTTTGTCCATCTCTTACGGTTTAGTAGTTGTGGAAAATTCATCCAGAATAAAGTAGTCTTCAGAGGCTATTCCCAGAAAATTCAAAATATACATTTTATTTGTCAGGTAAATAACCTTAATATACGATATTTTAATCAAAATCGTTAGGCATTTTTTAGAAAATAAAAATTTTCGAAAAAGTTCGATGTAAAAAGTAGTTTGGGGTGGGGGGATTTTTCTCAAAATCTTCGTGTCGCATCCCTGGAAGATACTAAACTTAAATACCAAGATTGGTATTTTACCGACTTTTAGTTTTTGAGTTGTGTTCCCAGACACACGGACACACTGACACACGGACCTTTTTCTGAAAATACTTTTTTTTTGGATACAGATGACCCTAAAATATATATTTCCGGTGAAATCTCGGTATCGAATTTTTTGGTGGAGTGCAATACATTCTCTATACACTATGTACATAGTGAGTATAGAGAAAGTAAAAATGTGTGTGTGTGCGCGTGTATGTGTATTTGCCCTGAACGCGATAACTCAAAAACAAAAGTCGGTAAAATCCTAAACTTGGTATATAAGTTTAGCATATTTGTTTAAAATGTCGCATATTAAAGATATTTACATAAAAAATAAAATGTATATTTTTAATTTTTTGGGAATGGCCTCTAAAGACCTCTTCATTCAGGATGAATTTTGCATAACTGGTAAACTGTAAGAGATAGACAAAAACTTACCCCACACGAAGTGTAGATCTCGGTAAAACACATTATTTATGTAATATACGTTTTTTTATGTAGAGCTAATCCTTGTTATTGGTTTTGATTTGAAAATAGTTAAAACTTTTCTTAAGACGGAAAATATCATATTCCTGTTTCTTTTGTTTTATTGCTGGTCTTGCACAGAGAGCCATAATGACAGCTTTTAATAGATTTGAATCTTTAGCCTAGTACAATTTTCATTTCTACTTACACACAATAATACACTTGCTGGTGAAGTTTATCTCGATTAGCAACAAGTACGAGGGTCATCCAGAAAGTGACAGACGATTTGACATAACTAAACAATAACAACACAAAACTGTATTTACAAAGTTACACTACCTTACTCTATTTCTCAACATTGCTATCAAGGTATTTATTGTCACGTGGTACACATGTAATACTCTTCCAACGCTAAAGAACTTATTAGTTTTTTGAATGCATAAAATGTTCGGCCAATCGAATGTTATAGTCAAATAACACAAGTTTAGTATAGTGATAATGCAATGAACGAGTCTTCAGTGAGGAAATGACACATAATTTACGAGTAATCAAGGAAGAACATAACAGTGTGTACGATAAAGACCGGAGTGGAAGTTCATCAATTGTTATGCAGGAGTTGAAAGCAAATGTTGATAAAAGGGTTCAGAAAAACCGGTGTTTCACTTTGGACATCGTACAGGACTTTTTGGACGGAAAAGATTTCCCCGCCATGAAGACCTCAAAGTGTCAGTGACAGCTTGGCTCCTATCTTTAGCGGTGGAAGAGGCAGACTTAAAAATTCAATGCCGTACGTAGCCGGGATTTGAACCATGGATCTCCAGGGCTCTAGCCGGTTGCTCTTCCTGTGAGCTACCATGCCAACATGCCGGCATAGCATTGAATTTGTTAACTGACTCGCATCACAAGGTGATCTCAAATTATTTTGAGATGACAACCCCAATGGCGACTTACAATGTTGTAAGTACTTTTAAGTCCCGGCTATGGCATTGAAGAGTAAGCTGGTGTATTGCAGAATAGCCATGTGAGAAAGTAGAAACGTTTAGAAGACTGAGTAGAGAAAGTCGAGTGATTGCTGGTCAACATTGTTTTTAATATACAATAAGCTCGTGCATTACACAAGACGAGTGAAGAGACCAGCAGTGTTTCGAAACAAAACTTGTAATGTCATAATTTGTAGAGCAAAGTGCAGTTGTGACCTTGTCAAATGGTATCAGCAGTAGTGGTTATCCTTGCCAATCATGGCGCAGATGCATCTCAGACACAAGGCTACCAACATCCAGCAAACAAATAAAACACAACGTGCTCAAACCTTTACTTCCTTCTTCTGCTCCGCTCATAACCCCCAGAAATTTGTCTGAGTCACATTGATGGAGTTCAACTAACAGCAGAGGATACTTTCAACTTCCTGGAGGTACTCCTAACTTTCATGCAAAGGAGCACAAATCTAGGTTGAATATCACTGGGCAAGATAAAGAAAATCGTCTAAAATGTCGATATAAGCAAGAGGAAAATGCAGCCGATTCCGACAAGGGTGTTTCCTATAGTAATGCACGGATGTGAAGGTTCGAGCTATGGACTTGTTACAAATCTCCTGGATTGAAAAGAGAACCGATGCTACAGTGATAGACGAGACTAAAGCTAGGGGACAATGGCTACAAAAGTAAAACTGGCATATAGTGAGGAACTGGAGTTAGGACTCACCAAGGGAATAAAGAAACAAGGTGTACAAGAAACTGGGAAGAACGCAACACAGGACAGGAACCAATAGAGAGCAAAAAAAAAACCAGCAGTGGAAAACCAAAGGAGGCTCAACATGGGATTGGGTTGTCAAGCCCCTCTTTTGGTAATGAAAATCCAAGTCGGCTGCGACTCAACTCAAAATGTTGAGCAGACGGGCTCTGGATTAGATAAGGGATGGAGGGGATCAGCCCTATGCCTGATATCAACGTGAGCAAGTAGGTTTTATGAAAAATAGCCGAATGGACAGGAAAGACGATGATGGAGAACCTGGAGAAAACGCCCCAGATTTCACCAGAAATCCCATATGTGGGATTGAATGTTTGCTACTTAGGTGGGAGGCGAACGATATAACCACTTCCACGGCGTCCTCAGCGGTTAGTACCACTAAAGGAAAATATGTTTCATTGGAAGACTTTAGGCTTGTGCTGAGAGCGGTACTGGCATGAAGAGTGGTCAGCTTAGCGTAGTGAAGGACCTTCCAATAAACTGGGTTGTTTTCTCTCGAGGTGAGGAAGTTATATTGGCTTGATTGCGTATTGGCCATTTCAATTTCACACAAATAGTTACCTTCTTCAGAGGGAACCTGTTCCTGTCAAGTGTTACTAGAGTGTGTTCATCTAGCACATATTCAGCAACTGCTGGTTAGTCTTGTAGAGGCTCTGGCGGACGATAACCGAGTGGTAGATAACACACTTAAATTTCTTATCAAAGGTAACTTTTCAACTGAGGATTCAGTTATGTTTAAAACTTTGTTCGTATGAGTTTTCAAAATTATTTTCTGAATTCATGTATGGCTTTTCTTATGATAAGCTTTATATACTAATACTGAATATTATATTTGATGTTTATCTCTGGCTTTTGGCACGATTTGTTTAATAAGGGCGCTAATGACATAGTAATAATTCCACTGCTAAAGATCTGATGTTGAGGTCTTCATGGTTGCGAAATATTTTCCATCCAAAAAGGCATGTACGGTGTCCAAAGTGAAACTCCGGTTTTTCTGAATTCTTGTATCAACATTTGCTTTCAACTGTTCCATAACGATTGCTGAATATCTTTATCGTACACACTGTTATGTTCTTCCTTGATTACTCGTAAATTATGCGCCATTTACTCACTGAAGACTTGTTCATTGCATTATCACTATACACTTGCGTTATTTGCCTATAAAATTCGATTGGCCGAACATTCTATCCTTTCACAAAAACGAGTAAGTTCTTAGGCGATAGAAAATTATAACATCGACATTAAAAAACCGGTACCACGTGACAATAAATACCTTTTTAGCAATGACGATTACATTGAGAAATAGAGTAAGGTAGTGCAGCTTTGTAAATAAAGTTTTGTGTTGATAGTTTTCGTTATTGGTTAGTTATGTGGGTGGCCCACATATATTGTGGTGTAATGTAAAGGTTCATCTCGATTGATATGGAATAGATAAAAATTAGACATGTGTTGCACATCCCTGGAGCTCTAGGTTGTTGCTATTTTGAGGTTTTCTTTGTCTGCCTTGCAACAGTGTTAACACTTGCAGTGGTTTTGTTTCATCCAAGTGCATTTTGGGAACGGGAGACATATATCACTCCGGCTTGAGATGCACATAAAATATCTGCAGTGCCACATGTGTGCCAGCTGTCACTTTTCCTTCTTTGTCACCGACACATCTTTACGAAAATTCTGTTTATAACAAACACATTGAAAGAAATTATCTAAAGAAGAAATCCGTCCAGACAGACATTAATTTTTATATAGGTACCGGGACATACGCAGTCGTCTGGGTTCGGTTCCCGCGCTGTAACACCTGGTCCGGAGTGCCTTCAGCCTCGTGAGGTCCCTGGGGGGCCGATTGAGAAGACCGCATTAACCGGCCGGGAGGAATTGATCACGTCTTCGGGCCGAGATGGGGGATTCTGCGGCCGGGCGGTAGCGCAGGTCCCTTGTGGATGTCGAGCCATGGACATTAAATTCCGCCAACGCATGTTTAGCGGTAATCAAATTGTTTTGAAAATGGAAACGGAGTATTATTTATGGACACTCTTTAACTGCTGTGGTTCTCTGCGTCCCTTTTATATTGGGCGTGAAAGATCACTTAATTTTTCTCAGAGGCCTTTTTTCAGGCTTGAGGTTCTTTTACGTGCCGTCATAATCAACGGCTTTACTTCCCTTCCGAATAAAGCCATCCAAAGATTTGAACCCGCAAATCTGGGAACCAGAGGCTGTCATATTAGCCCTAGTCCACGGAGATGAAACACTACCCGAACAAGAATGGAGTAAGAAGAGGGTAGAGCATGTTAACAGCGGGGGACATCCCGGGGGAAGGGCTGAGCGGAGGGGAAACCTCAGCCAGCACACGGAGCTAAGCGCAGAGACGCGCGGAAGTCCCTAACAGTTCACGGAGTCTATACAAGCAGCCAGATTGCAGATTCTAGTTCAGTTTTAGACTGAGCCTTTCCTATTGGTTACTGAGACTATATGACTGGATCGAAACAAGGGGTAAAACGGGGTTTCTGAAATTCAGCTCTTCCGTAGAGCATTCCGTTCGTTTTGTCAACTTACGCATGCGTAGACAAGTTGGTCAGTCCACCAATAGCAACAGTTATAGTTTTAAAGTGAACTAGAATCTGCTATCTCGCATACAGGCGCCGGGAGGCCGGAAGGAAGCCTCTACAACGACACCAGGGGGCAGATGGTCTCAATCGGAGTAAGCAGCCGTGCCATCTGCCTGCAAAGCCTCAAGCCTCACCTGAAAGATGAATCGTGGTACCCCAGTATTCACGTGCAGCTCCAGGAAACGTCAGTGCGCGGTGAACAGGGAGCCGGTATGGAGAAGATGAAGAAATAGTCTTAACGAACTGCCGGCCACTATCACATGATAATCTCGGTCGTGTTACTTGTAGAATGTGAAGCATTCCGCTGCTAACGAATGGCTCCAGTGTTTCATTGATAAATAGAAGCAACTTCAGTCGTGATGCTGAGAATGAATGGGCTTCTTGCCTAACCTGGCTACAACGCATTCTGCCGTGAAATTGGCAAACCAGTCCCTTCATAATCAACCTGCACACTTTTTCTTCTGTCCTGCGCTTTCTTACGTTGGGATTGGCATATTGAGCAGATAAAAAATGTGTTACACTCACATGATTTTCTCTACATCTCTGTAACAAATTATTGATAAAAAATTTGTTGCTTCTATTTACTTCATGCTAATCGAGAAAAGAATTAGCAGAGATAGTCTTATTATTTGCTTCCTTGTAAGTAGGAGGAAAATAAGGGAATATGCTAGGCTAAAATGCTAGTCAAATATTTTAAAAGGTGGTTGCTATGGGATTGAAATCCGTTTCTTTGTGTGGCCAGGAGTTGACAAGTTCCCGTATGAGTAAAGTTCAAGTATTTCACAACTGAAACCAATAACAAGGAATATCTCGGAAACGGTCAACTCGACAACAAAAACTTGTGTTACATAAATGGCGTGTTTTAACGAGATCCAATTTTTTGTATAAGTTTTTGTCTACTTCTTACAGTTTACCAACAATGCAAAAGTCGGCAAAATTCATCCAGAACGTGACTTCAGAAGCTATTCCCAGAAAATTGAAGATATACATGTTCTTTGTGACGTAAATATCTTTAATATACAATACTCCAATCAAAATCGTTAAGAGTCATTTTTTGAGGGGAAAAAAAATTTAAAAAATGTTCGATGAAGGTAAGGGTCGTTTGGGATAGGTGATTTCTTTATTGTTGTAAATCTTCGGGCGGCATCCTTGGAAGACACGCAACTTAAATACCAACTTTGCTACTTAACGGCCATTAGTTTTTTAAATGTGCTGCACACACACTGACATATTTTTTTTTTTTTTTTTTGACTCAGGGGACCTCATCTCCAGCGAAATCTCGATTTCGAATTTTTGGGTGCAATAAAATACCTGTCACACCCCCCCTGGTGTAATGGTTACCATGCTAGCTTCATATACCCAAGGTCGCGGTAGAGGACGATGGATTTTTTTTCGGGCGTAAAAATGCTTAGCATGGCTTCCTTCGGAAGGCAAGCCAAGCCGTTGGTTCCGTGTCGTAGATTTACAGCACACAAAACAACCTTAAGCCTGATAAAGAGGCCTCTGAACAAAATTAATCGGTCTTTCACGCCCAACATACAATGAGACGTTGAAAACCATAAATAGCTTAATTATTATTATTATTATTATTATTATTATATTATTATTATTATTATTATTATTATTATTAAACCATATATTTCCGGTAAAATCTCGGTATTGAATTTTTGGGTGAAATACAATACTTTCTCTACGTCCTTGTATACATATGTAGTAAGTGTAGAGAAAGTAATAATCCTATTTTGGTTATTAACCCATATTATTGCATGAAAATGAACTTAGAAGATATGCATGTGTGTCTTGTAAACATTTCGGTGTTAGTTAACTGGGGCCAGCATTTTAGAGGATTTTAATCTACGCTTAAGAATGCCGCCATATTCTGTCAGGAAAATGGCAAAAAGCATAAATGCGTGTCCCAGGATGAACTGAATGAAAACAAAAAACGCGAGCGAGCACTTGTCGTTTCCATGGAGACTGGGTGTGTGAATGAAGGTCGACGCTCACTTTTTTATTTGCTCTTCCAAATTAGCGCACATGTCTAAATGGTTCCAATTTCCGGCAATTTCCTGCCCATGCAGGATTGCAACACTTGCCTCGCTCGCTATTTTAAAATAATAAAAAACGCAAACACTTTTACAACTTCCTTACGCTTACAAAAAAACGTCGACACCAAGTTTACTGTACATTTAAGTAAATTGGAAGATTAAGGAGTACGAGAGAGATAGGTGTCATTGACACTGCATGCTCATATAGATACAAGAAACCACATTCACACGCCTTTCTCTACCCCTACTCCTTTATCAAGATAAACGTTTGTAGAAACAGTTAAATTACACATTTCGTTATACAAGGTCCAATCAGAAAGCGACAGACAATTTTGCATAACTAAACAATAACGAAAGTTATCAACACAAAACTTTATCTACAAAGTTACACCACCTTGCTCTATTTCTCAACATTGCTATCAAGGTATTTATTGTCACGTGGTACAGATGTTATACCCTTCCACCACTAAACATCTGAGCCAAGATGTCACTGTCACTTTGAGGTCTTCATGGCTGGCAAAGCTTTTCCATCCATAAAGTCATGTACGGTGTCCAAAGTGAAACACCGGGTTTTCTGAATTCTTTTATCAACATTTGCTTTCAACTGCTCCATAACGATTGATGAACTTCCACTCCGGTCTTTATCGTACACACTGTTATGTTCTTCCTTGATTACTCGTAAATTATGTGACATTTCCTCACTGAAGACACGTTCATTGCTTTATCACTATACACTTGCGTTATTTGACTATAAAATTTGATTGACTGAATATTTTGTGCATTCAAAAAAACGAATAAGTTCTTTGGCGGTAGTAAAGTATAACATGTGCATTGAAAAACCGGCACTAGGTGACAATAAATGTCTTTTTGTGTTGATAACTTTCGTTACTTTGCGTAGATGCAAGAAAAATATACGAGACTGAAATGATAGTCAACTGTTTAAAAGCTAGTCTATGCTCAGCTTCCACGGTATCGGGAAAAACAATTGAGTTGCGACGTTTGACAATTGCTATGTTCAGCCTCTATCGTTTATCAAAGAATATACAAAATAGTCTTACGATAATATATTCCAACAAAAAATAGAAACATTTTGTTGAAACATGGTTTGAGGTCTTTACTGCATAGAATAGGTAGGGGAAGAATTCTACTTAACTGAAAAATTCGATTTGGAGATTTGACAGGAAGAATGTTTTGCAGACCCTGATGTGTCCCATCTGTGATAGTTATTGTTAAAAGGTTTATAATTCTGCCTACTTCACAGAATTTGTCCGCATCCTTGGAAGGTGCGTAACTTAACAAGGACCCGTTATGGTGCCCACACGAACACAGGCGCGTGCGCGTGCAGACTTACCTTTATCTAAGAATGCTTTTTCTTTGGATTCTTAAAAGCATATATTTCCAGCTAAATCTCGGCATCGAATGTTTTGCCATCTACTGTGTACATACGTGCTAACAAAGGTCAAAATGTGTGTGTCGTGTCTGAGTAAAAATGTCCGTTACGAGACAATACAGATGAACCCTTTGCCTCTTCAGTCATCATTTTTCGCCCCCTTGGCGATTTCTGCACATGCGCAAACCCATCTCCGCTATCTCTTGATATAAAAGCCACCCTCCAAATGTTGGACATGAGGCGTTGCCAAATCCTCCCGTTCTTTGTGTCAAAAAAATGGCGATGCAATTTTCCTTCCTACCGGAAATACGCGCGCGGCTCCCAAACCTGTTTCATGCATGCGAAACATAAAGATTGTCAAAACAATTCACTCTACTTCAAAAGATTTTCATTTTTACTTTCTCTAGCCCCGTATGTACAATGCACAAGATAGAGAAGTATTGTATTGGATCCATAAATTCCATGCCGAGATTTTACTGAAATACATGTTTTAGGACCCCCTGAGTCCAAAAAAAGCATTTTCTGAAACAGGTCTGTGTGTCTGTGTGTGCCTGTGGACAGCATAGCTCAAAAACGATAACTCCACGGATGCGACATGAAGATTTTCAAGAAAATCCCCCTCCCCCCAACTACCCTTTACATCGAAAAAAATTCGAACACTTTTCTTTTCTCAAAATTGGTTCTAACGATTTTGATTAAAATGCCGTATATTAAAGATATTCAAATTACGAATGAAATGTAAATTTTTAATTTTCTGGGAATAGCCCCTGAGGACCTATTTGTTCTGGTTGAGTTTTGCAGAATCTTGCATAACGCTTAAACTGTAAGGGATACACAAAAACTTACTACACAAAAATGTAGAGCTGATCAAAATACACAATTTATGATAACTGTTTCAGAAATATTCTTTTTTTATTGGTTTCAGTTTCAAAATAGTTTTCTGAAACGGGAATTTGTCAACTCCTGGCCATGCTAATTACCGAATTTCTATCACATAGCAACCAGCTTTTAAAAGATTTGACTTACACTTTAGCCTAATGCACTCCCTTATTTCCCTTCTACTTACAAGAAAGCAAGAAATGAGACAATTTCTGCTAATGTTTAGCTCGATTAGCATCAAGTAGTTACAATAGCAATATTTTGTAAGAATAGTTTTTTGGAGAGTAGGTAGAAAGACGATTTTCTATGACTGAACACAACTGAGTTGTTAACGAGGTCATTTCAGATGGCAAACTTGATTTTGACGCAAAGAAGAGCAGCAGCAGCAAGCGTAAAGTAATTTTGTTGCAGCGATATTAGTGTATACATCAACACGATGTTATGTTCAATAAGTGACAAATATTGTTTCGCTCTAAGGATAGTATCAGAACAATAATATCGGCCTGCTATAACATCGCGCCCACCAAATAAATAACCAACTGTAACCCTTGGTGAATGGCTCAAACTTAACCTCATCTTTCCTTGCTTTTCTTTTAATATCACAAAATTCTCGTAGAAAAAACATTGTATGATACGCGAGCGTAAAGTTTCTTTTTGATTCTCGTTTCACAATATTCCCGCTCGAATCAGAAACCGTAACTTTACGCTCTTGCATCAGAAATAACTATTTTTTTTTTTTTTAGATAAACTCTCTTTAAACTGCTTTAGTTCTCAACGTCCCATTCTATATTGGGCATGACATATAGCTTAATTTTGCTCAGAAGCTTCTTTATCAGGCTTAAGGTTCTTTTACGTGCCGTAAGTCTACAACAAGGGACCACCGGCCTTTTCCCTTCCGGAATTTACGCCCGAAAACATATATCACCCTCAAGCTCGTTTCATCTCAGTTTTACTGCAAACAACATAGGAACAGGTTTTAAAACATTTGATATCACTTTAACGTATGGTACTCCCATATTTCCTTTCTACTTACAAGGAAACAAGTAATAAGACAATTTCTGTTAGTGTTTTTATCACCCTCCGTGGTGTAATGGTTACCATGCTAGCTTCATATACCCAAGGTCGCGGGTTCAAACCCGGCGGAGAACAATGGATTTGTTCGGGCGTAAAACTCCTTAGCATGGCTTCCTTTGGAAGGGAAGATAAGTCGTTGGTCCCGTGTCGTAGATTTAAGGCACGTAAATAACGTGATAAACAGGTTTCTGAGCAAAATTAAGCGGTTTTCACGCCCTATTTAGAATAGGGGGGGGGGCTGAGAAGCACGGCAGTTAAAGAGTGTCCATAAATAAAACTCCATTTTTCAGCGTGCTATTACATATTGGGCGTGACTTCGCTTAATTTTGCTTAGAGCCCTCTTTATCACGCTTGAGGCTATGAGGTTACGCCCGAAAAAACAAATCTATCACCCTCCACCAGATTTGAAGCCGCGACCTTGTCATCTTGATACTAGAGTATGTAAAAACTCCTCGCGTATTACAGACGTTTTTTCCAAATTCACTTGAGCACCAAACTGCTACGTCTCGCTTAATCTACAGCTGCGGAGGGACTTATTACAGGAAACGTATCGCACAGAAAGTGATTTAGTTGCAGAAATACAGACATAGGTCCATGTGAGGCTGTGACAGTGGTCGGTGTGAGTGACCGCGCGTGACGTCAGAGTCTGTACAGCCAATAATACATTGTGATTAGCATACGAGTGTGGAACAACGTTCCCACAGTCGGTCGTCAAGAACATTTCTCAAATAATAATAAAATTACAAAAACACTAACTCCAGGGACCGACAACTGAGCTTTATTGGAAGCAATTGAAGGTTGAAAAGCATTTGTGGAGGACGAGAGGGCCATTACTGTAAATTTAGAACAAGAGAGGAGCGAGCGAGCGAGACTTGAAGATGCTGTCAGTAGGGGAAGGGAGCAGGAAAGATGATACAGTTGGTAATAAAAAAAATCTCCTTTCTCCACTTAAAGTGGAAAATTGGCAATTTAGCTTCCCCCCCCCCCCTTCCGCTCTTCCTTCAGTTTTATTCGTCCCGTCTTGTTTCGTTCCCCGGCCGCTGGGAGCGCGCAGAAGCGACACAAGCACCGCAGTGCTGACAACCTCAACAACTTACCTAGTAAAAATGTAGTTTTTTATCGACACTGGGAGCCAACATTTCATCACAATCACAATGAGTCAAAAATTAAGAAATTGCCTTTCTTACACCAAAGTTTTCTAATTTCTCTACACGTACTATCTACATAGTGTATAGAGAAGGTATTGTACCCATTACAGAGATTTCACCGGAATTATGTTTTGGGTCCCCCTGAATCCAAAAATTGGATTTTTAGAAAAATGCCCTTGTGTGTGTCTGTGCCATAGCTAAAAATTAAAATACCGTTAAATACCAAACTTGATATTTAAGTTGAGTATCTTCCAAGGATGCAACAAGAAAATCCTTCCACCTCCAACCACCCTTTATATGGAAACATTTTCAAAAATGTTTTTTTCTCAAAAATGGTGTTAACGATTTTGATTAAAATCTCGTATTTTTAATATATTTACATGTACATCTTGAATTTACTGGGAATAGCCTCTAAAGGCTACTTTATTCTGGATGAATTTTGTATAACTGGTAACCCGCAAGAGACAGAAAACGTAAATCTCATTTAAACACACAATTTGTGTCATATATTTCGAAGAGTTGGCGGCTTTCGAGACATGCCTTGTTGGTTTCAGATTTAAAATACCTACTTATACTTTTCTCATGAAGCATTCACTAAGCAATAATTTGTTACAGAGATGTAGAAAAAGTCATGTGAATGGAACATCCCCCCCTTTCTCTACACGTACTATGTACATAGTGTGTAGAGAAGGTGTTGTATTGCATCGAAAAATTCGATACCGACATTTCACCGGAAACACATGTTTTGGGTCACCCTGAATTTAAAAAAAAAGCACTTTTTAGAAAAATGTCCAGGTGTGTCTCTCGGCAGCATAGCTCAAACACAAATAAAACATTAAATACCAAACTTGGTTATTATGTTTTGTATCTTCCAAGAATGCGACACGAGAAACCCCACCCCCCAGTACCCTTTACATGGAAAAGATGTCGATATTTTTTATTTTCTAAATAAATGGCTTTAACCATTTTGATTTAAGCCCGTATATTACAGATATTTACGTTATAAATAAAATGTATATCTTGAATTTTTTGGGAATAGCCTCTGAAGACCTCTTATTCTGGATAATGTTTGCATAAGTGGTAAACCGAAAGAGATGGAGTGTTCTTTAACTGCTGTGGTTCTCAGCGTCCCATTCAATATTGGATGTGAAAGACCGCTTAATTTTGCTCAGAGGCATCTTTATCAGGCTTCAGGTTCCTTAACATGCCGTGGATCTACGACACAGGACCAACGGCTTTACTTCCCTTCGGAAGGAAGCCATGCTAAAGCATTTTGTGCCCAAAAAAATCCATAGTGCTCCGCCGGTTTGAACCTGCGACCAGTGTTGCCAATTTAGCCATGTTATAACTAGTTCTAGCTATTTTGAAAAGTGATTTGACATAGTTTTACTTTCTCTACACGCACTATATATGTATAGAGAAGGTATTGTATTGCACCCAAAAATTCGATACCGAGATATCATCACCGGAAATACATGTATCGGGTTTCCCTGAATCCAAAAAAAGTATTTTGGAGAAAGGTCCGTGTGTGTGTGTGTGTGTGTGTGTGTGTGTGTGTGTGTACACATAACTCAAAAACGAAAAGACCGTTGAATACCAAACTCGGTATTTAAGTGTGGTATCTTGCAAGAATGCGACAAGAGATTTTCAAGAAAATCCCCCCACCCCTAACTACCCTTTACATGGAACTTTTTTCGAAAATTTTGATTTTCTTAAAAATGGCTCTAACGATTTTGATTAAAATATCGTATATTAAAGATATTTAGCTGACAAATAAAATGTATATCTTGAATTTTTTGGGAATATCCTCTGAAGGCTACTTTATTCTGGATCAATTTTACGGGCTTTTGCATAACTGCTAAACCGTAAGAGATGGACAAAATCTTATCACACAAAAAATTTAGAGCACATTAAAACACACGTTATATTATATATATATATATAACATTTTACCTAATATGACAAGCAGGCACACCCTGCAGAAGTAGAACACAATTATTAGCGAATAAAACACTTATAAAGTAACGCATGATTATCCACTGGTGTTGTTCAGGTTTCATGGACAATCCCAGTAAGGCGCTCTCGCATGCATGTTTGCACGAAAGTACTCTATATAACGATTAACACGTGGAGGGGTTTTTTAGTGGGTATACCGCACTCTGCGGGGAGCTCCACATATCAAGGCTTGGGGTCGAATGTAGGAATGCATTTTTCCCCTCCACGGTAAAAAAAAAAAAAAACACAACTCAAAGACGAAAAGTCGGTAAAATACCAAATTTGGTATTTAAGTTTAGTATCTTCCAGGGATGCGACACGAAGATTTTGAGAAAAATTCCCCCACTCCAAACTACCCTTTACATGGAAAAAAAATTCGAACATTTTGATTTTCTTAAAAATGGCTCTAACGATTTTGATTCAAATGTCGTATGTTTAAGATATTTATCCGACAAATAAAATGTATACCTTGAATTATCTGGGAATAGCCTCTCAAGACTACTTTATTCTGGATCAATTTTATAGAATTTTGCATAACTGTTAAACCGTAAGAGACGGACAAAAACTTACCACACAAAAAATGTAGAGCACGTTAAAACACACAATTTATGTTATAAACATTTTTTTCCTGGAGATGATCGTTTTTAAGATATTTCTTGTTTTTAGTTTCAGCTTTGAAAATCATACAGGAACTTGTCAACTTCTGTCCATACAAAAACAAAGGAACTTTAGTCACATAGCAACCAGCTTTTGACTATCACTTTAACCTATGCTACTCCCTTATTTCTCTTCTACTTACATGGAAGCAAGTAATAAGACTATTTCTGTTAATGTTTTTCGATTATCCTGAAGTAAATAGAAGCATAGACTTTTTACCTTCTCTACACGTACTATGTACATAGAGTATAGAGAAGGTTTTATAATGCACCCAAAAATTCGATACCGACATTTCAGCGCAAATAAATATATGTTTCAGTGTCCCCTGTATCCAAAAAAAGTATTTTCAGAAAAAGGTCCGTGTGTGTGTCTGTGAACACGAAAAACGAAATTTCGGTAAAATACCAAACTTGATATTTAAGTTTAGCATGTTCCTAAGATGCGAAAGAAAGATTTCCCACCGCAAACTACCCCCTTTACATGCATAATTTTCGAAAATTTTGATTTTCTCAAAAAGGGGTTAAACGATTTTAACCAAAATATCGTATATTAAAGATATTTACATCGGAAACAAAATGTATATCTTCAATTTTCTGGGAATAGCCTCTTAAGACCTCTCCAAGTGGATGAATTTTGCAAAACTCGTAAACGGTAAGAGATGCAACAAGATTTACTGCATAAAAATGCAGACCTTGTTAAAACACACAATTTATGTTATATACATTTTTTTTTTTTTTAAGAGTTAACCATTTTCGACATATTACGGATTATTGGTTTCAATTTTAGCCACTTTATCAAACGACATTTTTCTTCTCGCTTTTCGTTTGTTTACCGAATCTCAGTTGTTTCATATAGCAACCAGCTTTTAAAGGACGAGAATATCGCTTTAGCCTATGCATTCACTTACTTCTCTTGTACTTGCAAGGAAGAAAATAATAAGGACAATTTCTGCTAATGTTTATCTCGACTAGTATGAAATAGATACAAGAATAAGGTTATTAACAGACGTAGAGAAAGCCATGTGAGTGTAACACATCAGATTTTTGGAAGCATGTAGGTATGCGAGTTGGCTGTCACGTTGCGCGCAAGGACTTGAGTTACCAAAGCCAGATCGATAACTAGGGCGGTGGCGGGTTTTGAACCGGATGCCGCCGAGCTCAAGGTGACCACAACATTGGGAAACAGTCAAAATAAAAACCTTAATGGAATATTATGTTATGCCTAATGTATAAATTTCCAGGTAAAATCTTCGCTAAGAATTGTTTGCAACAGGTGTTGGTTTACAGTCTTCTGTTTCGCGGTTTTTCAACC
Source organism: Hymenopus coronatus (assembly GCA_030762935.1). NCBI lineage: Eukaryota > Metazoa > Arthropoda > Insecta > Mantodea > Hymenopodidae > Hymenopus > Hymenopus coronatus. The sequence continues at coordinate 5,379,428 of CM060892.1, forward strand.
TGTTCTCATTTGCGGAAAACCAAAAACTTATGTCCGGTTAAGATTACTTGTACAAGCGTGAATGTCTCGAGCCAAGAGATGGCTAAGCAATCTTCAAGGAGCAAAGACGATGTTGCCGCCAATCATTTCAAATGAGCATTGACGTTGTTTTGAACATCTTCATGCTTTACGACGTTTGCGGAGAGCCATTCAAAACAAACGAAGAGGAATTGTGTTGATCCATGACAACGCCCGTCCACATAACCCATCGGCTCCTTGAACAATTTCAATGGTCCGCCGTACAGTCCTGACCTGGCACCCAGCGACTTTTACCTTTTCCCTGAACTGAAGACGTGGCTAGGAGGGCAGCACTTTCAAACCAACCAAGATCTTCAAAACAACGTCAATGCTCATTTGAAATCATTGGCGGCAACATTTTTGAAGCGGGTATTGCAAAGCTTGTGCACACGTACGATACATGTCTCAATCTTTTCGATGGTTGCGTTGAAAAGTAACCATAAGTGTACAAAACTTTTAGTAATAAAATAATTGTTTCCTGTGAACTTGTCTTTTATTTATAGCCAATCGGACGGCCCTCGCTCGTATTTTAGCCACGCGCTCGCAGGTTACACGTACAGTAAAGGAAGCACGGGTGTTACCATTGCAGCATTGATCTGCTGGTTTGTGTCATGCTTGCTAGTGCTGTGAGAAAAAATATGTTGAAGGCATCTTTTCTTTCTCCAACCCATGTACAAACTCGATAGAGACTCCACCTAGATTTCCGCGCAAATATATCTTTTCAGACCCCCTGAATCCAAAAACAAACATTTTAGAAAAAGGTCTGTGGGCAGCATAGCTCCATTAAATACCAAACTGCATATTTAAGTTCACTATCTTGCAAGGATGAGTCACGAAGATTTTCAAGAAAACCCCCAACTACACTTTACATGGAAAATGTTGTTTTTCTAAAAACGGGTCTAACGATTTTGATTAAAATCTCTTATATTTAAGACATTTACAATGTATATCTTCAATTTTCTGGGAAGAGTACTTTATTCTGAATGAATTTTACGTAACTGGTAAACCGTAAGAGATAGACAAAAATGTAGATCACGTTTAAACACACAATTTGTGTTGTATACGCCTTTTTCGTGGAATTGACCATATCAGATATTCCTTGCTTGTTTCAGATTTAAAATACTTGCATTTTTCTCACACAGAAAGATGTAAAGTCCTGGCCCTGCACAGAAGCGGATTTTAAAACATTTGACTATCACTTTATCCTAGTGTATTCCCTTCTACTTACAAGGAAGCAAGTAATAATGTTTATCTCGATTAGCAGAAGTAGATAGAAGAATGAGCTTTTTAACAATAATTTGTCAGATTTTGACTTTCTTTAACCCAGATTTACTAAATACTTAGTGGATAGAGAAGCTATTATACTCCACCCAAAAATTCAATACCGAGATTCCCGAAAACATGTGTTTTTTGAGGTTCGAAAATGCATTTTAGAAAAAAGTGCGTGTATGTTTTGTGGACAGCATACACAGCTTAAAAACGTTAATACCAAACTCGTATACGACACGAAGAAAATCCCCCACCCGCAGCTACCCTTATAAATAATTTAGGTTACCAATAAAATGTACATTTTGAATTTTCTGAAGAACTCTACCTTCTGTATATAACTGATAAGCCGTTAAGAGATAAGACAAAAATGTACATATTCTTATAAGACGCAATTATGTCACATTTTTCTTGCATTCGACACTTTCCGAGATATTCCTCCTCGTTATTGCTTTGTTACTTATCATATACTTTTGTTTCATCTTTTGTTTTTCTGGAAATGACAAGCGACCAAACTTCAATTGTTGACTTAGCGACCAGTTTTCAAAATATTTGACTATCACTTTAGCCTAGTGTATTGCCTTTTTTCTCTTCTACTTACAAATAACAAGACAATTTCTGTTAATGTTTATGTCGATATACAAGAATAATCTTTTGTAAGAATAGTTTGTTTGCAGAATAGGTAGAGAAAGTCGTGTGAATTAAACACGTCAGATTTTTTGTACCTCTCATGGTGTACCAGTTACACTGATTTCATCCAGAATGAATAAGTCTTCAGAAGTTATTCCCAGCAAATATCTTACATTTTAATCAAAATATCAAAAATTGTTCCCAAGTAAAGGGTTGTTTGTGGTGGGGGTATTTTCTTGAAAATGTTGGTGTCGCATCCCTGGAAGATACTCACTCATCTTAAATACCAAGTTTGGTGTTTGTTTTTCAGATATGCAGACGCATTACGAGGCTTTTACTAAACATAATCTGTACACGTACTATGTAGAGAAGGTATTGCATTGCACCCAAAAAACATTTTCAGAAAAAGGTCCGTGTGTCTGTGAACACGTTACCTCAAAAGCGAAAGGTCGATAAAATACCAAACTTGGCGTTTAGGTTTACTATCTTCCAGAGATGCGACACAAACATTTTAAGAAAAATCCCCCACCCCTCCAAACTACCCTTTACATGGAACTTTTTTCAAAAATTCATTTTCTCAAAAATAGTTATAACGATTTTGATTAAAATATCGTATATTAAAGATATTTACCTGACAAATAAAATGTATATTTTGAATTTTTTGGGAATAGCCTCTGAAGACTACTTTATTCTGGATGAATTTTATGAAATTTTGAATAACTGCTAAACCCTAAGAGATAGACAAAAACCTGCCGCACAAAAAATGTGGAGCACGTTAAAACACACAATTTGTGATATATACATTTTTTCGTTGAGTTCATCGTTTTTGAGCTACTCCTTTTTTTTTTTTTTTTTTTTCACTTTTAGAAAATACTTTTCTCATACTGGAATTAGTCAACTGCTGTCCATACAAACAAAGGAACTTCAGTCACATAGCAACCAGCTTTTGACTATCACTTTAACCTATGTACTCCCTTATTTCGCTTCTACTTACAAGGAAGCAACTAATAAGGCTATTTCTGCTAATTTTTTGTCAATTAGCATGAAGTAAATAGAAAGATAAGCTTTTTAACAATAATTTGTTGCAGAGATGTAGAGAAAGCCATGTGAATGGAACACGTTAGATTTTTGTGTTGTAAAAGTGATATAAGTATGTACTCTCAACATTTTGGCATTCAAATCGTTTTATGTAATGTGATGCAAATATAGAGTTATATGTGCCCACTAGGTTCGGGAACTTTCGCTGAAGCACTGAACAAGTTGAACGTTTTCTAATAAGATTTGTATAAGATATCGCTTGTAACCAACCTTCCGAGCCCCATTCATATTTAACATAAGACGTTACTCAAACACGAGACTGACGAAATGTACTTGTCCACATTTTACGTCATCAACATGACACAGTCTGTAACAGGCGTATTCTTCTGTTTGCTTCATGCTAATCGAGATAGACATTAACAGAAATAGTTTTATTATTTGTAAGTAGAAGGGAAATAAGGGAGTACCATAGGTTAAAGTGATGGTCAAAAGCTGGTTGCTATGTGACTGAAGTTCCTTTGTTTGTATGGACAGCAGTTGACAAATTCCTGTATGACAAAACCTTTAAGTATTTTAAAACTGAAACCAATAACAAGGAATATCTGAAAAATGGTCAACTCCACGAAAAAAGTGTTTGTGACATAAATTATGTGTTTTGATGAGCTCTACATTTTTTGTTTCTAGTTTTTGTCTATCTTACGCTTTACGAGTTATGCAAAATTCATCCCCAAAAAGGAGGCCTTCAGAGGTTCAAGAGACACATTTTATTTGTAATGTGGCATTTTAATGAAAATCGTTAGAGTCATTTTTGAGAAAGTAAAAATGTTCGAAAATGTTTCCATATAAAGGGAAGTCTGGGGTGGGGGGATTTTCTTGAAAATCGTGTCGCAACCCTGGAATAGCTATTATAAAAATGCTTTTTTTTCGGGCTCAGGGGACCCCCATACATTATCCATGCCATGTACTTTTTCTTGTGGAGTTGAGCTATTCCTTGTTATTGGTGAACTTCACTGAAAGGGGACCATGCAAACTGAACCCAACTCCAATTGTTTCACCAGCTTTTGACTATCACTTTAACCTATGCTACTCTTCTACTTACAAGGAAGCAAGTAATAAGACTATTTCTGTAAATGTTTACGTCGATTATCATGAAGTAAATAGAAGCATAAGCTTTTGTAAGAATAACTTGTTGGTGGAGAAAGATTTTGTATTTGGCCAGTGGTGAGCTGAACTTGTGTCACTGTTGCACGCAATGGCTGTGGCCATGTTCCTCTCATTTCAATGTGGAATATAACCAGACCTGATTGATACAAATGACAGCCAAGACAGTTTGGAGGGGGCACGCCATGTTGGTTCTTCTCCCTCACACACAAGACTTGCATTAGCATACACAGATTGAAAAATAAGGAGGGGACAGCAATTTACGAGATTAGTGCCAGGGGTTTCTCATGCTTGTTACTCGACGACAACCTGTGGCACACGTGACTCACACCAACCAACATCCACTTTACCTATTCTGCAACAAACTTTTATTATTCTATGTACTTCATGCTAATCGAGATAAACACTAGCAGAAATAGCTTCCTTGCAAGTACAAGTGAAGTAAGGGAGTGCTCTAAAACAGCTGGCTGCTATGCACTTAGAATTCATTTCTTTGCATGACCAAGAGTTTATAAATTCCCACGTAAGAAAAAGAAGTAGGTATATATCATAAATTGTCGTGTACGAGTTTTTGTCTATCTCTTAAGTTTTACCAGAATGCAGAAGTAGTCAGAGAGTAATCCCAGAAAACTCAATATATACAGTTTGTTTGATTAGCTTTCTCCAAAACATGATGGCCGCTCCGCTATCACTGGGCAATAACCATTGGCAAACAAAAGACGAGCCTGCACTAGGGTCGCGAGGCAACGTTTCTGGAGGCATTGCTTGCAAGTCGAGAATCGCAACTCAGTTAAGCGTCCAGTGACTGGTTGATTTCCCATCGCAAACACTTTGGAAGAAGAGTGGGCCAGGGTTATCATGTTATGAAAAATCTTATGTGTTCCATTCACATGACTTTCTCTACATCTCTGTAACAAATTATTGTTAAAAAGCTATTTCTTCTATCTGCTTCATGCTAAAACATTAGCAAAAACAGTCTTATTATTTAAGGGAAACAATGGAATACACTAGTCAAATGTTTTAAAAACTGCCACTATGTGGATCAATTCAAATTCGGTTTTCGCATTGCACGACCAGGAGTAAAACAAAAGAGAGATGAAACTAAAGAAGACCTCCCATTTGAGAAAAGTTTAAGTAGCTTAAACCTGAAAGTAATAATAAGGAATATCTCGGAAACGGTTAACTCTATAAAATAAAACAAGAACTAATGTGTTCCACTTGCATGAATTTCTCTAGCTATTCCACAGCAAATTTTCTTTCAAAGGATTATTCCTATATTAGCAGAACGTTCTTATTACTTAGTTCCTTGTAAGTATAAGGGAAATAAGCTATTGTTACCAGGAATAAAACAAAAGAGAGATGAAACGAAAGAAAACTTCCCGTTTGAGAAAAGTTTAAATAGTTTAAAATCTATACCAATAACAGGAGTATCTCAGAAACGGTTACCTCTATAAAAAAATCCAGTCCATTGAGTCTGTAATAAGTTACAATATTATGTAACAGAATTTATGCTAGGTTCTCTGAGAAAACAATAAGCACTTTACAATTGAAACCAATAACAAGGAATATCTCGGAAACGGTTAGCTCCACAACAAAAATGTGTATGACATCTATGGTGGTTTTAACGAGATCTACACATTTTGGGTAGTAAGTTTTTGTCTTCGTCTTACGGTTTACCAGTTACGCAAATTCATTCAGAATAAAGAGGTCTTCAGAGGCTATTCACAGAAAATTCAAGATAAACATTTTTTGCCATGTAAATATCTTTAATACGCAGTATTTTAATGAAAATCGCTAGAACCATTTTTGAGAAAATCAAAATTTTCGAAAATTTTTCCATGTAAAAAGTAATTTGGAGTGAGGGTATTTTCCTCAAAATCTTCGTGTTGCATCAACTTAAATACCACGTTTGGTACTTAAGGGTGTTTACGTTTTTGATCTATGCTATTCACAGACACCATCTTCTAAAAAAGATTTTTTTTATTCAGGGGGCCTCAAAACATATTGCTGGTGAAATCACGGTATTGAATTCTTGGGTGCAATACAATAGACTACGTACATAGTACGCGTAGAGAAAGTAAAACTAGTTATGATACGGCAGCTCAGTGAAAGTATAGACACTGTAACGTTGCTTGTACAATTGGTCGTTAAATGCTACCAACTTTTGAGAAACAAATACACATGGAATCTGCTATACACGAAACATGGATTTGAAAATTTGACGAGTCACATTGCAAACAAAGAAAAGACTTACCGGCGGCTTTGCTGGGGTCCATGATGACTAAGCCGGGCGGTGTAGAGCCCCCGGGGGAGGGGGAGGGTTTGTCCTGCAGGGCTGCCAGCGTGAGGATGGTCGCCATGTTCTGATGCAGCATCCCCTATAAAACAAAACAATGTCATTCATCTTCTCAAAATCAACATCACTCACTGTGCTTTCTTTTTGTTGCTCAAAAATGCCTCTAACAATTTTCATTAAAAGATCGTATATTAAAGATATTTACCTGACAAATAAAATGTATATTTTGAATTTTCTGGGAATATCCTCTGAAGACTGCTTTATTTTACGGAATTTTGCATAACTAGTAAAGCGTAAGAGATGGACAAAAACTTACCATACAATAATGTAGAGCACGTTAAAACACACAATTTATATCAAATACATTTTATTCGTGGTGTTGATGGTTTTTTAGGTAGACCTTGTTTTTGGTTTCAGCTTTGAAAAACTTACACTTTTCTCATACAGGAATGTGTCAACTCCTGTCCATACAAACAAAGGAACTTCAGTCACATAGCAACCAGCTTTTGACTATCACTTTAACCTATGGTACTACCTTATTTCACTGTTACTTACAAGGAAGCAAGTAATAAAACTATTTCTGCTAATTTTTTTCTCCATTAGCATGGTGAGGATAGCAGAATAATATGTTGTCAGAACAGCTAGAGATAGCCGTGTGAATGTAGGACATCAGATTTGTCTAAAAATGCTTTTCTTGGTTCAGGGGTCGTAAAAATATTTCCCGTGAAATCTCAGTATGGATTTTTTGCTCGGAATACAATACCTTCTACATGGGTGGTAGAGAAAGTAATAGTTTGTGTTGAGCAAAGAGAAAGTCACGAGAGTGTGAGAGCTTAGGGATGAGAGAAAAAGCAAGTTACTGCACTGCCAGGAGATAAGAATCCGCCTGCCCAGTGGACAGTGAGTTATGTAGGGCAGAATGAGGTGTTATAAACACAGTAATTATACTCTTGTCTGAAATATTACATCCATAATAAGCTCGGGTTACGTACCTTGTTGCAAAAAGTTGCTCCTCGGACCCGTTTCATTGGGAAAGTTGGAATAAACACCTGATTTATAGACCAACATTACGGATTCAATCATTTAATGGCTTAATCAACATGGGCGCTTTAATGTCCCCTGCCTCTTCAAGTTCACGCCTCGCCTTTGTTCACCAGCAGTTCGCACAGAAAATACTGTATTTCACTCAAAAACTCGATATCGAGTTTTCATTGGAATTACAAGTTTTGAAGACCCCTAAATCAAATGAATTATGGCACTCCATCCACCTAACTTTCTCTCCCTATTCCACAAACAAACTGTTCTTACAGCTATTCAAGATAAACGTTAACAGAAATAATCTTATTACTTAGTTCCTTGTAAGTAGAAGCGAACACACTAGGCTAAAGTGATAGTCAAATATTTTAAAAGCTCATCGCTACGTGAAAGAATTGAGAATCGATTTACTTTGCATTGTTCTGTTTCAGAAAATGTGCGTAGTTTAAAATTGAAACTAGTAGTAGGAAGTATTTGCGAAACACCTAACTACAAAAAATGTTTATGACATAAATTGTGTGTTTTAACGATATTTACATTTTATCGGTTATACCAAAGTCATTCAGAATGAAGGCATCTTCAGAGAGTATATCCAGACATTTCAAGATACACATTTCGTTTGTCATAAAAATATCTTAAACATAATCGTTAGCCATTTTTGAGAAAATCAAAATGTTCCATGTAAAAGGTAGTTCGGGGTGGGAGGATTTTCTTGAAAATCTTCGTGTCATATCGTTGGAAGATACTGAACTTAAATAGCATGTTTGGTATTTAACGGCATTTTCGTTTTTGAGATATGCTGCTCGCAGACACACACAGACATTTTTTTCTAAAAATGACAGACCTCAAAACATGTATTTCCAGTGAAATCTTCGTATTGAATTTTTGGTTAGAATACAGCATCTGCCTTCTCTATACGCTATGTACACAGTACGTGTAGAGAAAGTAAACACTCCCAGTATCGTAAGCAGTTAACTAGGAAACACGGCCTCCTTGATATCAGTAACCAGGTAGGCTGTCTCGTTCCTCTTTTGTCTTGACATCAAGTTTCCATGGAAGCTGCCGATGAAGATGGGATTTTAATTGCTTGCCCTAGGAGGGGAATTCCCCGCTAAACAAATCCCTACAGACGACAATTAATTTATCTGTGACATGGGTCCGCCGCACCCAAATTTTACTGGGGTCCTACCGACTGATTTATTGTTAATTGTTTTTATTGACTGCTGCTTCCATTCCAAAACTTACCTGATGTCGTGTGTCTGCTTCACATTCAAAAGGTCCCGAGTTCGAATCTTGGTTAGGGTGAGTATCCTTAGTGTCCTACCGAACGAGATGGCCACGCGATTCGTCTTCTGCAGGTCCCGGGTTCGACTACCGCATCAAGATTTTTTTTCGGTAATTTTCCCGGGTCGTCAGAATATCCAAAAATTCAATACCGAGATTTCACCAGAAATATGTCCGAAAAAAGCATTTTTAGAAAAATGTAGTGTGTGTCTATGGACACCATAGCTCAAAAATCTGATGTCTTTCATTCACATGACTTTCTCTACATCTCTGCAACAAATTATTGTTAAAAAGCTTATGCTGCTATCTACTTCATGTTAATCGAGAAAAAATTAGCAGAAATAGTCTTATTACTTGCTTCCTTGTAAGTTAAATAAGGGAGTACCATAGGTTAAAGTGATAGTCAAAAGCTGGTTCTATGTGACTGAAGTTCCTTTGTTTGCATGTTAACAAAGTCCTGAGTGAGAAAAATATAGTTTAAGGTGGGGGGATTTTTCTCAAAATCTTCATGTCACGTTCCTGGAAGATACTAAACTTAAATACCAAGTTTGGTATTCTACCGACTTTTCGTTTTTGAGTTATCGTGTCCACAGACACAGACACAGACACACACACGGACCTTTTTTTTGAAAATACTTTTTTTTTTTGATACAGGGGGCCCTAAAACGTATATTTCCAGTGAAATCTAGGTATTGCATTTTTGGGTGGATTACAAGACCTTCTCTGTACACTATGTGCATAGTACGTGTAGAGGAAGTGAGAATCCCTCCGCCTTCAACTAACCTTTACACAATAATGAATGAGCTTTTACGTAAAAAATAAACATTCTTTTATTACCAATTCTGACATTCACAATATCAATACAAGAGCTAAATTTAGCATCAGCTAACCTCACATGTATATTACCAGTGTATACAAATATGTAATACTTGATAACATGCAGTGATAAGACATTTATATCAAAGCTGAAACAATATTTACATGAGCATACTTTTTACACCATCAATGTTAAATATTTAATTTGTGACTGTGTAAATAATATTGTAAATATTGAAAATATGTAATGCTTTTGACATGTTCCACATCCTGTTGTCTTTGAGAAAGTAGAGGATTTATGCAATGAAAATGTACAAGGAACATTTTTCGAAAATTTTGATTTTCTCAAAAATGGCTCTAACGATATTCATTAAAATATCGTATATTAAAGATGTTTACCTGACAAATAAAATGCATATGTTGAATTTTCTGGGAATAGCCTTTGAAGACCTGTTTATATAAGTGGTAAACTGTAACAGATACACAAAAACTTACCACACAAAAAATGCAGATCTCGTTAAAATACACAATTTATTTCATATACATTTTTTCGTGCAGTTCACCATGTTTTAAATCTTTGATCTGTTTCAGTGTTGGAAACGTCGGCGATGCTATTTCGGTGCAACGTAGCACAGAACAAGTTTTTAGTAGCCCGGCTATCGGCTAGTGGCCGGGGTATACTACGGATTGCCCTTTGGGAGATGTTGCACCCTCCCCGGTCTATATTTTCAGCAACTGAAGGCGCTATGACGTCACTCCTGGTTCCGACCGCTCCTCATCCCTCCCTCCCGCCTGGGGAACAGGTATATCTCACATTGATCGTTGTCGAGTCCCTCCGAAACCTATTGTGCCTATAGTGTGGGTAGTAATGTTCATGTGAGTGTAAACATCATTTTTCCAATAGCATCCTTATCGATCTCGGCTACCTGTATCGGTGACAATATTTAGTAGAGGAGTGAGTAGAGAAAACTACGTGAATGTAACTTTTCCCCGCATATAAGTTACAATCTCAGTAGGCTATCCTCTGGTTCTCAAGGTCGCGGGTTCAAAGCCGACGAGGGTATGGGTTTTGGGGTATAAATATTCTTACCATGGCTTCCTTCGGAAGGTAAGTAAAGCCGGTGGTCCTGTGTCATACATTTACGACACGTAAAAGAACCTGAAGCTGATGAAGAGGCCTCTGAGCGAAATTTCCGATGTTTCACGACTGGGACACTATAGCGTTCTTAAATAAAATGCAAATAAATACAAAGCTAAAACATAAGCGAAAAAAATACCCTCGACTATCCGTGTCGATAGCAAACATTGGGAGAGAAATTGATGTGAATGTAACACATCCCTTATCGCATCCTTAACGACCCCGTGCTGGTGACGCAGTTGGTAGAAGAGCGGGGAGAGATGATCATGTGAGTGAAACACATACCGCTACCCGTATGAGTATGCCTGACGGGTCAGTAACAAATTGTTTATAGAAGATATGGCCTTATACATCACTTCCCATCTGGGTTTCCTTATCGACCTCGGTGACAGCAGCTTGTAGAAGAGCGAGGAGAGTTTGAGATATGAGTGTTACTCATAGTTTTCTCATATGGTATCCTTAAGGACTTAGAATATCCATGTCGGCAGGAAAGTTTACTAGAAGAGTGGGAAGAGATGGTCATGTGAGTTAAACATACACCGCTACCATATCAGTGACAGTTTATAGTAGAGTGGGTAGACATTGCCCTATGAGTGTTGCACATCCCTTACCATCTGGGCACCCTTGACCTCGATGGCGGCAGTTTTTAGAAGAGCGGGAAGAGATGGTCATGTGAGTGTAATACATCACTTCCCATCTGGGTATTCTTAAAGACAGCAGTTTGTAGAAGAGTGGGGAGAGTTGGTGATATGAGTGTTACACACTTTCTCAAGTGGTAACCTTAACAACTTGGTATATCCGTGTCGGCAGGAAGAGTGGGCAGAGAACGCCATGTGAGTGTAATACATCACTTCCCAGCTGAGTATTCTTAACGACAGCAGTTTGTAGAAGAGTGGGGAGAGTTGGTGATATGAGTGTTACACAACACTTTCTCAAGTGGTAACCTTAACAACTTGGTATATCCGTGTCGGCAGGAAGAGTGGGCAGAGAACGCCATGTGAGTGTAACACATCACTTCCCAGCTGAGTATTCTTAACGACAGCAGTTTGTAGAAGAGTGGGGAGAGTTGGTGATATGAGTGTTACACAACACTTTCTCAAGTGGTAACCTTAACAACTTGGTATATCCGTGTCGGCAGGAAGAGTGGGCAGAGAACGCCATGTGAGTGTAACACATCACTTCCCATCTGGGTATTCTTAACGACAGCAGTTTGTAGAAGAGTGGGGAGAGTTGGTGATATGAGTGTTACACAACACTTTCTCAAGTGGTAACCTTAACAACTTGGTATATCCGTGTCGGCAGGAAGAGTGGGCAGAGAACGCCATATGAGTGTAACACATCACTTCCCATCTGGGTATTCTTAACGACAGCAGTTTGTAGAAGAGTGGGGAGAGTTGGTGATATGAGTGTTACACAACACTTTCTCAAGTGGTAACCTTAACAACTTGGTATATCCGTGTCGGCAGGAAGAGTGGGCAGAGAACGCCATGTGAGTGTAACACATCACTTCCCATCTGGGTATTCTTAACGACAGCAGTTTGTAGAAGAGTGGGGAGAGTTGGTGATATGAGTGTTACACAACACTTTCTCAAGTGGTAACCTTAACAACTTGGTATATCCGTGTCGGCAGGAAGAGTGGGCAGAGAACGCCATGTGAGTGTAATACATCACTTCCCATCTGGGTATTCTTAACGACAGCAGTTTGTAGAAGAGTGGAGAGAGTTGGTGATATGAGTGTTACACAACACTTTCTCAAGTGGTAACCTTAACAACTTGGTATATCCGTGTCGGCAGGAAGAGTGGGCAGAGAACGCCATGTGAGTGTAACACATCACTTCCCAGTTGAGTATTCTTAACGACAGCAGTTTGTAGAAGAGTGGGGAGAGTTGGTGATATGAGTGTTACACAACACTTTCTCAAGTGGTAACCTTAACAACTTGGTATATCCATGTCGGCAGGAAGAGTGGGCAGAGAACGCCATATGAGTGTAACACATCACTTCCCATCTGGGTATTCTTAACGACAGCAGTTTGTAGAAGAGTGGGGAGAGTTGGTGATATGAGTGTTACACAACACTTTCTCAAGTGGTAACCTTAACAACTTGGTATATCCGTGTCGGCAGGAAGAGTGGGCAGAGAACGCCATGTGAGTGTAATACATCACTTCCCATCTGGGTATTCTTAACGACAGCAGTTTGTAGAAGAGTGGGGAGAGTTGGTGATATGAGTGTTACACAACACTTTCTCAAGTGGTAACCTTAACAACTTGGTATATCCGTGTCGGCAGGAAGAGTGGGCAGAGAAAGCCATGTGAGTGTAACACACTTTCCAGAAGTTGGGAGTGGACAATAATTATGAACGTAAGTTTTCTACATTACCTCAGTTGCGGGTTTTCCAAGCGATTTTCATCTTTCTTCAAGGAAATTCCAACAAATGCAGTTAAAGAACTTGTTTTAATAAATCCGCGACTTACACAGCAATTTACATAACCAGTCCCTTCTCAAAAGAGGGTGTGATTATAATTATAATTCATATTTTCCTGTTATTCACGCCATTTTCGGTCTTTGTACCGTTTCTCGGAATGCGTGTTTCTTTTTTCCTCTCCACTATTGTGACCTAATCGATTCGGAAATCCGTGTACACATAAATCGATAGAGCAATTCGAGATGGTCACGTAGTATATTGCTTTGCTTCAGAAATGGAAAAACATGAAGTGGGCCACAGGGAAATTAAATCTGTTTGCAGGAAATGTTAAAACCCCGCCGAGCCCTGCGGCGCAATACTTTTTGTCGCGACAGATCAGTGGTTTATATCCCGACCTCTGCCAATTAAATACTTTGAGTCGTTTTCTTCACAAACTTAATGTTGCAAAACTTTATGTGCTAGATATTGATAGAATTTCACCGATTATAATTATAACTTTCTCTACACGTATCATGTAAATAAAGTACAGAGAGGGTATTATATTGCACCCAAAAATTCGATGCCGAGATTTCACCGGAAATACATGTGTTGGGCCCAACTTAATCCAAAAAAGCATTTTTGGAAAAAGGTCCGTGCGTGTGCCTGCGTGTGTCTGTGGACAGCATAGCTCAAAAACGAAAAAAATACCAAATACCAAACTTCGTATTTAAGTCTGGTATCTTCCGAGGATGCGACACGAACATTTTCAAGAAAATCCCCCCTCCCCACCACAAACTACCCTTTAGATGCAAAAAGTTCCGAACATTTTGATATTTTTAAAAAATCGCTCTAACGATTTTGATTAGAATGTTGTATATTAAAGATATTTACCTGACAAATAAAATGTATATCTTCAATTTTCTGGGAATAGCCTCTGAAGACTACTTTATTCTGAATGAATTTTACGGAATTTAGCATAACTCTAAACCGTAAGAGATATACAAAAACTTATTACACAGAAAATGTAGAGCACTTTAAAACACACACTTTATGTCATAATTTTTTTTTCTTGGAGTTGATCACTTAAGATATTCGTTGTTTTTGGTTTCAGCTTTGAAAATTATACTTTTCTTATTCAGGAATTTGTCAACTCCTGTCGATATACACAAAGGAACTTCAGTCACATAGCAACCAGCTTTTAACTATCACTTTAACCTATGCTACTCCCTTATTTCGCTTCTACTTACAAGAAAGCACGCAATAAGACTATTTCTGCTAATTGTTTCTGGATCAGCATGAAGTAAATTGAAGCATAAGCTTTTTAACAATAATTTGTTGCAGAGAAAGTCATGTGAATGGAACACATCAGATTTTTACTTTCTCCACACGCACTATGTACATAGTGTATAGAGAAAGTATTGCACTCCACCAAAAATTCGATACCGAGATTTCACCGGAAATATATGTTTTAGGGTCCCCAATATCCAAAAAAAGCATTTTCAAAAAAAGGTCCGTGTGTGTGTGTGTGTGTGTGTCCGTGTGTCTGTGAACACGATAACTCAAAAACGAAAAGTCGGTAAAATACCAAACTTGGTATTTAAGTTTAGTATCTTCCAGGGATGCGACGCGAAGATTTTGAGAAAAATCTCCCCACCCCCAACTACCCTTTACATGGAACTTTTTTCGAAAATTTTGATTTTATCAAAAATGGCTCTAACGATTTTGATTAAAATATCGTATATTAAACATATTTACCTGACAAATGGAACGTATATCTTGAATTTTCTGGGAATCGCCTCTGAAGAGTAGTTTATTCTGGATGAATTTTACTAAATTTTGAATAACTGCTAAACCGTAAGAGAGTGACAAAAACTTACTACACAAAAAACGTAGAGCATGTTAAAACACTCAATTTATGTTATATACATTTTTTTCGTGGAGTTCGTCGTTTTTGTGACATTCCTTATTTTTGGTTTCTGCTATGAAAAACGTATACTTTTCTCATACAGGGACTTTCAACTCCTATCCATATAAACAAAGGAACTTCATTGACATAGCAACCAGCTTTTGACTATCACTTTAACCTACGGTTGTCCCTTATTTCGCTTCCACTTACAAGGAAGCGAGTAATAAGACTATTTCTGCTATTTTTTTCTGATTAGCATAAAGTAAATAGAAGTATAAGCTTTTTAAGAATTATTTGTTGCAGGGATATGGAGAAAGTCATGTGAATGTACACATCAGATTTTTTGTATGGTAACTTTGTGTCTATTTCTTACGGTTTACTAGTTAAGCAAAATTCAGAAAAATTTATCCAGAATAAAGAGGTCTTCAAAAGCTATTCCCAGAAAATTCAAGATATACATTTTATTCGCCATGTAAATACCATTAATATACTGCATTTGAATCAAATTCGTTTTGAAAAAAACAATATTTTCAATTTTTTTCCATGTAAAAAGTAGCTTGGATAGCATTTCCTGAAGATACTAAACTTAAATACTAAGTTTTTAGTTTTTGGGTTATCGTGTTCACAGACTAACAGACACGCACACGCACACGCACACGCGCACACACACACACACGCGATGACCGTTTTTTTCTTTTATCCTCCGATAGGATAAAAATAACGAAAAGTTCATAGAAAACAATTATTTTATTACTAAAAGTTTTGTACACTTATGTGTTACTTTTCAACATAATCACCGAAAAGATTGAGACATTTTACGTACCTGTGCACAAGCTTTGCAATATCCGCTTCAAAAAATGTTGCCGCCAATGATTTCAAATGAGCATTGACGTTGTTTTGAAGATCTTCGTTGGTTTGAAAGTGCTGCCCTCCTAGCCACGTCTTCAGTTCAGGGAAAAGGTGAAAGTCGCTGGGTGCCAGGTCAGGACTGTATGGCAGATGATCGAAAATGAACCATTGAAATTGTTCAAGGAGCCGATGGATTGTGTGGACGAGCGTTGTCATGGATCAACACAATTCCTCAAGTCAGCATTCCTCTTCGTTTGTTTTGAATGGCTCTCCGCAAACGTCGTAAAGTACCAAGATCTTCAAAGCAACGTCAATGCTCATTTGAAATCATTGGCGGCAACATTTTTGAAGCGGGTACTGCAAAGCTTGTGCACAGGTATGATAAATGTCTGTCTTTTCGGTGATTATGTTGAAAAGTAACACATAAGTGTACAAAACTTTTAGTAATAAAATAATTGTTTTCTATGAACTTGTCTTTTATTTATAGCCTATCGGAGGTTGAAAAAAAAACGGTATGGGAAGCCTAAAACATATATTGCCGGAAAATTTTCGGTACTGAATTTCTGGGTGCAATACAGTATCTTCTCCATACACTATGTACATAGTACGTGTTGAGCAAGTAAAATCTACCAAAAATAATTTGTTTTTCTTTCGTGTGAGTGAGGTCGATATATCTCGTTGCATCCTTAATGAAACAGTTGAAGGGCACTTGCGTACATTAAAATTGGTGAAACAAAAGCTAGCATAATGAGCATGTGGCGAGAGGTAACGACCGTCTTCCCATTTTCGGAAGAAGCAAGAAAAGAAACAAAAGAATGTGTAATTTCTGGAAAAAGTCGACCCGCGGTTCAACATGCAAGTTGGTCATTACAGTTGATATTCTGTACGTGTTTTTGTTCACACAAGCACTTAATTTCAACCCGTCTCCTTCGTTTTTCTTTCTCTCGCTAGAGGCGCTTCTGTGTTTGTCATCAGAAGCCTACAACCAAAAACATTAATACCACTCCTTGTTAGGCTGTTATAGTATTAGAGCTGATGTGTTACAATCACATGGTTTTTCTAATCATTATTCTACAAATTACGAAATTAATTTTTGCTTTCTCTAGAGCGTATATACAATGTGCACAGTAGATGGAAAAGGCAGTGTATTCGAACCAAAAATTCAATACCTAGATTTCACCGGAAATACATGTTTTGAGACACCCTGAATTCAAAAAACATATTTAGAAAAAATGTCTATGTATATGTCTGGGCATAACTCAAAAACAAAGACCGTTAAGTACCAAACTTGGTATTTAAGTTCATCATCTACCAAGCATACGTCACCAAAATTATCATGAACCCCCCCATCCCAAACTGCCCTTTACATGGAAAAAAACTTTGTTCTCAAACATGAATATAACTACCTTAATACATAAGCTTATTCTTCTATCTACGTCATGATAAACATTAACAGAAATTGTCTTATTACCTGCTTTCTTGTAAGTAGAAGGGAGTGCACTAGGATAACGTAATAGTCAAATGTTATAAAATGTGGTTGCTAGGTGATTGAAGTTCCTTTGTTTGTATGACCAGGAGTTGGCGAGTTCCTGTGTGAGAAAATAAGTATTTTAAAACTGAAACCAATAACAAGGAATATCTCGAAACTCCACGAACAAAATGTGCGTGTTTTAACGTGATCTACAATTTTTGTGTAGTAAGTTTTGTCTAACTGGTACGCTTTACTAAATCCCGCAAAAGTCATCCAGAATAAAGATAAGAACTAAAGCTTTCCTGGCGACGTGTTAATTCAAAATCGTTCAGGGTGAACTTCTTCGAAACGTTGGTGTCAAGCCAAGTTTTTACCTGGCTAGAAGCCCGAGAAGATTTTGAATTAACAGAATAAAGATGTTTTTACAGGCTATTCCCAAAAAACTCAATACATAGATTTTATTTGCTATGTAATTATCTTCAATTTAATATATTTTAAATAACATTTTACAACCATTTCGAAATGTTTTCCATGTAGAGGGCAATTGGCGGTGGGGTGAGTTTCTTCAAAATCTTGTGTCGCATCCTTGGAAGACGCTGCTGCCTACAGGCGCGCACGCTCAAGGAAATGTTTCTAAAAATGATTTTGTTTGTTGTTTTTTTATTCAGGGAGTCCCAAAACTTATATTTCCGGTGAAATCTCGGTATGCAATTTTTGGGTGTAATACTATGCATTCTCTATATGCTATATACAGAAGGTAAATAAAAAAATTCGAAAAATGTTCCATGTATGTTTTGGGTGGGCGGATTTTTTTTTAAATCTTCATGTCACATGCTTGAGCTTAAATACCAACTTTAATGTTTAACTCAGTTTTAGTGTTTTAGCTACACTATCCGCAGATGCAATGGGTATAGTGAGTCTAAATATATATTTCCTGGACATCTGGTATCGAATTTTTGGGTGGAATGCAACATTTTGTCTCGTTAATAAATGCAGCATAACATGTAACAATATTGATTCTAATTGCAGTAAAGTGTAATTATTGTATTTTCAAGTAGTACATGTGAGTTGGCATTTTAAGTAAAACGAGGTATGCTGACATTTGAATAAGATTCCGCGCAATCAGAAACAGACCTCCAAGGTTGCCGCACGTAGCGAAGCGAGCTAGAGACCCGGATTATCTTGAAACTCATGGCGACCAGTTGCATGACAATCCACCACATTTGGTAGCTCACCAGGTAAAAGTTATAGTTATACAATTTAAAATGTTCAATTAGTTATCTACTGACATAAAATATAAATTGTTTAGCGATTTAATCTAACAGCATTTTTACTTTGTGTCCAATGCACATAGTAAACACCTGACATGTTCCGCTCACATAACTTTCTCTGGCTGTTCCACTTTTTACAATACCTTATTATTCTATCTATTCAAGATAAACAATAGCAGAAACTGTCTTATTACTTGCTTTCTTTACACTAGGCTAAAGTGACAGTCAAACGGTTTAAAATTTGATTGCTATGTGATTGAAATCCGTTTCTGTGCAGGACCAGGAGTTTACAACTTCCCTGTGAAAAAAATATAAATATTTGAAATCTGAAACAAATAACAAAGAATTCTCAAAAAGACCATCTCCATGCATGCATGTAGTAAGTTTTTGTATATCTCTTACGGTTTTCCAGTTATATAAAATTGATCCAGAATTAAGCAGTCTTCAGAGGCTATTCCCAAAAAATTAAGAAATACATTTTATTTGTCAGTAAACATCTTAAATATAAGAGATTTTAATGAAAATCGTTAGAGGCATTTTTTGAGAAAAAAAACAATTTTCGAAAATGTTTCCATGTAAAGGGTACTTTGTGGTGGGAAAATATTTTCTTGGAAATCTTCGTGACGTATTTTGGAAGATACTAAACATAAATACTAAGTTTGGTATTTAACGTTCCTTTCGTTTTTGAGCTATGCTGTCCACAGACACACACGGACCTTTTTCTAAAAATGCTTCTTTTTATTCAGAAGACCTTAAAACATATATATCCGGTGAAATCTCGACATCTAATTTTTGTGTGGAATAAAATACCTTCCCTCTTTAGTTTGTTTAGCCCGTATGTACTTACCTAGAGACGGTATTGTACTCCACACAAAAATGCGATGTCGAGATTTCACCGGAAATATATGTTTTGAGGTCTCCTGAATAAAAAAAAAACATTTTTAGAAAAAGGTCCGTGTGTGTCTAAGAATGCGACACGAAATTTTTCAAGAAAGCCCTCCAACAAACGTTTACATGGAGACTTTGTTGTAAATCTTTTTCTCAAAAATGTCTCTAATGATTTTGATTAAAATGTCGTATTTTAAAGATATTCACATGATAAATAATATGTATTTCTTGAATTTTCTGAAAATATCCTCTAATGACCTATTACTGTGAATGAATTTTGCAGAATTTTGTGAAACTGGTAAACCGTAAGAGATAGAAAAAAACTTACCACACAAGAAAAGTAAATCCCGTTAAAACACAAGTTATGTGATATACGTTTTTTTTTTTTCTCGTGGAATTGGCCATTTCTGAGATATTCCTTGTTATGGTTTCAAGTATAAAATACTTATACTTTTCACATACAGGAATTTGTAAACTCCTATGCATACAAACAAAAGAACTTTTGCATGTGAATGGAACACATCAGATATTTGGAATTACAGTATGTATTGAAAGTTGCCCTATTTGACTGTAATTTTCCTTCAAAATACTAGTCAAATGGGACTAGACTTTCTATCTCGTGAACATGAATAGAAACATTAATGACACTAAAGTGGAGTGATTTAAAGATTTGTAGAGGCAAAAGTTGCTCACAAATAACTACAAAACACGATCCTAGAGACACGTGGTTGGTTACTTTATTAATTTCCTACAGATAATGAGTGTAATTACGAAAGTGATTTCAATTACATTTTTTTTTTGCACTTATAAGCGTGTATATATTGTAGCACTATGTGTAAGAGTGAGATGCAAATAAACCAGATCCAGCTGCGATATATTTCGTTTTTTTCTTCTTATTTCAAGCAAAACCGCTACACACAGATTGGTTTCCTGCAGCGCAATTTTAATGACAGAAAGTTGGCAGCAGTAAAAGCAAGATTTCAATCAGGTTTCCAAAAATCACCTTATTTATGAACTTGCTTTTCCAACAAATCTACTTATTTGACCGTTATTCTACTTTTGTAAATTCGGGTCAATTTCCGAAACTGCTTCCTTGTTGAGCAACAGATAGTCACTTTAAAACATCTGATACCCTACACTCTCTTCTCAACACACCAACTATTCGGTATCTCTCTCTACCACGTGTACTAAGCAGTGGAAATATTGTATTCTACTGTATCATTTGTTTCGAAGATTTAAGCGCAAATACGTTATCAGACTCCTAAATCCAAAAAGCAGGGAAATAAGGGAATGCAGTAGGCTGAAACGATAGTCAATGGTTTTAAAAGATCATTGCTATGCAATTGACATTGAAATTCCGTTCTCTTTACCAGGCCAGGAACAAAACAAAGAGATATAAAATGGACGAGGACTTCCCGTTTGAGGAAAGTATTTTAAAATTGAAATGAATATGCAATTTACATAAATTGTGTGTTTAATGAGATCTACATTTTTTGTGTAGTAAGCTTTTTCAGGAATTGTTTCATATAAAGAGTAGTTTGTGATGGGAGGTCTTCATTGACAATTCAGCTCAACTATTAAAGCGCCAATGGAATGGCCGAGATTAGACAATTTGAACCAATCTGGTCATCTGACTGGAGCGATTGTCGAAACATCTTATCGCAGCTGATGTTCATTTCTTTGAAATCTTGACGTTCGTTTGTTTAATCTCCTGTATTGGTAACAAGGTGACAGCCAACCTTCACTTGTAATAACTGTCAGTTCCACAATTGTACGTTCAATTAATTCAGTTACAATGTTTATTTAAAGTTTTATCACTTCATAATGTATTTAGTTCAAAAAAGGAGTGAAAATAATCATTATTTGTATTTCTTATGTATGAGATGAGTGCAATAACCTCAAATAAAATAATTGTTGCCTATTTCTATTGTTGCTATCGATATTCGTACACTGGGTGTAGACACGGTCGGCCATGTCATAATTCAGGAGGCAGTGAAGAATAAAGATGGTGGTCATGTGCCATTTGAAAACTAATGTAAGTATTACAATGATAACCTTCCTATATTATAATAGTCTTATCAAACACAACTCGTGTTTTCATCTCTTGGCACAAACACTCGTGCTATTGTTACTTATGAACATGGTCCAGTCGCATTCTTGCGACATTATTTAACGGTCTTACTTTCTCTGTACCGCATCCCCGGTTACGAAGGAGCACCTCCAACAGCTGCTACGGCTAAAAATTAAAAACCTAAAATAAACATTTTGAACAAACTCACACCAGCGGTCCACAAGGACCGTTGTACCATGACAGGCAACCTCACCCGCCATCCTGCAAACCCCACAATCCCGCCAGAACGTGAAGTTCTCTCCGAGAACAGGGACACGTCTACCACACCTCGGGCTGCCCTCAGCCTGCCAACTGCTCTGGCTGCTTTCTCTGTACCTACTATGTACATATTGCACTCTAACCAAAAATTTGTCACCGTCATTTCACCGGAAATATATTTTTGAGGCTCCTCTGTATCTAAAAAAAAAAAAAAAAAAAAAAAAAAAAAAAAAAAAAAAAAAAAAAAAAAAAAGAAGCATTTTCACAAAAAGGCCCGTGTGTGTGTCTGTGAACACGATAAGTCAAAAACGAAAAGTCGGTAAAATACCAAACTTGGTATTTAAGTTTAGTATCTTCCAGGGATGCGACACGAAGATTTTGAGAAAAATCCCCCCACTCCAAACTACCCTTTACATGGAACTTTTTCGAAAAGTTTGATTTTCTCAAAAATGGCTCTAACGATTTTGATTAAAATACCGTATATTAAAGAATTTACCTGACAAATAAAATGTATAGCTTGAATTTTCTGGGAATAGCCTCTGAAGAATACTTTATTCTCGATGAATTTTACGAAATTTTGTGTAACTGCTAAACCATAAGAGATGGACAAAATATTTCCACACAAAAAATGTAGAGCACAATAAAATACACAATTTATGTCATATACATTTTTTACGAGTTCATCTATTTTGAGAGATTCCTTGTTTTTGGTTTCAGCTTTGAAAAAACGTATACTTTTCTCATACAGGAATTTGTCAACTCCTGTCATACAAAGGAACTTGAGTGACATAGTAACCAGATTTTGACTATCACTTTAAGCCATGGTTCTCCCTTATTTACAGGGAAACAAGTAATAAGACTGTTTCTGCTATTTTTTTCTCGATTAGCATGAAGAGAAGCAAAAGCTTTTTAACAATTATTTGTTACGGCGATGCAGAGAAAGTTATGCGAATGGTACACACGCGGACGTTTTTCTAAATCTTTTTTTTTTTTTTTTTTGATTCAGGTGGTCCCAAAACATGTATATGCAGTGTAATTTCAATATTGAATTCTTGGGTGCAATGCAATACCTTGTCTATACACTATGTATATAGTATGTGTAGAGAAAGTAACATGTTGATTCCAAAGCCCTTAACAAAACAGCTGTTGTAAAAGTTAAACGCAGGTGAGGTGACGTGCTCTATTTTTCCAGGTATTTGGCACGCTAAACGTAAGAATAGAGGAGGCTTTCGCGTGTAAACGGAAGTCATTTCGAAGTAAGAGCCGTGAAATTTCTGCTTTTAGAACAAACACTGAAGCTTCGATTACATGAACTTCCGCCGGATGTCGTAGTGCACCGTTACTTTCCGATTCTTCAAATTGCAAATCTCAATGGGAAGTTAGCCTACTTCCCTGTAGCTACAAAACATCCTCATTAAAATACCTCATGGCCTCCATTCACATAATTGTTCATTATTAGAAAAAATAGCAGAAATCGTTTTATTACTTGCTTGCTTGTAAGTAGAAGTGAAATAAGGGAGTAGCATAGGTTAAAGTGATGGTCAAAAGCTGAAGTTCCTTTGTATGGACAGCAGTTGACAAATTCCTGTATGAGAAAAGTTTTTCAAAGCAGAAACCAAAAACAAGGAATGTCTCAAAATAGATGAACTCCACGTAAAAAATGTATATAACATAAATTGTGTGTTTTAACGTGGTCTATATTTTTTGTGTGGTAAGTTTTTGTCCATGTCTTACGATAATTCCGTAAAATACATTCCAGATACAGTAGTGTTCACAGGCTATTCGCAGAAAATTCAAGATATACCTTTGTCATGAAAATATCTTTAATATACGATATTTTAATAAAAATCGTTAGGCCTTTTTTGAGAAAATAAAAAAAAATCGATTTTTCCCTATAAAGGGTAGTTTGAGGTGTGGGTATTTTTTTTTTTTTTTTTTTCAATCTTCGTGTCGCGTCGTTGGAAAATACTGAGCTTAAATACCAAGTTTAGTATTTAACCGACTTTACTTTTTCGAGCTATGCTGCCCACACACACACACGTACCTTTTTTCTAAAAATTCTCTTTTTCAGACGCAGGGAAGATGAAAGCATATATTGCCAGTGAAATCTTGGTATCGAAGTTTTGGGTGGAATACAATACATCGTACATACGAGAAAGTAAAAATACTTGGTAAGCAACTAAAATGCAAAAGGATGTATATATAATTAGTTAAAGGCGCGAGTTGCCGATCGCCTACAGATTGCGCTGCATTCTATACCAAAGTAAGCGTACACTTAATATTCATTCTCAGGACGGAAGGGAATATGGGACCACGCCATAACGGTGGAATTGATTCACATTTGCATAACATTTTTACACATTGTATGCAAATGTAAAGAAGGGCTGGCCTCTTAATGCCAGTGTGCACCAACTTTACAAAACTTGAAACGCGCTCGGGAGCCCACTGCTATCACCAAATTTCTTTATTGTCTCTACACGTATGCACTATGATATTCCAGAAACTCCATGTCTAGATTTCACCAGAAATGCATGTTTTGAGACCCCCTTAGGAGACGCTATGGCAGAATCGACTCCAGGTGAACATATGTGGGATTGGTGGTGATCTTTCTCCACCAATTGCTTCATAATCATCTCATGAGTCATTCATTTCACCGTCATTTCATATCATCCGCTTCCTCACTCTCATACCGGCATTAGCATGATCACCCATTCTGGTTTCTCTCTGATCCAGAGTTTCTGCTTAACACCCATTGATTTGTAAGTCGTACATACAAGGAGGGTTAACAGATAAAGTAGAAGTAAAATAAGGGAGTACCATAGGTTAAAGTGATAGTCAAAAGCTGCTTGCTGTTCCTTTGTTTGTATGGACACGAGTTGACAAATTCCTGTATGAGAAAAGTATTTTAAAGCTGAAACCAATAACAAAGAATATCTTAAAAAAAAAAACAAAAAAAAAAAAAAAACGCTCAACTCCACGAAAAAAATGTCTATGACATACATTGTGTGTTTTAAGGTGATCTACATTTTTTGTGTATTTCTTACGGTTTACAAGTTACATAAAATTCCGTAAAATTCCTCCAGAATAAAGATGTCTTCAGAAACTATTCCCAGAAAATTCAAGATATACCTACAGTACGTTTGTCATAAACATATCTTTAATATACGATATTTTCATCGACATCGTTAAAGCCATCTTTAAGAAAAACAAACTTTTCGAAAATTTTTCCATGTAAAGGGTAGTAGGGGGTGGGGGGATTTTCTTGAAAACCTTCGTGTCACAACCTTAGAAGATACCAAACTTAAATACCAAGTTTGGTATTTAGCACTCTTTTCGTTTTTGAGCTATGCTGTCTAAAAACGCACGCGCGCGCGGAGCTTTATCCAGAAATGCTCTTTTTGGTTTCGGGGGACACAAAACATGTATTTCCATCGGATTTTTGGGTGGAATACAATACTTTCTCTATACATACAGAAAGTAAAAATGTAGATGCACTTTTCTCACACGGAAAGTTGTAAACTCCTGGCAATGTATAGAATTTCAACATGACACCAACTTTTAAAACATTTGACTATCACTTTATCCTAGTGTATTCCCTTCTACTTACAAGGAAGCAAGTAATAAGACAATTTGTCGATTAGCATGAAGTAAATCGTATGAGCTCAAGTTTCTGTTTGCGGACGGTTTCTTTGAAGCAGGGCGTATTCTAACAGACAAACAGTTATTCTGTATTAGCTTCGGTTTATGGAGAAGCATTACGATAATCTGAAATCGCGCCATTTGATACGCTACAGGGCAATTATAACTGGCGCCGCGTTCTTTTGTCTCTTAACTCGACTCATTTTATGTAAAACAGCCAGTGTTTACAAAAGAAATATTACTTAAACGTTAACGCGGAAAATGCTTATTACGTCCCTACATCGTGCACTGAACATATATGGAAATGGTATTATACACTAGCCTTAAACTATAGTCAATCTTTTAGCAAGGCATATTACAAAATGGTCAACTCCAGGAAAAAACATATATAACATAAATTTACTCTTTTAACAAGCTCTACATTTTTTGTGTAGTAAGTTTTTGTCTATTTCTTACGGTTTACTAGGTAAGCAAAAAAAAAAAAAAAAAAAAAAAGCATCCACAATAAAGATGTCTTCACAGGCTATTTCAAGATATACATTTTATTTATGTTGTATATATCTTACATATAAGAGATTTTAATCAAAATCGTTAGAGCCATTTTTGAGAAAATAAACATTTTCGAATTTTTTCCATGTCAAAGGTAGTTAGTTATATTTTCTTGAAAATCTTCGTGTCGCATCCTTGGACGATACCAAACTTAAATACCAAGTTTGGTATTTAACGGTGTTTTCGTTTTTGAGCTATGCTGTCCATAGACAAACAGCCGGCCCTTTTTCTATTTTTTTTTTACTTTCTCTATGCGAACTTTGTACATAGTGTATATAGAAGGTATTGTATTGCGCCCAAAATTCGATACCAAAATTTCACCGGAAATACATGTTTTGAGACTCCCTGAATCCCCCCCCCCAAAAAAAGCATTTTTAGAAAAATGTCTGTGTGTGTCTGTCTGTGTGTATGTGTGTGTGTGTGTGTCTATGGGCAGCATAGCTCAAAAACGAAAACACCGTTAAATACCAAACTTGGTATTTAAGTTTGGCATCTTCCAAGGATGCGACACGTAGATTTTCAAGAAAATCCCCCCACCTCAAACTACCCTTTACATGGAAAAAAATTCGAAAATTTTTATTTTCTTAAAAATGGCTCTAACGATCTTGATTAAAATATCGTGATATTTACCTGACAAATAAAATGTATATGTTGAATTTTCTGGTAATAGCCTCTGAAGACTACTTTATTCTGGGTGAATAAACCGTAAGAGATACTCAAAAACTTACTGCACAGAAAATGTAGATCAGATTAAAACACACAATTTACGCCATGTACATTTTTTTCGTGGAGTTGATCGTTTTTTAAGATATTCCTGGCTTTTCAACTTTGAAAAACTTACTTTTCTTATTCAGGAATTTGTCAACTCCTGTCCATACAAACAAAGGAACTTCAGTCACTTAGCAACCAGCGTTTGACTATCACTTTAACCTATGGTACTCCCTTATTTCGCTTCTACTTACAAGGCAGCAAGTAATATGACTATTTCTGCTAATTTTTTTCTTGATTAGCATGAAGTAAATAGATGCATAAGTTTTTTAACAATAATTTGTAGCAGAGATGTAGAGAAAAGCATGTGAATCGAACACATCAGATTATTTTAATTCAAGTGGACCCAAAACATATATCAGATGTATCGGTACCGAATTTTTGGGTGCAATACAATAACTACTCTATACATAGTGAGAGTAGAGAAAGTAAAAAGTAGCAGGAACTGAACGAGGCCAGGCACAGTGCAATACGTTTCGAAACGGGCTCTAGAGACTCCATCACGCTCTAGTTATAATATTTGTGCACCGAATCTTAATCCGGCAATTTTGTGGCCCTGGACCGAGCTCTGTTCTTCAACCTACGCCGGGTTTGAACACGCGTCCTAGATAACCACAGGCTAGTATGTTACCGCTGATTGCAACATTTTAATGTTTTCCTAAATCACACAAAATTTTCTGTTATCTGACAATTAAATTGGTTAAGAATTAAGGCAGTTATGTACGAAGGCCATCCAGAAAGTGGCAGACGATTTGGCATAACAAAACAATATCAAAAGTTATCAACACAAAACTTTATTTACAAAGCTACACTACCTTACTCTATTTCTCAACGTAATCGTCATTGCCATCAAGGTATTTATTGTCACGTGGTACAGATGTTATACTCTTCTACCGCCAAAGAACTTATTCGTTTATTTGAATGAACAAAATGTTCGGCCAATCGAATTTTAGTCAAATAACGCAAGTGTATAGTGATAATGCAATGAAGGAGTCTTCAGTGAGGAAATGACACATAATTTACGAGTAATCAAGGAAGAACATAACAGTGTGTACGATAAAGACCGGAGTGGAAGTTCATCAATCGTTATGAAGCAGTTGAAAGCAAATGTTGATAAAAGAATTCAGAAAAACCGGTGTTTCACCGTACATGACTTTTTGGATGGAAAAGATTTGCCAGCCATGAAGACCTCAAAGTGACAGTGACATCTTGGCTCAGATGTTTAGCGGTGGAAGAGTATAACATCTGTACCACGTGACAATAAATACCTTGATAGCAATGTTGAGAAATAGAGTAAGCTAGTGTAACTTTGTAAATAAAGTTTTGTGTTGATAACTTGTTATTATTTAGGTATGTCAAATTGTTCGTTACTTTCTGGAAGCACCTCGTGTATCTGGCCAGGAGTTTGATACTCCAACTAGAATTGTCAACACTTTTCTATTATGAACCACTTGCAATTAATACTACAGCACCAAAAGACTCATGCGCAAAACATGTGTCAGAAACAATAAATAATTCGAGTGGGTGACGTAATCAGATAAAGTACATACTTGCAGGTTATTAAGTTATCCGGTTTGTCCGGTTTCAACAGGAATGAAATACAATGATTTCAAGTATTAATGAAGTGTTTTGACACAAGTGTGACAATTGTAGTTAACATTTCTTCAAGTCAGATCATTTTATTAACTCTCTACCTTCTAAGTAACTGGCGTACCTTTAACAAAAAACGTTTATATACTTGTAGCTGTGTAATATTTCTTTGCTTGTACCGGGCTACTGCTAATTTGGAATTGCTGTTGCGCCGACGTCAGTGGGGTTTCATTGCAATCTGTGGATCCTGTTTTGACATTAAACAACGCTAGGATGTAGACCAAGTCACAACTTACATTTATTGGCTACTCTTCATAATAATTACTTCCGTTTCAAAACCAGACAATTAATTCATACTTTTCTATTCCAAAAGCATTTCGTATAAAATAAATAACACGCCGTTATGTATTTTAACACGTGTTACAAAACGCTTTATATATTACGTCATGGTTCTTAAGAAATAATCATTTCCCTTTACAAAAGTTTACTTTCTCCACACGTATTATGTATGTATAGAGAAGATATTGCATTCCACTGAAAAATACGATACCGATATTTCACCGGAAATAAGACGTTTTAGGGTCCCCTGTATCCTCAAAATGCATTTTTAGAAAAAGGTCCATGCACTTGAGCAAAATAACTCAAAACGAAAAGTCGGTAAAATACCAAACTTTGTATATAAGTTTAGTATCATCCAAGGATACGACTCGAAGGAAAATGCCTCAACCCAAACTACCTTTTACATGGAAAAAAAAAATTAAAATTTTGATTTTCTCAAAAATGGCTCTTAACGATTTTGATTAAAATGCAGTATATTTAAGGTATTTATATGGCAAATAAAATGTATAACTTGAATTTTCTGGGAATAGCCTTTGAAGACCTCTTCATTCTGGGTGAACTTTGCACAACTTTGCACTAGTAAATCGTAAGAGGTAGACAAACCATTTTTCTGTGGTCGTCTTACCCTCCCCGTTTGTGGGACTGACACCCCCCTAGGACTTATAAGGGGTTAGAAGTCTGTCGGGAGCCAACGGCACGAAACAACAGAATGGAGAACCTGGTCCGTAGCCAGGCATGAGTGTGAGCAAGTGGATCATATGTAGGACTGACACTCCCCTAGGACTTACAAGTGGATGTCTACGGGTCAGAAGTCTGTCGGGAGCCAACGGCACGAAACAACAGAATGGAGAACCTGGTCCGTAGCCAGGCATGAGTGTGAGCAAGTGGATCATATGTAGGACTGACACTCCCCTAGGACTTACAAGTGGATGTCTACGGGTCAGAAGTCTGTCGGGAGCCAACGGCACGAAACAACAGAATGGAGAACCTGGTCCGTAGCCAGGCATGAGTGTGAGCAAGTGGATCATATGTAGGACTGACACTCCCCTAGGACTTACAAGAGGATGTCTACGGGTCAGAAGTCTGTCGGGAGCCAACGGCACGAAATCACAGAATGGAGAACCTGGTCCGTAGCCATGCATGAGCGCGAGGAAGTGTGATATGAAATGGATGATAGGAAAGGTCATAATGGGGAAATTGGTGGAACGAGTGGTGGGGGAAACCCGCCCAGACGCCGCTTCGTCCACTGGATGCTGGCGCTTGAGATCGACCCGGGCCGCCTTGATGACAGGCGATCTGTCTACTCGTCCACGTCGCCTCCTTACAGAATAACTTACTACACAAAAATTTAGATCTCGTTAAAACACGCAATTTATGTCATGTACATTTTTTCGTGGAGTTGACCATTTTTTAAATATTCCTTGTTATTGATTTCAATTTTAAAAGACTTTGTTTTCATATACCGGAATTTGTCAACTGGCAACGCAAAGAAACGGATTTTAGTCATGTAGCATCACTTTTTAAAAGATTTGACTATCACTTTAGCCAAGTTATTCCTTTATTTCCCTTCCACTTACAAGAAAGCAATTCCTGCTAATGTTTATCTCGATTATCATAAAGTAGATAGAAGAATATTGTTCCATCCTGGCTGCGTGCACACGATGTGGTAGCATTGCAATTTATAATTATCATAATGTTGGCGACATTGCCAACTTGAACACCACGGTAAGCGTGGTATTGCTCTCTTTAGTAATGGTAAGACGGAGCAGCGGGTCCTCCCGGACGCAAGCTTAACCTCGCGCCAACATGCTGCCATGAGATAATATATTTCCAATTCATTTTGAAGTGTTAGCTTAGTTTACCCATCTACGTCCTTTTTATAAATTCATTAGGTTTTCCCCTTTTGTATGGGATTTTGCATATGAGGGTGCACCCGTAGTAAAAAGTATTTTCGGTTTTACCCCTCAGCAGCCAAGCGGGTCCCTTGAATTAAAAGATGGTGTGACAATATCCTTTTTAACATAATTTGTCACAGCGATAGACAAAGACATGTGAATGGAACACATTAGCTGTTTTTTAATTTCATGTAATTTTATGGTACAATTTCGCAGATGATTTGACTTTAAAGCGATGAATAGAAGGTATCGCAGCAACAGAACTGTAGAGAAAATTACGAAGCACTTACTTTCTAATCAACACGAACCAGTTACTTTCCCATCAGCAGGATGTGCCTTGTAAGAGAATTTTATTGCACAAAGATGTTATCGGCCTTAGAAATACAAACCGCCAAGAAAATGATATTCAGAAAGCTCCGTACAAAGAACTTTTGTTTCCTCTCTCTCTTTTCGTATTAATACATTCTTTTCACACGCAAAATGTGTAATTTAGTTGCCGACTGTACAAAAAGCGGTCGGGTAATTTGCACACAAAAACATTTTTGTCTTTCTTCCGCCCATAATGATTCCCTACTTATTATCATCAACAGCCTCCTCGTAGCCGTCGTCTTCTAATGCCAGGAGTTTGAAATTAGATTGTTTTTCTTTTGAGGTCGGTGACGGCGCTTTTTAAAACAACAGCTGTCGCTCAATGTGTATTGCATACAAGGAGTCTACAGAGCTTCCGGAGGTAACAGTTATTAGAAAAATCCGATGTGTTCCATTCAATGCCTTTCTCTACATCTCTGCAATAAATTATTGTTAAAAAACTTATGCTTCTATTTATTTCATGCTCATCGACAAAAATTTAGCAGAAACAGTCTTATTACTTGCTCCCTTGTAAGTAGAAGCGAAATAAGGGAGTAGCATAGGTTAAAGTGATAGTCAAAAGCTGGTTGCTATGTGACTGAAGTTCCTTTGTTTGTATGGACACGAGTTGACAAATTCCTGTATGAGAGAAGTATAAGTTTTTCAAAGCTGTAACTAAAAACAAGGAATATCTCAAAAACGACCATCTCCACGAAAAAAATGTATACAGCATAAAGTGTGTGTTTTAACGAGATCTACATGTTTTGTGCAGTAAGTTTTTGTATATCTCTTACGGTTTACCAGTTATATAAAAGTCATCCAGAATGAAGAGGTATTTTGGAATGTCCGTGGTAAAAGCCTGAAACAGTTTGAATCAGCACGTAATGCCATAAAAACGCCTCCACGCAAAGTCGTGAAATTCTCCGTAAAATTTACGGGTTAACCGTTAAAATTGCCAAGTATGTAATAGTTAAATATTTAGTACTTAAAATCAAAAGTTACAATTATTACTTAAATGACTAAATGTATTCTGTATTATACCTGTTGTATGGCTTTTACATTAATTTATGCTTTCGGACCACTATGGTTCCAAGAAAAGCTCAGTATGGCGCCCGCGGACCGTTGTGGTTCCGAGTACCGCTCTTTATGACATTCGCGGACCACTGTGGTTCCGAGGAGGGCTCTTTAGAGCGCTTGCGGACCACTGTGGTTCCGAGGACCGCTCTTTAGGCGTTCGCGGACCACTGTGGTTCCGGGGACCGCTCTTTAGGCGTTCGCGGACCACTGTGGTTCCGGGGACCGCTCTTTAGGGCGCTCGCCGACCACTATGGTTCCGAGAACAGCTCTTTATGAAACTCGCGGACCATTGTGGTTCCGAGGACAGCTCTTTATGGCGCTCGCGGACCACTGTGGTTCCAAGGAATCCTCTTTAGGAAACAGTATGTGTATTACTCACCCTGGGGTTGCCCATGATGGAGTTGGGTTGAAGTCCAGCGAGCTTAGCAACACTGTGCCTGAAACTCTCGTAGACCGCTGCTGCTTGTTGCTGTTCGTTTGCATGATGTGGTTGTTGTGAGACCTGGTGATGGTGTGGCGATGTTCGGGACGAGGGCGGTGCTGACATCTGGTGAGGACTGCTGGCACTTGACTTGTTCAGTTGCTGAGGTGACAGGGGGGTACGCGGGGGTGTAGGGGGTTGCGAAGGGGGACTCGGGGGGGCACGCACCGTCAGACTTAGAGGGTGTTGATGTTTCGGTGATAACGTCTCCAAGATCTTTCCTGCAATCAAACAAAACACAATTTTGTTAATCTTCACAAAATTAGTAAATAAAAAATGGTAATGTTATTCAAACCATCAAAGTGCCTGTTATTCGTTAGTAAGCGTTATGCTTCTCAGTTCCTGGCTTGGCCGGGGAAATTTGATCTCAAAATTAGCATTGTCTCCAAATATGTAGGCATGTAAGTATTATGTAGCTGTGTATTATATATAAGTGTGTACGTATGTATATATGTAGGTACGTAAGTATATGTGTATAATTGCGTAACTAGGTATGCATGTCTGCAATTGGGTGCTGCCTGGTGGCAGTAACTTACTACATGGTGTTTGATGAAATACCCAACTACTTATTATTCAGTATAACAATACTGCACGAGCCTCAACAATAACACTACACATCCTTCACAACAATAGTGTGACACACATAGTGTTACAATTGTTCGTAACTTCCTGCTCACAATATAAAACACCGTTTTTACTTTCTCTACACGTACTGTGTATCTACATAGTGTATAGAGAAGGTATTGCACTCCACCCAAAAATTTAATACCAAGATTTCACCAGAAATATATGTTTTAGGGTCTCCTGTATCCACAAAAAGTATTTTCAGAAAAAGGTCCGTGTGTCTGTGATCACGAAAAGTGGGTAAAGTATCAACTTGGTATTTACGTTTAGTATCTTCGAAGGATGCGACACGATGGTTTTCAAGAAATCACCCCCACCTTAAACTACGCTTCACATGGAACTTTTTTTCGAAATTTTTGATTTTCTTAAAAATGGTTCTAACGATTTTTATTAAAATATCGTATATTAAACATATTTACATGGCAAATAAAATGTATATCTTGAATTTTCTGGGAATAGCCTGTGAAGACTACTTCATTCTGAGTGAATTTTACGGAATTTTGCATAACTGCTAAACCTTAAGAGATAGATAAAAACTTACCAAACAAAAAATGTAGAGCAGGTTAAAACACACAATTTATGTTATATACATTTTTTTCGTGGAGTTAATCGTTTTATAGATATTCCTTGTTTTTAGCTTCAGCTTTGAAAAATTTATACTTATTACACTTCTAGTTTCAAGGAAGCAAGTAATAATGCTAATTTTTTCTCGATTACCATGAAGTAAATAGAAGCATAAGCTTTTTAACAATCATTTGTTACAGAGATGTAGAGAAAGTCATGTGAATGGAAGACATCAGATTTTTATCATAATACGTTGCAGCAATGTTATGGAAATGGTTAAGACGTGTTGCAATGAAAGTGTTTTGAGGATGCGGGCTCCCCCATGATCGCGTTTCGGGACACTCCACCCCTGACACAGCTGTGGCTCGCAAATTGGCACCAACAAAACTCCCATGTGTTCCATTCACATGACTTTCTCTGCTTCTATTTACTTCATGCTAATCGAGAACAAATTAGCAGAAATAGTCTTATTACTTGCTTTCTTGTAAGTAGAAGGGAAATAAGGGAGTAGCATAGTCGAAAGCAGGTTGCTATGTGACTGTTGTTCCTTTCTTTGAATGGACAGGAGTTGACAAATTCCTGTATGAGAAAGCTGAAACCAATAACAAGGAATATCTAAAAAACGATCAACTCCTCGAAAAAAAAGGTATATAACACAAATTGTGTATTTTATCGTGATCTACATTTTTTGTGTGGTAAGTTTTTGTCCATCTCTTACGGTTTACCAATTTTACAAAATTCAATAAAAATCATCCAGAATAAAGAGGTCTTTAAAGGATATTCCCAGAAACTTCAGGCTATACTTTTTTTTTTTTTTGACATGTAAATATAAATATAAGAGATTTTAATCAAAATCGTTAGAGCCATTTTGGAGAAGGTCAAATTTTCGATTTTTTTTTTTTTTTTTTTTTACTCTTCGCGTCGCATCCTTAGAAGATACCAAACTTAAATGTCAAGTTTGGTATTTAACGGTCATTTCGTTTTTTAGCTATGCTGTCCACAGACACACATTTTTTTTTTCAGGAATGCTTTAGGGAGACCAAACATTTGTATTTCCGGTGAAATCTCAGTATTGAATTTTTGGGTACAATACAATGCCTTCTCTATGCACCTTACCGTTTCCATGGTAACCGGATAATAGGAGGCAGTGGTACCATGGAAACCCTGGATAGGCTACTGAATCAAAGTACACCAAGAAACTATCCCAGCTTTGCCACGTGAACATCGTTATGGGCATTTTTGAGAAAAACAAAATTTCCAAAGGTTTTTCCATGTAAAGTGTATTTCGAAAAGGGAGATTTTCTTGATAATCATAAATACCAAGTTTGCTTTTCGTTTTTGAGCTATGCTGTCCACAGACACACGGACATGTTTCTAAAAATGCTTGTTTGGATTTAGGGACGCTCAAAACAGTACTTTCTCTAAACACTGTGCACATAGCACCTATGTGTAGAGAAAGTATAAATCTGAGGTGCTACACTCACATGACGTTCTCTAGCTGTTCTAAAAACAAACTTCTTACAAAAGATTATTCTTCTTGCTACACAATGCTAATCGAGATAAACATTAGCAGAATGTTCTTATTACTTAGTTCCTTATAAGTAGAAGGGAACTAAAGGAGTGTGCTGTGCTAAAGTGATAGTCATCCCCAACTACCCTCTATATGGAAAACAAATTGAAAATTGCGATTTTCTCAAAAAAAGGATTTAACGAGTTTGATTCAAATCTCTTATATTAAATATACTTACTTGACAAATAAAATGTATATTTTGAATTATCTGGAATAAACACCTCTTTATTCCGCATGATATTTTTTTTTTTTTTTGCATAACTACTAAACCGTAAGGAGAGACAAAAACTTACACCACAAAAAGGTAAACTCCTTAAAACACAATTTATGTCATATACATTTTTTTTTTTCCCCCTGCTGTTGACCGTTTTCGAGATATTCCTTGGTTATTGTTTAAACTTTTCTCCTACGCGAACTTAACTCCTGGCCACGCAATCCCATAGCAACCACATTTTAAAAAATTTGACTATCGGTTTATTCCCTTATTTACCTTCAAGGAAGCAAGTAATAAGACTATTTCTGTTAATGTGTGGTAAGCATGAATTAGAAAAAAAAATTCTTAATGATAATTTGTTACAAAGATGTACAGAAAGTCATGTGAATGAATCACACATTTTTTAAAAATAAGCTTTTGTCTATCTCTTACAATTTAGCCGTTTTATATAAATTATCCAGAATAAAGTAGTCTTCAGAGGCTATTCCTAGAAAATTCAAGATATACATTTTATTTGTCAGGTAAATATCTTTAATATACGATATTTTAATCAAAATCGTTAGAGCAATTTTTGAGAAAATCAAAAATTTCAAAAATGTTTACACGTAAAGGATAGTTTGTGGTTGTGAGATTTTCTTCAAATCCATCCTGCGGAGAGTGTTTTCGTTTTTGAGCTATGCTCAAGGGCCCCAAAACATATTTTGTCGGTGAAATCTCGACATCGAATACAGTACGTTCTCTAGCATTTATATACATATTCGTTGGAGAAAGTAAACATGTAATTTTTGATCAAATTGCAGAGATGCAAGACTCATTTACATACTAGGAACTAAACAATTTCTGCAAATGTTTATCTCGATTATCATGATATAAAATGTTACGTCGCAATTTTCAAAACATCGTTCAGGTTTAACGCTGGTGGATTAAAAGAATGCGCCTTAACACACAATATGAAAGAGCTTGTAATTTGTAACATTACGTCACGAGTAAAGCTTGCCGGTTACCTTGACAACATGAGTTTGAGTGACAGAGAAGGTGTAGAGGTCAGCCCCTGTTCCTGTTTTTTGTCGTCGCGCCACACAAGGTAGGGGAAATCGCTTGCAAATCCAAAGCCCCCTACTTAACCTTTTCCGGGGCCAGGAAGTTGACAAAACGCTAAGTTGCATAAAATCGGTCACCACCTTCTTTATGCTCTCAAGAATGGGGAGCTTGTGACAATTTTGTTAAAGGGAGGTAAAGTATCATTCTCCCCTCTCCTCGAATATTTAACAATACATTTACGTGTGGTCCACTCACCTATATCTTCCTAATACCCGTGTTATCGCTTACCTATTGTATTCCAAACAAAAAATATTCTCATGTGTTCCATTCACGTGACCTTCTCTACATCTCTGCAACAAAGTATTGCTAAAAAGCTTATTCTTCTATTTACTTCATGCTAATCGAGAAAAAATTAGCAGAAATAGTCTTATTACTTGCTTCCTTGAAAGTAGAAGTGAAATAAGGGAGTAGCATAGGTTAAAGTGATAGTCAAAAGCTGGTAGCTATGTGACTGAAGTTCCTTTGTTAGTATGGGCAGGAGTTGATAAATGTTTTTTTAAAGCTGAAACAAAAGAACAAGGAATATCTTAAAAACGATCAAATCCACGAACAAATGTATGTTACATAAATTGTGTTTTAACGAGCTCTACATTTTTTGTATGGTACGATTGTGTCTATCTCTTACAGTTTACCAGTTATTCAAAATTCATCCAGAATAAACATGTCTTCAGAAGCAATTCCCAAAAAATTGAAGATATACATTTTATTTGTCACATAAATATTTTAAATAGAAGAGATTTTAATAAAACCATTAGAGCCATTTTTTGAGAAAGTAACATTTTCGGTTGAGGGTGGGTGGATTTTCTTGGAAATCTTCGTGTCGCATTCTTGCAAGATGCTGAACTTAATTTTGCCATACGCACGTGCGCTGAATGTTTTCTAAATAAGCTTTAGGGGAAATTCAGAGGCTCTCAAAACACTTATTCCCGATGAAATCTCGATATCGAATTTTGGGTGGAATACAATAATTGCTCTACCAATTACTTGATAATAACATAGAACATATTTACCCTAAATACACGTTTTAAGATACTCTTAGAAGTGCCCATGAGATCATAATGGCAAACTAAAATGCAACACCTCAAACCGGTGTTTTCATGGAAAAATATTCGTAATTGTTTATTTTGTCAGTAAAATGGAAGAACGCCAGTCATTTTGACAAGACCTTCATTAGCTACTCTAAACGACAGAGACGAAAGATTCGAGTAAAAGTTTTAAAATTGCTTACCAATTTCACCGGAAATACATGTTTTGGGTCCTTCTGAATAAAAAAAAACATTTTTAGAAAAAATATCCGCGTGCATTTAAGTTTTGTATCTTCCAATGATGCAGCACGAAGATTTTGAGAAAAATATGCCCATCCCAAACTACCCTTTACATGGAACTTTTTCGAAAATTTTGATTTTCTCAAAAATGGCTCTAACGATTTTGATTAAAATATCATATATATTAAAGATATTCACCTGACAAATAAAATGTATATCTTGAATTTTCTGGGAATAGCCTCCGAATACTACTTCATTCTGGACGAATTTTACGGAATTTTGCATAACTGCTAAACCGTAAAAGATGGACAAAACTTAACCTAACAGAAAATGTACAGTTCGTTAAAACACAAAATTTATGGTTTACATTTTTTCGTTGAGTGGATCGTTTTTTAGGTATTCCTTATAATTGGTTTCAGATTTAAAAACTTCTCATACAGGAATTTGTCAACTGCTGTACATAGAAACAAAGGAACTTCAGTCACATAGCAACCAACATTTGACTATCACTTTAACCTATGTTACTCCCTTATTTCCCTTCTACTTACAAGGAAGCAAGTAATAAGACAATTTCTGTTAATGTTTATCTTGATTAGCATGAAGTAAATAGACAGTTTCATGTTTCATCTTTTGTAAGAACAGTTTGTAGAAGAGCTATGAGTGGTGTTTATTTATCTCTGCCTTGGTGTGCGTCCATGCAGCACATTAATCTTTTGACAGTTTGCAGCAAGTTCGACTTTCTCCAAAATTGTGAAGAAAGGGCAAGGCTAAAGATTTGATAAAGCTGGATTTTTTTTCAGCACAACCAGTTTTGTGTGTATCAGGACCACGATCGCTACACAGTATAATAATAGGTATTAGCTAGGTAAGAAAACGTGACTTTTACAAGACAAAAACGGTGAGGTAAGTAAAGGAAAACGTTCGAGGTGAGGTAACGTGAACGTTATTGCTTGCGGAACAGCATTAAAACGTTTAGAGTTAACATAAACTAAACTTCAATCTCTGTTAGCGGTTCTGTATTAACTTTGTTACATTTTTACTTTCTCTACCCCGTTTGTACAATGTAATACTGGATAGAGGAGGTATTGTATTTCACCCAAAAATTCGATACCCAGATTTCACTGCAAATATATATTTTGCGGTGTCCTGAGTCCGAAAAAAAAATGTTTAGAAACAATCCGTGTGTGTCTGTGGATAACACAGCTCAAAAACACCAACTTTACCTTCAGAGTGCGACACAAAGATTTTCAAGAAAATCTCCCCACCCCAACCACCCTCCATCTCCATAGTGAAAAGTTCCAAGTATTTTAAATGTGAAACCAATAACGAGGAATATCTCAGAAATGGTCAAGTTCACGAAAAAGAAGTATGACATATATTGCGATTTTATTTCAGAAAGTATTCCCTGAAAATTCAAGATATACATTTTATTGGTCATGTGAATATCTTTAATATACGATATTTTAATCAAAATCGCTAGAGCCGAAAATGTTTCCGTGTAATGGGTAGTTTGGTGGGGGGTGGAAGAGCTCCGTGTGGTATCATTGGAAGATGAAACTTAACTCCCAAATTTGGTATTTTCGTTTTCGAGTTATCGTGGTAAAACACTCACGGACCTTAATTTAAAAATGTTTTTTCGGATACAGGAGTTGCGTGAAATTTCGGTAAGAAATTGCAAGATTTTCACTATGTACGTATTTAGAAGAAGCAAATGTTGGTAAGAGATTTGCTGATTACCTTGAGTAAAACTGCCAACCTCCAGACGCTGACGCCTTGAGCTGTACGATGGCATAAAACCCATTTTCCCAGCAGAAACCGTTGGCAAAGAAGCGCACGATTGAGCTATCGGGTTACAGAAGTAAATCGGGCGTTCTCAACCAGAAACATTGGCATAGGACGTTTTAAAAAGAGTTAATATGCGGCCAACCCCTTATTTACTGATACCCTCCCCTCGACATAAAGCTTCATTGCTTCATTTACCATTGTGGGGCAAACGACCATGAAAAGGTGCATCACCCGACCGACGTTTTTTGTGACCCCTTT
Organism: Hymenopus coronatus; assembly: GCA_030762935.1. Lineage (NCBI taxonomy): Eukaryota > Metazoa > Arthropoda > Insecta > Mantodea > Hymenopodidae > Hymenopus > Hymenopus coronatus. Next base: position 5,419,332 of record CM060892.1, read on the forward strand.
TTCTCCCTCAAAGCAACTTGTTCAGGTTTTTTTCTTTTCCAGAATCAGGGAAAAAGGTCGCTCGGCCGGTGTTCTTTTGTGATCGAGAAATCCGAGATCGCTATCACGGAATATGACCTCAATTGTGCGGAACGGCAGGTAAAATAGGGTGAGCTTTGAGGAATTATCTGAACCCGCTTGGATCTCTATTTCTATTGCTGTATATGAAATATCGTGGGAATTCAACTCCTTCGCTCTTACAGTAATCATACTCTTGGTATCCGCATTTCCAAAAAACCAAATAATTTCACAGGCTTTTATATTACAAACACTCAACAAATCTAAACTAATACTTCTAAAATTTGGGAAATGCACAGTATTATTGTGTGTTTTTACGTAGGAGAAGCTGTGAAATGTCTTCCATTCACATGACTTTCTCTACATCTCTAGTAGAAGGGAAATAAGGGAGTAACATAGTCCAAAGCTGGTTGCTATGTGACTGAAGTTCCTTTGTTTGTATGGACAGGAGTTGTCAAATCCCTGTATGAGAAAAGTATGTTTTTAAAGCTGAAACCATAAACAAGGAACATCTCAAAAATGGTCAACTCTACGAAAAAAATGTATGACATAAATTGTGTGTTTTAACGCGATCTACATGTTTTATGTAGTAAGTTTTTGTTTATCTCTTGCGGTTTACTAATTTCCAGAAAATTCATCCAGAATAAAGTAGTCTTCAGAGGCTATTGCCAGAAAATTCAAGATATACATTTTATTTGGCATGTAAATGTCTTTAATATACGATCATTTAATCAAAATCGCTAGAAGTAAAAGGTAGTTTGTGGTGCGGATTATTTTTCAAACTCTTCATGTTGCATCCCTGGAAGATACCAAGTTTTGCATTTTACCAACTTTCATTTGTGAGTTATCCTGTTCACAGACACACGCGCGCGCGCATATTCTTCTATCTACTTCATGATAATCAAGATAAACATAAACAGAAATAGTCTTATTACTTGCTTCCTTGTAAGTAGAAGGGAAATAAGGAAGTACCACCATAGGTTAAAGTGATGGTCAAATGTTTTAAAAACTGTCGTTATGCGATTGTCATTGAAATCGGCTTGTTAGCTCGGCCAGCAGAAAAACTTTCTGTCTCAAAAAGTTTATGTATTATAAAATTGAAACCAACAACGAATATCTTGAAAATGGTCAACTCTACAACAAAAACGCACATGACATAAATCGTGTGCTTTAACAAGATATACTTTGTTGTATAGTAACTTTTTGTCTATATTTTATGGTATAGTTATTAAAAATTCAGAAAAAATTGTCTAGAGCGAACAGATCTTCAGAGGCTATTCCCAGAAAATTGAAGATGTACATTTTATTTGCTTTGTAAATATATTTAATATACGGTATTTTAGTCAAAACCATTAGAGCCATTTTTCATGTAAAGGATGGTTTGGGGTGGGAGAATTTTCCTCAAAATCTTCGTGTCGCTTCCTTGGAAGATACTGAATTTATATACCAAATTTGGTATTTAAGGGACTTTTGGGTTTTGAGTTATGCGTTACGTTAAGAACCATTTTTGAAAAAAAAAATATGCATTTCTAAACATTTTCCAAGTAAACGTTAGTTTTGGTTGTGACAATCGCATAACGACAGTTTTTAAAACATTTGACTATCACTTTAACCTATGGTGGTACTTCCATAGACAAACAAAGGAAACTCTTTATGGAATCGAAGAGGGACCTCATAGCGTGTATTTCCGTTGAAGAGTAGGATACAATGTTTTCTGTCTCTAGTATACAGAAGCGATATCTTGTCGAGTGTTGTGGTTTGTTTGGTTCCTTAGCAACGAAGCGAATGCGCGCGCTATCATTCTTTGGTGGACAGACAAAGCAACAGAAGCATATAGTGACAAAAGAAGTACGGTTGGCAGCCATGGAGGGCTCTCACAAGAAGAATTCCCCGCACAGTGACCAGCCCTCAGTTCTAATTTCCTGATATTATTCATCAAGTTGATTAATTCCCAAAGTGAACAGTAGGAGCGCTGTCCCACCCATTTTTTACGCCCGGCCAAGAAATTCCATCTAATATTTAAAAGCAAGCCAGACTGCTCTCGCTCTGTGTAGTGTTTTTCTTTTCCCCGTCTAATTTATTCGTTTCGTGTGCATTAAGAAAGATGCTTGATATCAGTTAAATGACCGCTTGGAACAAATTTTCGAATCTCGCCTTTTATAAGCCAGAGACGTGGGCCCTGCGTGCCACAGTGGCACAAGAGATATCTGAATTTACATAAGTAGCTGGGGAAGTGACGCTTGTGTCACGTGGGCAGTAAAATGTGTATTTACATCACTAGATGGGGAAGTGACGCTTGTGTCACGTGGGCAGTAAAATGTGTATTTACATCAGTAGCTGGGAAAGTGACGCTTTCGTCACGTGGGCAGTAAAATGTGTATTTACATCACTAGCTAGGGAAGTGACGCTTGCGTCACGTGGGCAGTAAAATCTGGTTACATCACTAGCTAGGGAAGTGACGCTTGTGTCATGTGGGCAGTAAAATGTATATTTACATCACTAGCTAGGGAAGTGACGCTTGCGTCACGTGGGCAGTAAAATCTGGTTTACATCACTAGCTAGTGCGTCAAGTGGGCAGTATAATCTGGTTTACATCACTAGCTAGGGAAGTGACGCTTTGGTCACGTGGGCAGTAAAATGTGTATTTACATCACTAGCTAGGGAAATGACGCTTGTGTCATGTGGGCAGTAAAATGTGTATTTACATCACTAGCTAGTGCGTCACGTGGGCAGTAAAATCTGGTTTACATCACTAGCTAGTGCGTCACGTGGACGGTATTGGAGCCTCCATCAAGTACACATTAGCACGTAAACGAACTTACTGTATCTATTCTCTAACAAACTATGCTTACAAAGGCTTATTGGCTGCCCCGTAAGTCACTCGATAGACCACCTGCCTGCTTTGCGAGAGGTCCGGGTTCGATTCCCGGCTGGGGGTAGAGATTTTTCTCCAGCCCAGATTATTCCCTCCTCCCCAGAGATTGGAAGTGTGAATCAAACCCATCGGAGGGCGATTTCTTTTTTTGGGCGTAAATATTCCAACCATAGATTTCTGCGGAAGGGATGTGGCATAAAGAACCTTAAAGGTGATAAAGTGTCCTCTGAGTAATTTTCTTTTACACCAAATATATAGTGGGGTGCTGAGAATCGTGGCAGGCAAAGAGCAGCCATAAATTGAGTTCAGTCCAAAATGAGGGAAAGGTCAACCTCAAAACAAACATGGACAGTTGCACTCCAACTGAAAGACATGCTAGTTTCAAACTAAAAGAGTAATCAGCTTGGTCAGACGCGCAGCAGGGGTCCGGGGAGGGGGAGTATAGGGCGCTCCGCTGTCTTACGAACCAAAGATACTAGCGGCGTTCAACAAGTCCTTGGAAACTGCAAGAAACTGCACTCGTAGCATCGAAAAGGTTTGTACTTAGCAACCGTGGTCTCTTACTAGAGAGTTTTTTCACCTATATCCACCACGTGGTTTCGTTGCCATAGGCGATTGAGTCAAGAATCTTGTGCTTCTTTAGAAAGATGGAAAAAACGAGTTTGGTGCGGTGATGAAGCATTAACACCGAAAGAGATAAAGGCCGAGATGAAGTTCATGGCACATCTTCTCCTGCGTTTGCAACAATATAAATGAATTTAAACGTCGTCGTACATCCACTAATGATGAACATCGTTCCGGACGTCCAGTAGAAGTGACTTCCTCCGAAATGATTGACAAAATCCAGGATATGGTTTTGAGTGATCGACGAATCAAACTTCGCGAAATAGTAGAGGCCACAGGAATATCACAAGGTCGGTTTTGCACCAAAAATTAGCTTTGACAAAGTTCTCGACAAGATGGGTGCCGCGTTTGCTCTCAATGGAGAATAAACGCAATTATGTGATCAATTCGGAAGCTGGTTTGGCACATTTCCGTCGCAACCCTGCGAGTTTCTGCGTCAATTCTAACTGTGGATGAAACATGGATGCACTACCACACTCCAGAGACAAAAGTACAGTCGAAACAGTGGGTTTTTAAAGGCGAACCGGCTCCGAAGAAGGCAAAAGGTGGTGAAATCTGCAGAAGGTGATGGCCTCGGTTTTTTGGATGCACGCGGAATCATCCACATTGATTTCTTGCAGAACGATATATGGAGAGTATTATGCATCGTTATTGCACCGGTTGAACGGAGAAATCAAGAAAAAACACCCTCATCTGGCAATGAAAAAGATTCTCTTCCATCAAGACAATACAAGGATGCACACCTGCGCAGTTTCGATGGCGAACATTGTAGAATTAAGTTTCAAATTACCACAACATCCACCATATACACCAGATTTGGCTCCCAGTGACGTTTTTATGTTTCAAAACTTGAAAAAGCGGCTCTGCAGAAAACAGTTCACGTGTAACGAAGAGGTCATCTCCCAAACAGATGCCTAGTTTGAGGGCCTTCCAAAATCCTACTTTTTGGAAGGCTTAAAACAGTTGGAGAAACACCGGGAAAAGTGTATCGAGCAAAAAGAAGATTATATTGAAAAATAAGTTTAAAAAAAATCTACCAACATAAGGACTTATTTAACGCTGTTCATATTTGAGAAATGTTTCCGAATGATGCCTAAAAACTTTTATTATTTTCTTTAGCCCGTATCTATAAAGAGAAGGTATTGTAATCCGCCCAAAAACTGGATACCGAGATTTCACTGGAAATACATGTTTTGGGTCCTCCTGAATCAAAAAATAGCATATCTGGAAAAAGGTCCGTGCGTGCGTGTGTGTGTGTCTGTGGACAGCATTGCTCGAAAACGAAAACACCGTTAAATACCAAACTTGGTGTTTAAGTTTGGTATGTTCTAAGAATGCGACATGAAGATCTTCAAAAAAATTCCACCACCCCAAACTACCCTTTACATTGAAAAATTTGGTTTTCTCTAAAGTGGCTCTAATGATTTTGATTAAGATCTCTATGTTTAACATATTCAAATGCCAAACAAAATATATAATTTGAATTTTCTGGGAACAGCCTCTAAAGACTCTATTGTAGATGATTTTTATTGAATTTTGTATAATTGGTAAACCGTAAGAGATAGACAAAAAATATAGATCACGATAAAATACACAGTTTATGTTATACACTTTTTTTTTTGTAGAGTTGATCGTTTTTTAGATATTCCTTGTTTTTGGTTTCCGCCTTGAAAAACAGATACTTTTCTCATACAGAATTTGTCAACTCCTGTCCATCCAAACAAAGGAACTTCAGTCACATAGCAACCAGCTTTTGACTGTCACTTTAACTTATGGTACTTCCCTTCTACTTACAAGCAAGCAAGTAATAGAACAATTTCTGTTAATGTTTATCTCGATTAGCATGAAGTAGATAGAAGAATGAGCTATTGTTAGAATAGAGAGTCATGTGAATGTAACACAAGAATGTTTTACTTTCTCTACACGTACTATGTGCATAATGTATAGAGAAGGTATTGCATGCCACCGTAAAATTCTATGTGGAGATTTCACCTGAGACACACGTTTTTGGATCCTCTGAATAAAAACAAATGCATTTTTAAAAAAAGACCCTTGTGTGTATTTCCGTGTTTCTGTGAACACGATAACTTAAAAACGAAAAGTCGGTAAAATACCAAGTAGTTTAGAATCTTCCAAGGACGCGACACAAAATGTTTAAGGGACCCCCCCCCCCATTGATTTTCACAGAAAGGGGTGAAATGATTTTGATCAAAATACCGTATATTAAGGATATTTACCTGACAAATAAAATGTATATCTTGAATTTTCTGGGAATAGCCTCTGAAAACCACTTTATTCTGGATGGATTTTGCGTCACTGATAAACCATAAAACTTACTACACAAAATGTAGATCACGTTAAAACACACATTTTGTTATATACATTTTGTCGTAGTAGAGTTGAAATTTTTGGAGACATTTCTTGTTATTGGTTTCGGTTTTAAAATACTTCTCACATATGTGAATTTCCTGGCCATGCAAAGAAGCTGATTTCAGTTCCTTAGCAACCGCATCTTAAAACATTTGACTGCCACTTTAGCCTAGTTATTCCCTTATTTAGGTACTTACAAGGAAGCAAGTAATAAGACTATTTCTGTTTATGTTTATCTTGATTTATGTTGAGGTAGGGCAGGCACACTTTCTATTTGTGTGTTGACAATATAGAACCCCACCCACATTCCTGTCAATCAAACTGTGGCCCGCAGGCACCAACCATAAACCCACTATCATTGTCACTTTCTTGATATTCTTAACTTCCTGGTGCGAATTAGAAAATGTTCCTAACCTTGGTTTCTAGACAAATGTTTCCGTTTTTAACTGCCACGTGAACATAATTTAATGCTTCCCTTTCTCAAACATATTACATTTTCTACACGTGCTATCTGCATAGTGTATAGAGAAGGCATTGTATTGCACCCAAAAATTCAATACCAAGATTTCAAAAAGAAATATATGTTTTGGGCCCCCTGAATTATAAAAAAAAAAAAAAAAAAAAATGATTTTTACAAAAAGTTCCGTAGTGTGTGTATGTGTGTGGACAGCATAGCTCAAAGACCGTTGAATACCAAACCTGGTATTTAAGTTTGGTTTCTTCCAAGGATGCGACAAGACAATCCCCCCACCTCCAACTACCCTTTACATGGAATCTTTTTGGAACATTTTGATGTTTTTTAAATATGGCTCTAACGATTTTGATTAAAATATCGTATATTCTCTGCAACAAATTGTTGTTAAAAAGCTCGTGCTTCTATTTACATGATGCTAATCGAGAAAAATTAGCAGAAATAGTCCTATTACTTGCTTCCTTGTAAGTAGAAGTGAAATAAGGGAGTACAAGTGATAGTCAAAAACTGGTTGCTATGTGACTGAAGTTCCTTTCTTTGTATGGACACGAGTTGACAAATTCCTGTATGAGAAAAGTATAAGTTCTTAAACCTGAAACCAAAAGCAAGGAATATCTAAAACACGATCAACTCCACGAAAAAAAGGATGTATATAATATAAATTGTTTTAAAGTGCTATATATTTTTTGGTGTGGTAAGTTTTTGTCCATCGCTTACGGTTTAGCAGTTATACAAAACTCCGTAAAATGCCTCCAGAATAAAGATATCATCAGAGGCTATTCCCAGAAAATTCAAGATATACATTTTATTTGTCAGGTAAATATCTTTAATATATGACATTTTAATCAAAATCGTTAGAGCCACTTTTAAGAAAATCAAAATTTTCGAAAAAAGTTCCATGTAAACGGTAGTTGGGGTGGGGGGATTTTCTTGAAAATCTTCTTGGACGATACCAAACTTAAATACCAAGTTTGTATTTAACGGTCTTTTCGTTTTTGATCTATGCTGCCCACAGACACACATACAGACACACACACACACACACACACACACACACACATTTTTCTTAAAATGCTTTTTTTGGATTCAAGGGGATCCAAAACATGTATTTCCGGTGAAATCTCGGTATCGAATTTTTGGGTGGAATGCAATACCTTTTCTATACACTATGTACATAGTACGTGTAGAGAAAGTAATAACAACTAAACCAATAGAAAATGTTTATTTATGATACAAGTGGTAAAAATGGTATTTAACACTATGTGTGGCATACACTATTCTCAATATTTACAATTATAAATAGATTGTTTTACCAATTTCACCGAGTTCTTGCTGCGATATTCAGTTGCCTTGCTTAGCATCAGTGCTGACAAATCGTGCAGAACGAAAACATTCTATACAACGGAGACAGTGTAGCAGTTGTAATTTTGCTCTCTCCGCTGTTTGCATAGTTTCGTCTGGTTCAGCAGATTCCATCCGCCATTTTATGGATCGATACGAGCTTTCAGAGTCATGGCCTACTTGAATGAGGCCATAAACCAAAGTTGTTATTAAGGGACAGGATTTGTGGTTCCCTGCCGAAGAAGCACTTGTGCCGGTGTTGCCCTGCCAACGGCGAGGTTTGTTTGTAATGGGCTCGATCTGGAGCTAAGTGTTGTGTGGTAATTTATATTGAGATCTGTTCTGTGTCTGCTTTCATCTCTGGTCCATGCACACTTCGGGGAAAAATCTTCATTTTCGTATGTGTGTGTGTAACAGTTGCCAGAGTCGTATTATAATTACAGGATTACCAACATTTGGTGGTGTACGGCACCTGCATTCCCACACCTTGAGAAGGAAGCGGGCAAATGTTGCCATTCCACCTTAAATAGACCCTTACCTTCTTTAGTACCTATTTAGAGAAACATTCCACATAAAAATCTCATGTGTTCCATTCACATGACTTTCTCTACATATCTGCAATATATTATTGTTAAAAAGCTTATGCTTCTATTTACTTCATGCTAATCGAGAAAAAATTAGCAGAAATAGTCGTATTACTTGCTTCCTTGTAAGAAGTGAAATAAGGGAGTACCATAGTTTAAAGTGATAGTCAAAAGCTGGTTGCTAAGTGACTGAAGTTCCTTTCTTTGTCTTGATTATCATGAAGTAGATAGAAGAATCTTATTAAAGCGAGAAGAAACGGTTTTTTTCATCTTTCGATAAAGGAACCTTCACCAACCTTATCAAATGTATTTCTTGAATTTCAAGTCAACAGTCTGCGAAGTCTTTTTCTTTCTTTCTTTCTTCTTCTGTCTGTGGAGTTGATCGTTTTCGAGACATTCCTTCTTATTGTTTTGAATTTTCAAATGGAAACAAGTTTTTTTTTTTTTTTTTTGCTTGTTTCCGCCCCCCCCCCTCTCTCTCGCTCTCTCTCAGTAACGCAAAGAAAACGGAATGCCATCACATAGCAACCAGTTTTTAAAAGATTTGACTATCACTTTATCCTAGTATATTTCCTTATTTTCCTCCTACTTACAAGGAAGTAAGTAATAAGACGATTTCTGTTGATGAGAAAGTTAAAATTTATTAGGATGATGAAGATAAAAGAATTTTTGTTTAAAAAATAGTTTATTTGCAGAACTGATAGAAAAAGTTATTTGAATGAAACACTTCAGACTTTTTTAAATAGATTTAACCATTTTCAACACATTCCCACTTGTTGGTTTTAATTTTAAAATATTTATACTTTTCTGAAACGGGAGGTGGTCATTCGTTTCATTTTTTGTTGGGTTCAAGGGACCTCAAAACGTGCGCTTTCATGAAATGTTTATATGGTGGGTATAGAATGTAAGTGGTATTGAAATTGTGTGTAATTACAAGAAATGAAAAAATCTGGACGATGTCAGACGTGCTGCAGTCAGTGGTCACGTATCTTTGCTGACTCACACTGACTCACAGCTTCCGAAAACTTGAGCGAAGCACATTCTGTCGAATTGCAAGATTTCTGACGTATCAGCATGTGACTCACCGTAACACTGTTGTTTCTTACTGCATTCGACCAAGTCAAATGGGGCCTTTCCCTCAATTCGTATCAACAAATACACCTGATATACGACCACATTATAAGCATAAACACAACTACGTGCTTTATTAATGTCAACACCAGCTGATTCTGTGTGTGTGTGTATATTTATTTATATTTCCGGAAGCCGTCGTGACTCACTTCTGGAATAATTTCCTCTAACTGCGTTTCAAGCTCGAGGGAATGTTAAACTATTGACGTCAAATTTTGCATCTATAAATGCACACACATACTTTGGAAACCTTATGCTTCTATTTACTTCATGCTAGTCAGTCGAGAAAAAATTAACAGAAATAGTCTTATTACTTGCTTCCTTGTAAGTAGAAGGGAAATAAGGAAGTACCATAGGTTAGTCATAGTCAAAAGTTGGTTGATATGTGACTGAAGTTCCTTTCTTTGTATGGACAGGAGTTGACAAATTCCTACACGAGAAAAGCTCAAACCAAAAACAAGGAATATCTCAAAAACGACCAACTCCACGCAAAAATGTAATATAATATATTGCGTGTTTTAACATGATCTACTTTTTTTTTTTTGGTAAGTTTTGTGTCCATTTCTTACAGTTTAGCAGTTATGCAAAATTCCGTAAAATGTATCCAGAATAAAGTAGTCTTCAGAGGCTATTCCCAGAAAATTCAAGATATACATTTTATGTCAGGTAAATATCTTTAATATACGATATTTTAATCAAAATCGTTAAGAGTAATTTTTGAGAAAATAAAAATTTTAGAAAAAAAGTTCCATGTAAAGAGTAGTTTGGGTTGGAAGGGTTTTTCTCAAAAGCTTCGTGTCGCATCCCTGGAATATACTAAACTTGGTATTTTACCCACTTTTCCTTTTTCAGTTATCGTGTCAACAGACACACGACGGAACTTTTTCTGAAAAGCTTTTTCTTTTCCCCGGATACAGGGGATCCTAAAACATACATTTCCGGTGAAATCTCGATATCGAATTTTTGGGTGGAGTGCAATTACCTTCTCTATACACTATGTACATACTATGTGTAGAAAAAGCAACAATATCTACACCTTAAAGCGACAAAATCTAGAAAACAGTTTTACATTCATGTGACTTTCTCTTGATACTAGAAACTGTTTAAAAATAGTTATTTATGATGTAAGAGCGTAGAGTTATGGTTTTTGATTCGAACGAGCATCAAAAAGAAACTTTACGCTCGGGTATCATACATAGTTTTTTCTACGAGAATTTTGTGATATTAAAAGAAAAGCAAGGAAAGATGAGGTTAAGTTTGAGCCATTCACCAAGGGTTATAGTTGGTTATTTATTTGGTGGGCGCGATGTTATAGCAGGCCGTGACAAACCAATATTATTGTTCTTCTGATACTATCCTTAGAGCTGCAGAATCAACCTTATTATCTGCTAAATCCAGGCATAAACTGAATAAGTGATAAACAGGTGTTAACAAAAGATAACATAAGCTATTCTATTATTGTATTGCACCCAAAATTTCGATACCGACACACCTGAATACAAAATACAAGCATTTTTAGAAAAATGTCTGTGTGTTTGTGGGCAGCATATCTCTAAAACGAAATATTCGTAGATACCAAACTTGGTATGTTAGTTCAGTATCTTACAAGCATACGAAGATGTTCAAGAAAATTCCTATATCATCCCTAACTACTCTTCACATGGAAACATTTTCGGAAATGATTTTTTCTCAAAAAAGGTTCTAACGATTTTGATAAAATACATTACAGATATTTGCATAACAAATAAAATGTACACCTTGAATTTTCTGGGAATAGCTTCTGAAGACATCTTTACTCTGGATGAAGTTTGGTAGACCGTGTGAGATAGACAAAAACTTATTTCATAGAAAATGTAAAGCTAGTTAAAGACACAATTTATATTATATGTCCACATTTTTTTTTCGTGGAGTTGACCTTTTTTGAGATGTTCCTTTTTATTGGTTTCAGTTTTAAAATACTTACAATAAATTGTTGCAGAGAAAGTGATATAAATGAATCACATCACATGTTTTTCTTCTGTTTTTTTTTTTTTTCACTAATATAGCCCCCCCCCCCTTTAACATCTAAGATCATATCGGAGGCTTTTCACTTTGAAACAACTCGTTGTCTGTAGGTTCTTTGCGTTGGGTTTAAATCGTTTTATTTTTCTCAAACACACACACACTACTCACATACATACTTCCAGACTCTTTGGGGGGGGGGGATAATTCTGGCTAAAGAAAAATTCCCCACCTCAGCCGGGTGAGAAGTCAGCTCGCTGACCACTCGACCACTCTTACGGTTGACTTGGCAGGAATGTTGTTAAGGATCCTGTTTGTGTAGGGTGCCACTCCAAGATGTGGGTGTATTATAAGGAAGCAGCTGTAAGCCGGCAGGTTGGTATCGAGTGGTCAGTTATATCATCCCACCACACAACATCTGCAGTTCCGGTCATTAAACGGCTTCCGACAGCCACCGGGTCATCCACCGCCTCTCTCAACGGCCTCACCAGGACCCCCTGGTGCATCACCCTGATTTCTTACCTCACATGTGAGTTCACATCACTTTTCCACACATTAAAGAGTGACAAATTATCCTTTCCACAATTTATTTCGTATTAATCAAGATAAACATTTACGAAACTGTTTAATTTAAACTTTCTTGTAAAAAAACTGAAGCGGTAATGAAATGTTCAAAAGTGGGTAATATGTAAAATATTTTCATTTCAAGCGAAATGTATATCTTGAATTTTCTGGATATAGCCTCTGAAGACCTCTTCATTCTGAATGAATTTTGCAGAATTTTGCACAACCGGTAAACCGTAAGAGATACACAAAAACTTACTGTACAAAAAATGTAGATCTCATTAAAACACATAATTTATGTCATATACATTTTTCTTGTAAAGCTGACCGTTTCCAAGATATTCCTTGTTATTGATTTCAATTTTAAAATACTTATACTTTTCTGAGACAGGAAGTGTCCGTTTTTCTTTTGTTCTACTCCTGGCCAAGCAAAGACAAAGCGATTTGCAATGACAATGGCATAACGATAGCTTTAAAAACAGTTGACTGTCACTTTAGCATAGCGCATTTCTTTAGTTCCCTTCTACTTATATGGAACTAAGTAATAAGAACATTCTGCTAATGTTTATCTCGATTAGTATTGTGTAGAAAGAAGAATAATCTTTTGTAAGAACTATTTTAGAACACAATATTTGTTTTACTTTCTCTACGCGTACTATGTGCATAGTGTATAAAGAAGGTATTGCACTCCAACAAAAAATTCGTTACCCAGATTTCCCCGGAAATATGTTTTGGCACTCCCTGAATAAAAAAAAACACATTTTTAGAAAAAGGTTGTTCTGTGTGTTCATCATAGCTCAAAAACCAAGTATTTAAGTTTATTATCTTCCAAAGATACGACAGGAAGATTTTAAAGAAAATTCCCCCACCCCAAAATACTCTTTAAATGGAAAAATTTTTGTGAATTTTGATTTCCTCAAAACTGGCTCTAACGATTTTGATTAAAACACCGTAGGTATATTAAATATATTTACATGGTAAATAAAATGCAATAGCCTGTAAAGACGTTTTTATTATGGATACATTTTTTTGGATTTTGCTCAATTAGTAAACCGTAAGGGATAGACACAAATTTACTATAGAGAAAAATGTAGAGGTCCTAAAAACACACAATTTATGTCTTATCCGATTTTTTCGTGGAGTTCACCATTTCTGAGTTATTCCTTGTTATTGGTTTCAATTTAAAATACTTTTCTCAGTCATGAAGTGTCCGTTGTTCAATGTTCTACTCTTGGCGAGCCAAAGAAGCCAATTTTAATGAAAATAGCTTTTAAAACATTTGACTATCACTTTAGCATAGCACATTCCTTTAGTTCCCTTCTACTTATAAGGAACTAAGTAATAAGAACATTCTGCTAATGTTTATCTCGATTAGCATTGTGTTGAAAGAAGAATAATCTTTTGTAGGAAGTTTGTTTGTAGATTAGGTAGAGAAAGTCATGTGAGTGTGACCATCAGATGTTTTTATGTGACGCCATTCAACCCCTACATCTTGATATTTCCCAGGAATATTTAAAATTTCGAAGGTTAATCCTTTAATGGAACGCTCTATTTGTTCCTTGGCCCCCTACATATAATTAATGTAGATGTTGGCAGTGGCGTAGATGGCCACGATAAACGTGGGCACATTCTGTTGCAAACTCTCTTCTTTTGTTCCTTACACAGAGATTATAACAAAATGAACAGCGGTGCACTCTTTTTCGATAACAAAATGGCTGCATGTAGAAAGCTTTTGATATGCAAATCGGTGTAAAAAAGCAACACTTTATCTCTGCTTCTACTTGAATGATTTAAATCAAGATATTACGGACCGCATGACGTGTATTTCTGTTACTGGTACACAAACCAACCGTTGCTGGTGTCTTTAGAAATACCACGTCAGATATAATCTTGAGAAATCACCTCCAAAATGGCACATTTCTGAAAATGTTTTTTGTTGAGGCATTATCTCGACTTTAAATTTACTAACGATCTTTTCTTTACTCTCTAGAGAAGCAATGTAAAGCACTTCGATGTCGAGATTTCTACGTGATATTTCTCAGAACGAATTATTAAGTTGATTCGCGATAAAACAAAATCTAGGTAGCCCGCCTCGGTAGTGTCTGCCTCACATTAAGAGGTCAAGAGTTCGAATCTCGCTTAGGGTGGGTTACCCAGCTAAGGTTTTTTTCAGTGTTTTTCCTTATCCTGAGAAGACCAATTATCGAGGAGTTTTAAGCTTCATGGACCCCGAGATCATTTGAGTAACATTTCACCAATTCCATTCATCGTCAAAGGTTAAAAGACGTTAAAGTACGTAAAAATCTGATGTGCTCAATTCGCATGACTTTATCTAGCTATTCTGGAACAAAATGTATTCTTACAAAAAATGATTCTATCCACTTCATGTTAATCGAGATAAACATATTACTTGCTTCCTTGTAAGTAGAAGGGAATACACTAGGATAAAATGTTTACGTTCTCTGCACGGACAATGTACAGTGTATAGAGAAGGTATTGCACTCCACCCAAAAATTCGATACCGAGATTTCACCGGAAATATATGTTTTAGGGTCCCCTGCATCCAAAAAAAAAAAAAAAAAACAAAGTATTTTCAGCAAAAAGTCCGTGTGTGTGTCCGTGAACACGATAACTCAAAAACGAAAAGTCAGTAAAATTCCAAACTGGGTATTTTAGCTTAGTATCTTCCAGAGATACGACACGAAGATTTTGAGAAAAATCCCCCCACCCCAAACTAGTAAAAATTTCGAAAATGATTTTCTGAAAAATTGTTAAAACGATTTTCATTAAAATACCGTATATTAAAGATGTTTACATGGGAAATCAAATGTATATCTTGAACTTTCTGAAAATAGCTTCTGAAGACATCTTTATTCTGGATAAATATTTCTAAATTTTGTATGATTGTTATACTGTTCTACACAAAAATGTAGATCTCTTTACAATTTACCCCATGTATTTTTCTTGTGGAATTGACCGTTTTCGAGATATTCATTGTTATTGGCTTCAGTTTCGAACTACCTACCTAACTTTTCTTAAATTGATACATCTGTGACATTTCACCGAATGGTGAAAAATTAAAAATGTATTTTGTTTCATAATAAAATGATATGAGTTCTAAAGATATCCTTTTTCGCATTTGGCGCATTTTGACTACCAATTAGCTGCAGATGGTTGGTTCCGTGCTCTTTAACAGACACTCCCAACTTAAAACGCTATTTTCTCGCAAACTGTTTTCTAACACTTTTCTATAATCAAAATGTTCCACACGATGCAATTTTTCACTAATTTGATTCAAAATGTGATTATTGTTTTTCAAAAGTATATTAAAGAAAATTATAATATTAATTTTTCGAAACAATGCTCCCATTTTCCTAAATAAATTATTAAAACTTGAAAAATCAAGCGTTTTGGGGGCATGAAAAATAATTTTTCAACACTAATTAGGGATAATATATAAAAATATAACATGACAGATCTATTTCTAAACTCATTTTATGCAAACCTGGATTTCTGTGTGTAAATATGTTTACAAATACACCAAGTGGTTTATTTTTGTTAGAACAATAAATTTAACTAGTAAAGAATTATTGTTTAAAGAACCATGCGAGCGAATTTTGATATTTGTTACACGTTGAGGATTTTCCAAATTTCCCAGCTGCATTGCCCCAAACGGGAAGCTAGCTTTCCTCTCACCTCTCTGCTCTACACTTTTAAAACATTTAACCTATGCTACTCCCTTATTTCGCTTCTTCTTACAAGGAAGCAAGCAATGAGACTGTTTCTGCTAATGTTTATTTTGATTAGCATCAAGTGGATAGAAGAATAAGCTTTTTGTAAGGATGGTTTGTATTTGGAACAGCTAAAGAAAGTTTTGGGAATGGAACACATCACAATTTATTTTTACTTTCTCTACACGTACTATGTACATAGTGTATATAGAAGGTATTGTATTGCACCCAAAAATTCCATACCGATATTTCACTGGAAATATATGGTTTGAGACCCCCTGAATAAAAAAACACTTTTTTTGAAAAATGTCCGTGTGTGTCTGAGAGCATACCTCCATAATGAAAATACCGTTAAAAACCAAACTTGATATTTAAGTTTGGTATCTTCCAAGGATGCCACACGAAGATTTTCAAGTAAATCCCCTACCCCAAACTACCCTTTACATGGAAAAAATTTCAAAAATTTTGATTTTCTTAAAAGTGGCTCTAACGATTTTGATTTAAATCTCGTATGTTTAAGATATTTATCTGACAAATAAAATGTATGTCTTGCATTTTCTGGGAATAGGCCCTGAAGACTACTTTATTCTGGATGAATTTTACGGATTTTTGCTTAACTGCTAAACCGTAAGAGATGTACAAAAACTTACCACACAAAAATGTAGAGCTCATTAAAACACACAATTTATGTTATATACATTTTATTGTGTAGTTGATCGTTTTTAAGATATTCCTTATTTTTAGTTTCAGCTTTGAAAAAGGAATTTGTCAATGTTTATCTCGATTAGCACTAACTGGATAATGTTTTGTAAGAACAGTTTGTACATTGTTTTTATTACGTTGGAATGTTTAAGAAGACGAGAAGCAGATTTGGACAGCCCTGATAGGACCGTCAAGGCCCTGGATGAAAGATGGAGCTAAACCGTACAATAAATTCATAGAGCAGGCAATCTTGTAAACTTCAAGTACACGCATCCAGACAAAAGAAGGCTTCCATACGCAATATTTACAGTCCGCGAATTTCATTCCGACCAAGAATGATCCACACAACAAACAAAAAACTGTCTCTCTCATTTGAATAACAGCTGCATGAGAAAGATGAACGACATTTCGTTTAGTTTTTCTTCGAAATCTTCTTTCCTTGCGATTGTTTCTAGAAGTGGCGTGGGCGGCGGCCTACTTTATCAAACATTCATAATGTAGCTAGGCTGATGTGTTCCATTCACATGACATCTGTGTAACAAATTATTGTCAAGAAGCTTACTTATTCTTCTATTTCTATTAACAGAAATAGTCTTCCTTGTAAAAAGAAGGGAAATAAGGGAGTACCAAACGTTAAAGTGATAGTCACGAGATGGTTGCTATGTGACTCAAGTTCCTTTGTTTGTATGGACAGCAGTTGACAAATTTAAAGTGTTTGTTTTTAAAGCTGAAACCAAAAAACAAGGAATATCTCAAAAACGACCAACTCCACGAAAAAAAAGTGTATTTCATAAATTGTGTGTTTTATCGCGATCTACAGTTTCTCTTAGGTATGTTTTTGTCTATTTCTTACGGTTTGCCATTTATGCAGAATTCCGTTAAATTCATCCAGAATAAAGTAATCTTCAGAGGCTATTCCCAGAAAATTCAAGATATACATTTTATTTGTCAGGTACGTATCTTTTATATGCGGTCTTTTAACCAAAAACGTTACAACCATTTTTGAGAAAATTAAAGTTTTCAAAAAAATTTACACGTAAAGGATAGTAAGGGGTGGGGGAATTTTTCTGAAAATCTTCATGTCATATCCTTGGAAGATACTAACCTCGTATACTAATTTTGGTATATAACAATCTTTTCGTTTTTGAGCTATGGTGCCCACAGATACACACTCTCTCGCGCGCACACACACACACACACACACACACTCACACACACATATACACACGGAACTTTTTCCAGAAATACCTTCTTTTTTGGATTCATGGGAACCCAAAACATGTCTTTCCTGTGAAATCTCAGGATCGAATATTTGGGCGGAATACAATACCTTCTCTATACACTATGTACATAGTACATGTAGAGAAAGGAAAAACTTCGTGATCTGTGTGTATCTGTGGACAGCATAACTGAAAAACGAAAATACCGTTGAATACCAAACTTGGCATTTAAGGATGCGACACGAAGATTTTTATAAAAATACCCGCACCCCAAACCACTATTTACATGGAAAAATGTTGGAGAATTTTGATTTTCTCAAAATAAGCCCTAACGATTTTGATTAAAATACCTTAATATATTTACAGCACAAATAAAATGCGTATCTTGAATTTTCTGGGATTAGCCCCTGAAGACCTGTTATCTGGATGGATTTTATATAACCGTAAGAGATAATCAAAAACTTACTACTCAAAAATGTACATCTCATTGAAACACATAGAACATCAGATTATTATTATTATTATTATTATTATTATTATTATTATTATTATTATTATTATTATTATTATTATTATTATTATTTTGTATTCAGTGGAATCTAAAAGCATATATGTATTTCCGGTGAAATCTGGGTATTGAATTTCTGGGTGGAATACAATACCTATGTACATAGTGCGTGTAGAGAAAGTAAAAAGAATTTGATTTCTTTTGACCGAAAATTCTCTCGAGTAAGCTGGTTCGGATTGGTCAAATGTAAGGTCACATTATCGCTACGGAAATGCGAACAATTCCGCAAGTTGGTTACAATTTGAGATGATGAATCTAGAGCATGATGGTAAAACCCCACATCTGGTGCCCAATGGGAACACTACGTCAGGATCACAATAATAAAAATCTCTTACACAGCCCATATCTCCCCCCACTGCCCATTTGCATATTTTGCTCTTGAAAAATGCATAGCACTCAACAAAAATATTAAATAAGAATTGCTTGGAGCAGAAAGGCGTTTTTATTTTATAGCAACTTGTACATAGGACCCGGGTCTTAGTGCAACAAGGGTATAAGGCACTTTCCGTTTTATATCTCAGCTTTGACGATTTGTATTCAACACCCATCTGAATTAAAAAAAAATCTGATGTGTTCCATTCACATGACTTTCTCTACATCTCTACAACAAATTGTTGTTAAACAGATAATACTTCTATTTACTTCATGCTAATCGAGAAAAAATTAGCAGAAATAGTCTTATTGCTTGCTTCCTTGTAAGTAGAAGGGAAATAAGGGAGTACCATAGGTTAAAGTGATAGTCAAAAGCTGGTTGCTATGTGACTGAAGTTCCTTTGTTTGTGTGACAGGAGTTGACAAATTCCTGTATGAAAAAAGTATAACTTTTTAAAGCTGAAACCAAACACAAGGAATATCTAAAAGACGATCAACTCCACAAAAAACAAACAAACAAACAAACAGCATATAACATAAATTGTGTGCTTTAACGTGCTCTACATTTTTTATGGTTTATCAGTTATGAAAAATGTAAAATACATAAAGAATAAAGTAGTCTTCAAAGCCTATTTCCAGAAAATTCAAGATATACATTTTATTTGTCAGCTAAATATCTTTAATATACGATATTTTAAACAAAATCGTTAGAGCCATTTTTGAGGAAACAAACATTTTCGAAAAAAGTTCCATATAAAGGGCATTTGGGGCTGGGGGGATTTTCTTGAAAATCTTCGTATCGTATCCTTGGAGGATACTGAACTTTAATACCTAGTTTGGTATTTGACGGTCTTTTCGTTTTTGAGCTATATTGTCCACACACATCGTTTTTCTAAAAATGTATTTTTCGGACTCAGATGACCTTAAAACATACATTTCCGGTGAAATCTCGGTGTTGAATTATTGGATGCAGTAAAATACCTACCTTCTCTATACACTACGTACAGAGTACGTGTAGAGAAAGTGCTGTGAATTTATGAAGACGGTCATGGGTTATTCAGACGTGTATTTGGAGTGAAATGTTGGTATAGAATCGTTTGTAAGTAATGGAATAATCGTTTAAAATGCAGAAGCACGAGTTATGTGAGATAGACCGTTGTTGCTCTGAGGCGTGAATCTCTTCTCTTTTGGAATCTTTTGACAGCACAATATTATTCCACAAGATGGAATATGAAAAACTGCAGCAGGCCAGCCAGTCTTTATTATTATGCATGAGGGGGGGGGGTTACATGTGAGACACATATCGCCCCCGTAATAAATTATTGGAATCTCTCTCTCCACTCCCACAACTTCTTCTTCTCCTTCTTCTTAACTTTTAATTATATTTTCAAAGAACAGGAGGGTAAAACCAGATGAAAAGGCGAAACCAAACCAAGATCTGTCTCAAGGCGTGCAGCAAAAAAGGAACAAACAGGCACTCGATGCTTCAGGGGTGACCAAAACACGAGTCTCTTTACTTGTGGTTCGAGTACCATCGACGGCTCGCGTGCTCTTTACGTCTAATGCCTTTATTACACTGTCACATAAAGGTGATCAAATAGATAATACAGTGGCTATCACAGAAGTACCCGACCTGACGTATAGATGGCGGTTCTTGTTTCAAACAACAGTGGTAAAAAATGCCAACCTTAGAAAGCTTAAGTTTAAAGTTTGATGATTTTACATTGTTTAGCATTTGTTTTGCAGCCATCATTTGTAAAAGCTCTCAGCGGATTTGTAAACTGATCATCGTTATGTGATACAATACTTTCATTTGAAAGGTCTTAGTCCAACTAATATTAAAACTGAGCTAGATTATAGTTTGGGGGAGTTTGCTCCTTCGTTTACAACACTGAAATATTGGGTGGTAGAGTTTAAGAGCTGCCAAGACGAACATCGCAGTGGTCGACCAAATGAGTTTACCAGTCGAGAAATAGTAAAGAAACTCCACAAAATGGTTTTGGATCAGCATCGACTGAAAGTGCGCGAGCTAGCAGACTTTGCAGGCATTTCAAACAATTCACATACTGACTGAACATTTGGATATGAGAAAGTTGTGTTTAAGGTGGCTGTTCACAATAAAATAAAAACAGCGTCGTGAGGATGTTTCAGTCGAGTGTTTGGCTGCGATAAAGCTGAGTTTTTGCGTCGATTCATAACAATGGATGAAACCTAGGTCCATCACTTCACCCTGAGACGAAGGAACAATCAAAACAGTGGATCGGAAGGGGAGAATCGGCTCCAAAGAAGCCGAAGACAATTCCATCTTCAGGCAAGGTCATGGCGACAGTTTTCTGGGACGCACGCGGGGTAATTTCCATTGATTATCTCAAAAAAGGAAAAGCAATCAATGGCGAATATTATGCGAACTTGTTACAGCGTTTGAGTGATGAAATCGAGCAAAAACAGCCGCATTTAGCGAAAAAGAAAGTTTTGTTTCATCAAGACAATGCACCAGTTCATACGTCCATTATCGCCTGGAAAATACTAAACTTAAATACCAAGTTTGGTATTTTACCGACTTTTCGTTTTTGAGCTATCGTGTTTAAGGACACACACACACGCGGATATTTTTCTATTGGATACAGGATACTCCAAAATGTATAATTTCGGTGAAAACCCGGTATCAAACGTTTGAGTGGAGTGCACTACCTCCTCTACCTGCAAAGCACATCCATTTAAACATCGTACAATATATCTGTTTCCTGGGATACTATTTTATAAAACAGTGTTTTCATACTTTCAAAACGTGACTCAGTTTTTGTCTAAACTTTCCCAAATATCTATTATAATATTACAGGCGACAAGATCATTTTAACATCGACATTAATTTTTACTTTTTCTACGTCTAGTATGTACATAGTGGATTGAAAAGGTACTGTATTCCACCCAAAAATTCGATATCCAGATTTCACTGGAAATATATGTTTTGAGGACTCCTGACTCCGAAAAAAGCATTTTTAGAAAACGGTCCGCGAGTGTCTATGGATAGCACAGCTCAAAAACGAAAAGATTTAAGTTCAGTATCTTCCAAGGATGCGACACAAAGATTTTCAAGAAAATACCCCACCCCAAACTACCCTTTACATGGAAAAAAATTCGACAATTTTGATTTTCTCAAAATTGATTCAAACCATTTTGATTAAAGTATCGCATATTAAATTCACTTTCATGACAAATAAAATGTTTATCTTGAATTTTCTGGGAATAGCCTCTCAAGACCTCTTTATTCTGGATGCCTTTTATAGAGCTGGGAATCTGTAAGAGATATACAAAAACTTACTGCTCAAAAAATGTAGATCTCATTAAAAAGCATAATTTATGTCGTATAATTCTTTTTTTGTAGACCTAGCCGTTTTCGAGATATTCCGAATTATTAGTTTCAATTGTAGTCATTTAAACTTTTCTCAAACGTAAGACATCTCTCTTCTGGTTTCTCGTTTGTTTATTCCTGGAAAGCAAAGAGATTGGAATTTCAATTGTTTCACATAACGACCGGCTTTTAAAGTAGGTGACCATCCCTTTAGCCTGTGCATTTTGTTATGTCCCTTCTTACAAGGAAACAAGTAATAGGACTAATTCTGATAATGCTGATCTCGATAAATAAAAGAATAAAGAAAAATAAGAAAAGTCTGTAATAGAATATGTAGAGAAAGCCATGAGAATGGAACACATCAGATTTATAATGAGTAACCATGGAAACGAAACGACTCCCGCAGCGCTGGTTTCCTCAATTCCTCGTCACACACACACGCCGGCAATATAACAGAGAGAGAGAGAGAGAGAGAGAGAGAGAGAGAGAGAGAGAGAGAGAGAGAGAGAGAGAGAGAGAACGGAAGATTGGGCGGGGTTCGAACTTCTTTTGTTTCGAGATCTCGAGAGTAATGTGTGCTGGTCTGGAATTAAGAATCAATGTAGCTAGGGGGCATCAGAGTCGGACTGGCTATTCAATTAATTGCAGGAGAAGGCGTGCCTCGCAGTGGGCCAGTCCGCCGCTGCTCCTGCAATGGGTAAATAAATCCGTCACATGCAGTAATAATTATGGAGTCATATCGCCACATGTGTAAATCTATATAGCAGAAAAACAATAAAGACTCGCTAGCTGGACCACCTGCTTCCTTTAAGACGCATTCTCTTCTGGTTATTTTTTCTCCACCCACGAATTCCCGCTTTCTTTGTGGTTTGACCCTGCAAGAATTCCTCTAAGGTCTTGCCAAGAAATAAGAGACGATCACTCGGGGAGACTGCACGGAAAAGTGAAGTAAGAACAGTGCCATGGTAACCATTCCTTGTGTCCAGAAACTTCCGTTGCGATGGTAAACTTTCCTTGTGTCCAAACCTTCCGTTGCCATGGTAACCATTCCTTGTGTCCAGAAACTTCCGTTGCCATGGTAACCATTCCCTGTGTCCAAAGCCTTCCGTTGCCATGGTAACTATTCCTTGTGTCCAGAACCTTGGGTTACCATGGTAGTGACTCCTACAGTCCATTTACCTTCCTGGTTACCATGGTGATGACTCATACAGTCCATTTACCTTCCTGGTTACCATGGTAGTGACTCCTACAGTCCATTTACCTTCCTGGTTACCATGGTAGTGACTCCTACAGTCCATTTACCTTCCTGGTTACCATGGTAATGACTCATACAGTCCATTTACCTTCCTGGTTACCATGGTGATGACTCCTACAGTCCATTTACCCTCCTGGTTACCATGGTAATGACTCCTACAGTCCATTTACCTTCCTGGTTACCATGGTGATGACTCATACAGTCCATTTACCTTCCTGGTTACCATGGTGATGACTCCTACAGTCCATTTACCCTCCTGGTTACCATGGTAATGACTCATACAGTCCATTTACCTTCCTGGTTACCATGGTAATGACTCCTACAGTCCATTTACCTTCCTGGTTACCATGGTAATGACTCATACAGTCCATTTACCTTCCTGGTTACCATGGTAATGACTCATACAGTCCATTTACCTTCCTGGTTACCATGGTGATGACTCCTACAGTCCATTTACCCTCCTGGTTACCATGGTAATGACTCATACAATCCATTTAACTTCCTGGTTACCATGGTGATGACTCCTACAGTCCATTTACCTTCCTGGTTACCATGGTGATGACTCCTACAGTCCATTTACCTTCTAGATTACCATGGTGATGACTCCTACAGTCCATTTACCTTCTAGGTTACCATGGTGATGACTCCTACAGTCCATTTACCTTCCTGGTTACCATGGTAATGACTCGTACAGTCCATTTACCTTCTAGATTACCATGGTAATGACTCATACAGTCCATTTACCTTCCTGGTTACCATGGTAATGACTCCTACAGTCCATTTACCCTCCTGGTTACCATGGTAATGACTCATACAATCCATTTAACTTCCTGGTTACCATGGTGATGACTCCTACAGTCCATTTACCTTCCTGGTTACCATGGTAATGACTCGTACAGTCAATTTACCTTCTAGATTACCATGGTAATGACTCATACAGTCCATTTACCTTCCCGGTTACCATGGTAATGACTCATACAGTCCATTTACCTTCTAGATTACCATGGTAATGACTCATACAGTCCATTTACCCTCCTGGTTACCATGGTAATGACTCCTACAGTCCATTTACCCTCCTGGTTACCATGGTGATGACTCCTACAGTCCATTTACCTTCCTGGTTACCATGGTAATGACTCGTACAGTCCATTTACCTTCTAGATTACCATGGTAATGACTCATACAGTCCATTTACCTTCCTGGTTACCATGGTGATGACTCATACAGTCCATTTACCTTCCTGGTTACCATGGTAATGACTCCTACAGTCCATTTACCCTCCTGGTTACCATGGTGATGACTCCTACAGTCCATTTACCCTCCTGGTTACCATGGTGATGACTCATACAGTCCATTTACCTTCCTGGTTACCATGGTGATGACTCCTACAGTCCATTTACCTTCCTGGTTACCATGGTAATGACTCGTACAGTCCATTTACCTTCTAGATTACCATGGTAATGACTCATACAGTCCATTTACCTTCCTGGTTACCATGGTGATGACTCATACAGTCCATTTACCTTCCTGGTTACCATGGTAATGACTCATACAGTCCATTTACCTTCCTGGTTACCATGGTAATGACTCCTACAGTCCATTTACCTTCTAGGTTACCATGCTAATGACTCATACAGTCCATTTGTATGTATGTATGTATGTATTTATGTATGTATGTATGTATGTAAGTATTTATTTCTCTGCAAGTGGGTATCACCCGGTGGCAGAGTTATATACGTATACAAGACATATAAACAATAAATCACAGCTGCCAGTTTATGGCTTTGTAAGCTAGATATAATAGTTATATACAACAAATATGAAAACATTAATTTTTCTCTCAATTCAGATTAACTAATTTCATAATTAGAATCACCAACCAATTTAACATTTGTATTTACAACAATATGAAATCACAAGCATTTCATTTAAGGAATATTTACAAAAATTATCCAACATTAAAATCAAGATTTTTCCTAAATTTCTTCAGAGACAGGGGACAACCCCGAAAGGCTGCTCCAGGCAATTCAATCCAGTCTTTTATGGTTCTATTGACAAAAGAGAACTTTCCCACGTCAGTTCTATATCTTCGACCCTTAATTTTGAACGGATGATCGTTTCGTGCATAGGAAGTTGGGTTTTCCAGTTTGTCAGTAACGTCCTCCCATGCGTTTAAGCCAGCGTAAGCTTTAAATAAAGCGCACAACCTCTGTTTCTCACGCCTAACTTTCAACGGCTCCCATTTGATCTCCTCAGCGTTTGTAGGCCCAAAATATTTACCCCTTTTTATGAATTTTATAGCCCTTTTCTAGATATTTTCTAACGAATCAATTTGATTTACTCTATACGGGTCCCAACAAGTTACTACGAATTCCATGACCGGCCGCACTAAGGACTTGTACGCGATTTCCCTGGACTTTGCACTCCCCTTTTTTAAAATCCTCATTAGGAAGTGCAGTGTTTTCCACGCTTTCTTAGATACAGAATTTACCTGCTCGTCCCATCCAGCGTTATTCGCCAAGTAAACTCCCAAGTATTTGCAGCTGTCTATCTGTGGAATTTTTTCCCCACCCATGTGATAGTTCTGCAGAATTTTTTCCCTAGATCTATTAAATGCAATTGACTTACTTTTGCCAGCGTTAATTTTCATTTTATTTGCAGCAGCCCAATCACTAATTTGGTTTAAATCACCCTGAAGAGCAGTCTCATCTTCAACATTTCTAATTTTATTGTAAATAATACAATTGTCTGCAAACAATCTTATCTGGCATTTTATATTGACAGTTATGTCGTTTACAAAAATAAGAAAAAGTAACGGCCCCAGTACTGAGCCTTGGGGTACGCCCGAGCTTACCATACCCCTCTCAGACAGCTCCTTGCCTACTTTTACCCTTTGCGATCTTCCTTCCAAACTGTTTTAACCCATAGAACTACGCGTTTATCAATTCCTGTTGCAGTTAGCTTCTGGATAAGTAAATTATATGATACAACATCAAAAGCTTTGGAAAAATCTATCACCACTGCATCTGTTCTTCCCCCTGCATCCACCTCCTCTGCTAAATCTTGAAATAATGACGTTATCTGGCTTTCACACGAGTATCCAGGTCTAAACCCATGTTGCGCTTTATTGAACCACTTTTGTTTTCTAATTCCTCCCGTATATATTCCACAATTAAATGTTCCATCAATTTGCACACTACTGAAGTTAGGCTGACTGGTCGATAATTATTTAATTCTGTTTTATTTCCCCCTTTATGAATTGGAACTCCAATCACGGCTTTCCAGTCTTCCGGTAAGGCATAGTTATTTATTGACATATTAAATAAAAGCATTAGGTACGGAATCATGGATTCCCCTCCTGGTTACCGTGGTGATGATAACGCTTCGAGTATTAGCTTACGTGAAGTAAACTTCAAATTAGTAGTGAGTTGTTTACAAGCGAGCGTAGAGGAGAGAGACAGCAGTCTCGGGGGTTGTACTAGAGATATAGGTGGCTTCACAATCAAGTTTACACTCGTGTTGTAAACTTATGTTACGAATGCTTGAAACACATTACTGTAGAATCTTTAATTGATGGTCATACGCACATTCATCTGAGTTATGGAGTAGGGTAACCATAGAGTTTTTATACTGCACAAGAGAGCTTAAGATTAATTTGTGGAGCTTCACCCAAGAGCCATTGTAAACCTCTTTTTATTTTATATAAATATATCTTTCGAGACCTCCTGAACAAAAAAAAAAACATTTTTAGAAAAAGGTCCATGTGTGCATGCTTGTCTGTTAACTCGATAACTCAAAAACGAAGAGTGGGCTGAATATCAAACTTCCAGGGATGCGACTCGAACATTTTGAGAAAAATCCCCCCACCCCTTTACATGAAAGATTACTGAACTTTTGATTTTCTGAAAAATGACTAACGATTTTGATTAAAATAGCGCATATTAAAGACATTTACATGCCAAACCGAAAGGTATATCATGAATTTTCTGAGAATAGCTTCCGAAGACCTCTTTATTCTGCAAACATTTTTCTTTTTGCATAACTAGTAAATCGTAACATATAGACAAAAATTTAATACACAATAGTATATTGCGCACTAAGGTCTGTAAGTTATATTACCAGCTCGAGAATGTATATTGGGAATACGAGATCTGATAAGTAACTTACAGTTCGTGGTTACCCAATTACTTTTTGAAATACTTGAAAAAACTGTTAAAAAATAATAGTAATTCAAAATTGCTTTACAATATTTTATTGAGCATTAAGAAAGAATAAATTCTCGATGTGAACATCTAGATTATATGGTCAAATCTTTTGTTAATGAATTTTGCAATAGATTCTTTACTTGAAGTAGCACATGCCATTTCCTAATTGTACTGTAAGTATTAATGACCTCTCAAACTCTTACAGTGCTTGTTGCCATGGCAATTAATAAATGAATTGTAAATTTAACTTACATTAACAAATATGTGTTCAGAATGATTAACTCACATATCAAGTATTTCAAAAAAATGCAGATCTAGTTAAAACATGCAATTTATGTCATATACATATTTTTGGCGGTCTTTGACGCTTTTCAGTCATTCCCTGTTATTGGTTTCAGTTTATAAATAGTTAAACTTTTCTCATATGGGAGCTTGTCAACTCC
This sequence comes from Hymenopus coronatus, assembly GCA_030762935.1. NCBI lineage: Eukaryota > Metazoa > Arthropoda > Insecta > Mantodea > Hymenopodidae > Hymenopus > Hymenopus coronatus. The sequence continues at coordinate 5,447,199 of CM060892.1, forward strand.
AGGCCACGCAAAGAAACGGATTTCAATTCCATAGCAACCACATTTTAAAACATTTGACTGTCGGTTTATCCTAGTGTATTCCCTGAAATGCATAGCAGAATAAGCTTTTAAACAATAGTTTGTAATAGAAATGTAGAGAAAGTCATGTGAATGCAACACATTTTCGATTGCCTGTCGTTGCAAGCGACGCGTTATTATGGAAACAAAGTTGCAGGAATAAACACGACCTTGATCCAACACCAACCTTGAGCCGCAAATTCCTCTGCGGTGTCATGTTTTAATATTTTACAATCAATCTTCCCGCACAACAAAATGACGACCTTGGGTTTCCCCTTCCTTCCAGAAAACAAATTGTAATTAAGTTATTATACATGCCTCCTTTTGTTTAACGTTCAATGTTTGGTTCTGTAAAGTTGGCAATTACGTGCGAGCAACGTAAAAACAAGAACAGGCTAAGAATGTTGTGTATTACCTCATACAGGTCGCCTCACTCCTCCAGGCGTTTTCTTCAAGGAGACGTCGCAAAACTATTCTTCTAAACGGTTATTACTTTTATCCATTTACGTTTATCGAGATAAACATTCATAGAAAGTGTTCAATAAGGATCAAGGAAATTCAAGTGGGACTCATAAAGTTCCATATTTTATATGTTGTATATATACAGGGTGTTTCAAAACGACACCGTACGTGATACGAGAATATAACTTTCAGCTCTAAATTCGGCACATACAAAAACTGGCATAACATCACCATGGATTAGACAGCCATACATAACCAAATGGCACGTGCGGGGCCCTCTCCAAGAGACATGCTGGTTGGTAGCGAAGGTCCCAGTCGCGTGGTGTAGACATGGGTTGATAGACACGCCGGCGCGGCACAGGTCACCGTAGCAATGGATAACTTAGCATGTGGGTTTTCTTATGGATTTCGTATATCACATTGAGGTTGTTTACGTGGCGTATGACAACCGTTGTTCCTTCGCTGTCTAATCCCAAATGTGTGCGATTTTCAAACACACACACAAAACTTTAAATAGAAGAGTTTGAAAGTTACGACATTAAGTTTCGGACAAGTCAAAAAACAAGCTAATCGATTGCTATCTTCGTTTTGAAACACCCTGTATATATAAACACACACGAGGGCCAGCCATCCAGAAATAGACAAGATTAACGAAAGGTATCAGTATATGTCCAAGATATTTACCTGACACATAATATGTATATCTTGAATTTTCTGGCAATAGCCTGTAAAGACCTCTTTATTCTGGACCAATTTTGTATAACTGGCAAACCGTAAGATATATACAAAACCTTACTGCACAAAAAACAACAACCTGATGTGTTCCATTCACATGACCTTTGACCTTCTCTACAATTCTGCAACAAAGTATTGTTAAAAAGCTTATACTTCTATTTATTTCATGCTAATCGAGAATAAATTAGCAGAAATGGTCTTATTACTTGCTTCCTTGTAAGTAGAAGCAAAATAAGTGATTACCATAGGTTAAAGTGATAGTCAAAAGCTGGTTGCTATGTGACTGAAGTTCCTTTGTCTGTATGGACAGGAGTTGAACAATTCCGTATGAGAAAAGTAAGCTTTTAAAGCTGAAACCAATAACAAGGAATATCTCAAAAACGATCAACTGCACGAAAAAAATGTGTACCTATATACTGATTGTGTGTTTTAACGTGCTCTACATATTTTGTTAAGTAAGTTTTTGTCCATCTCTTACGGTTTGGCAGTTAAGACAAAATTCCGTAAAATTCATCGAAATTAATCTTCAGAGACTATTCCCAGAGCATTCAAGATATACATTTTATTTGTCATGTAAATATCTTTCATATACGATATTTTATCAAAATCCTTAACAGCCATTTTTGAAAAGTAAAAAAAATTCAAAAAATGTTCCATGTAAAGAAAGGGGGGTTTTCTTAAAAATCTTCGTGTTGTAACCTTGGAAGATACTGAACTTCAATACCAAGTTTGGTATTTAACGCTCTTTTCGTTTTTGAGCTATGCTGTCCACAGACACACACGGGCCTTTTTCCAAAAATGCTTTTTTTTTTATTCAGAGGTACCCAAAGCATGTATCTCCGGTGAAATCTCGGTATCGAATTTTTGGGTACATTACAGAAGGTAACTTCTCTATACACTATGTACATATTACGTGCAGAGAAAGTAAGTATAGATCTCGTTAAAACACACAATTTGTTATTCTTAAAACATTTGACTAGCACTTTATCCTAGTGTACTCCCTCATTTCGCTTCTACTATTTCTGTTAATGTTTATCTTGATTAGCATGAAGTAGATAGAAGAATATCGCTTTTTGAGAATAGTTTGTTTGCAAAAGTTGCAGAAAGCCATACGAATGAAATGGGTTCTGAATAACTGATATTGATTATGTTACATTTCTATAAGTATTTGTACGGCAGGCACTCGTGAATCGTTTAAACCGTGGCGTAATCCAACCGTTACACACTCCAAGTGTAAAGTTCCATTTTCCGCACTTGCTGCTGCTGCTGCTGCTGCTGCTTTCCTTGTGTGGCAATAAAACTTTTATGACTCGTATCAAAGAACTTCCTAAATAAATAAAAAGCAGAGATGAGAGAGCGCAAGCAATGCTGCCAACACATCCGGAAGATGTCCGGAACTGGCAGGCAGATACACCTGGGCTATAAACAGCTCAGTGAAGCGGAACTAAGTGTCGTTAATTGAGGTTAGGTTTTGAGCTTGTTTGTACCTCATAACCGCCAGTTTCCAGCAGGCCTTCACATCTTAACACCAAATTCAGTGTTTACTTATGCTTCAACGAGAATACATACAACCCTTCACACAATTTCTTTAAAAAGTGCGTCAATTCTCTATGAACACCAAAACAATCGAATAGCGACTTACCACTTCAAATTTACCAATTGAATATTTCGGAAATGGTTGTCACAAAAGAAGTCACGTACATGTTTTAACATGGTGTACGTTTTTACTTTCTCTACTGCGTGTGGTAAGTAGAGGAAGGAATTGCATTCCACCAAAGCCCATGTGTTCGTGTGTGAACAGCAGAAGCCTAAAACGAAAAGTTTGACATTTAAATTCACATCTTCCAAGAATACACTTAACATTGAATATTCTTTTATAAATTTTCGATTTGCTGTAAAACGGCTCTGAAGATTAAGATGTCTATATTGCAAATAAAACGTATATCTTGAATTTTCTGGGAATGTACCTCTTCATTCTGAATGACGTTGTAAAAATGATAAACCGTAAGAGATAAACAAAAAGCTATACACAGAAAAGATAGATCTCGTTAAACACATAGTTTATGCCATATACGTTTTTTTACTTTCTCAGGTATTGCACTGCACGCAAAATTTCGATACCGAGATTTCACTGGAAATATATGTTTTAGGGTTCCCGTAAGTAAAAAAAGCATGTTCAGAAAAAGGTCCGTGTGTATGTGTGTGCCCGTGTGTCTGTGAACACGATAACTCAAAAATGAAAAGTGGTTAAATACCAAACTTCCAGGGATGCGACACGAAAATTTTGAGAAAAATACCCCCACCACAAACTACCCTTTACATTGAACTTTTTTCGTTTATTTTCTTAAAAATGGCTCTAACGATTCTGATTAAAATGCTGTATACTAAAGATACTTACCTGATAAATAAAATGTATATCATGAATTTTCAGGGAATAGCCTCTGAAGACTACTTTATTCTGGATGAATTTTTGGGAATGTTACATAACTGATAAACTGTAACAAATGGACAAAAACGTATTCCACAGAAAATGTAGAGCAAATTAAAACACGCAATTTATGTTATATACATTTTTTTCGTGGAGTTGATAGTTTTTGAGTTGTTCCTTGTTTTTTATTTCATCGTTAAAAAACTTATACTTTCTCATACAGGAATTTTTCAACTGGTGTCCATACAAACAAAGGAACTTCAGTCACATAACAACCAGCTTTTGACTATCACTTTAACCTATGTTACTCCCTTATTTCGCTTCTACTCACAAGGAAGCAAGTAATAAGAGTATTTCTGCTAATTTTTTCTCGATTAGGATGAAGTAAATAGAAAGATAAGCTTTTTAACAATGATTTGTTGCAGAGATGTAGAAAAAGTCATGTGAATGGAACACATCAGATTTTTTTATGTAGAGTCAGCCGTTGTTGAGATATTCCTTGTTACTACTTTCAATATTTAAAGTAAGTAACTTTTCTCAAAAACGAGACAATGCCAAGCAAACGGAACCTCATTTGCTTCACATAGCAACCGGCTTTTAAAATTTATGAGCCTCGCTTTAGCCTTGTGAATTCCCATATTTTCCTTCTTCTTACAAGAATTAAAACAGTTTCTGTTAATGTGTATCTCGATTAATATGATATACGAGGGTCATCCAGAAAGTGACAGACGATTTGACATAACTAAATAATACCGAAAGTTATCAACACAAAACTGTATTTACAAAGTTACACTACCTTACTCTATTTCTCAACACTGCTATCAAGGTATTTATTGTCACGTGGTACAGATGTTATACTCTTCCACCGCTAAACATCTGAACCAAGATGTCACTGTCACTTTGAGGTCTTCATGGCTGGCAAATCTTTTCCATCCAAAAAGTCATGTACGGTGTCTAAAGTGAAACACCGGTTTTTCTGAATTCTTTTATCAACATTTGCTTTCAACTGCTCCATAACGATTGATGAACTTCCACTCCGGTCTTTATCGTACACACTGTTATGTTCTTCCTTGATTACTCGTAAATTATGTGTCATTTCCTCGCTGAAGACTACTTCATTGCATTATCATTATACACTTGCGTTATTTGCCTATAAAATTCGATTGGCCGAACAAAACGAATAGAATAAGTTCTTTTGCATTGACAAACCGGTACCACGTGACAATCACGTGACAATAAATACCTTGATAGCAATGACGATTACGTTGAGAAATATAGTAAGGTAGTGTAACTTTGTAAATAAAGTTTTGTATTGATAACTTCCGTAAGCGAAAGTCATGTGAATGGAACACATCAGATCTTGTAAGAATATTTTTTGAGGACGAGATAAACACGAGTGAATGTAAAGAATTAAGGAAACCTTTATGTATGACAGTTGCGAAGAGGCCATGGAAAAGTTCACTAACCTAGCTTGTGTTTTGTTTGAAGAAGTCCGAATGTGCGCAACACAAATATGGAGTTGTACGTGATGTTTGTCGCGACACGTGTTACAGTGTCTCGTGTCCTCGGTTCGAATACCGCTCGCTCAAGGCAACCTAACACATGTGAGGTAACTACCATTTCTCTAATATATATTCCACAGTAATTTTCTGACCACAATAATTATTTGTGATATATTGTGTTCCATTCACATGACCTTTTCTACATCTCTGCTACAAATTATTGTTAAAAAATGAATTATTCTATTTATTTCATTCTAATGGAGAAAAAGAAGCAGAAATGGTGTTATTGTAATGTTTCCATTTAAACTGAAGAGAAATAAGGGAGTACTGAAGGCTAAAGCGATCGATGAAACCTGGTATGTAGTTGAAGTTAGATTTGACAAATTCCCGTATGAGAAACATTTTAAAACTGAAACCAATGCCAAGGAATATCTAGAAGTTTATCAACTCTACGAAAAACATTTATATAACGTAAAGGGTGTGTTTTTACGATATCTACATTTTCTATTAAGTAAGTTTTCGTCTATCTCTACAGGTTTGCTAGTTATGCAAAATTTCTCAAAATGTATCCAAAATAAAGATGTCTTCAGAGGATATTCTGAGAATATTCAAAATGTACATTTTATTTTTCATTTAAATATCTTTAACATACGATATTTTAATTAAAATCGTTAACAGCAGTTTTTGAGAAAATAAAAAATTCCGAAAAAAGTTCCATTTAAGGGTAGTAGGTGAGGGGTGTTTACTAGCAAATCACATACACACGTTTTTCTAAAACTACTTTTTGGGGGGGGGGGATTCTGGGGGTCTAAAGACATATATTTCCGGTGAAATCTCGGTATTGAATTTTTGGGTGTAATGCAATACTTTCTCTATACACTATGTACATAGTACGTGTAGAGAAAGTAAAAAACAGACTAGAGAAAGCAGTTTTCGTGAGAACAGTTTCTACACCCACTGATAAAGAACAAACGATACAGAATAGAAGAGCTAAGTAATTTTTTTGTGTTGAGATGAGATGGTCTGGTTCTCAACTGTCAACATACAAGACCCTCGGTGACAGCGTTATGCGTTTCTTTTCAGATAAACGGTAACACCCCCAATTAATTTAAGAGCCCATTTACTCTGGCGAGAGATAGAAGGGGCAACTTAGTAAAAATAATAATCATAAAGGAAATGGTCCAGCTGCTGCTAGCGTGTCAACACTCCGCACCGCATTTTCCTAGAAACACCAAGCAAAAGCTTATTCCCATATAAGACAACTGTAAGAAGGAATCTCTCAAAAACGGTTACCTCCACGACAAAAATATATGTAGTTTTAACGAGATTTACATTTTTGGTGTGGTATCTCTTACTGTTTGCCCGTTATATAAAATGTATGTAGAATAAAGATATCTTTAGAGGTTATTCCTAGAAAATTCAAAATACACATTTTATTTTTTATGTAAACACGAGATTCGGCTGATAAATCCCGGGCTTCATACAGATTTGGTGCCACTAGGCCAGTTAGACGGTAGCAATGTAAAGTTTAACTCAAGACCAGCTTGTATCCATAGTTACAGGTCAATAGCTTGTTTAGTTTTCCAATGACACCATTTTAAACAAGACCACTTTACAGTTTTCACCAAAATGGAGGATTTGGAAAAACGAGCAGTGATTAAATACTTCCATTTGAAAGGCTTAACGCCTAAAGAAATCAAGGAGGAAATGGACAATACATTAAAAGACTCTGCCCCTTCATATTCAATGATTAAAAGGTGGGTTGCAGGGTTTAAAATGGGACGTACGAGCACTAGTGTTGAGCCTCGCTCTGGACGCCCTGTAGAAGTGACAACTCCAGAGATCATTGAAAAAATCCATCGTTTAGTACTGGAAGACCGCAGATTAAAGTTGTTTGAGATAGCAGAGGCTGTAAACATATCAAAAGAACGTGCAGGTAATATTTTAAGTAATGTTTTGGGCTTTCACAAGGTCTGAGCAAGATGGGTGCCGCGTTTGTTGACACCTGATCAAAAGTTGCAAAGAAAAACTGTTTCTGTTAAGAATGTGGAGCTCTACCGTAAAAATCCCAGTGAATTTTTGAGACGGCGTATTACCGTGGATGAAACTTGGATACATCACTACGCTCCAGAAAGTAAATCACAGTCAAAACAGTGGATTGCGCCAGGTGGAGCAACTCCAAAAAAGGCAAAGCCAATTTTGTCAGCTAAGAAGTTTATGGTGAGTTTTCTGGGATGCACAGGGAATTACTTTTATTGATTACTTGGAAAAGGGTAAAAGTATCACTGGTGACTACTACCCAAGCTTACTGCAACGTTTGAGTGAAGATGGCAAAAGAAACGGACCTCATTTGGACTGACAAAAAAATAAAAAAAAAAATTAAATAAATAAAAACAAAATCTTGTTCCATCACGACAATGCTCCGTTCAGTCATTGCAATGGGAAAATGTGCGAATTGCTTGAACACCCACCCTATCCGCCAGATCTAGCACCCAGTACTGCCACCTGTTCCCAAACCTCAAGGAGAAGATTCCACAGCAACGAGGAGCTCATTGATGCGGTAAACAGCTATTCGCCAGATCTAGCACCCAGTGACTACCACCTGTTCCCAAACCTCAAGCACGAAGATTTCACAGCAACGGGGAGCTCATTGATGCGGTAAACAGCTATTCGTCAGGTCTAGCACCCAGTGACTACCACCTGTTCCCAAACCTCAAGGACGAAGATTTCACAGCAACGAGGAGCTCATTGATGAGGTAAACAGCTATTCGCCAGGTCTAGCACCCAGTGACTACCACCTGTTCCCAAACCTCACGAAGATTCCACAGCAACGAGGAGCTCATTGATGCGGTAAACAGCTATTCGCCAGATCTAGTACCCTGTGACTACCGCCTGTTCCCAAACCTCAAGGACGAAGATTTCACAGCAACGAGGAGCTCATTGATGAGGTAAACAGCTATTCGTCAGATCTAGCACCCAGTGACTACCACCTGTTCCCAAACCTCAAGAAAGATTTCACAGCAACGAGGAGCTCATTGATGCGGTAAACAGCTATTTTGAGGACCCTGAGATAAATCGCAATACAGAGATGGTTTAATTAAATTAGAACACCGATATGACAAATGTATTAGCCTTTCTGGAGATTATGTTGAGAAATAAAGCAACAAAAAAATGTAATGCTGTTTTCATTGAGAGGCCCGGGACTTACCAGCCGACCCAAATATCTTTAATATGCGGTATTTTAATTAAAATCGTTACAGCCATTTTTGAGAAAATCAAAGTTTTCAAAAAAATGTCCACGAACAGAGGAAGATACTAAACTTAAATACCAACGTTCTTATCTGGAGGTCTTTTAGTTTTTGAGCTGTGCTGTACACGAACCTTTTGTTAAAAGCTCTATTTGGATTTATCGGGGTCACAAAACGTGTAATTTCCTCTGTGGTCTAGGAGTAACAAACTAGCCTCTGGATCTCAAGGTCGCGGGTTCAAACTGGACGAAGGGCGATGGATTTTTTTTTTTCGGGTTTAAAAACCTTTAGCGTGGCTTCCTTCGGAAGGGAAGTAAAGCCGTGAACCTCAAGCCTGATAAAGAGGTCTCTGAGCAAAAGTAAGCGTTGTTACTTCACGCCCAGTATAGAATTGGATGCTGATGACCAAAGTAGGTAAGGAGCGTCCGTGAATAAAAAATACATTTCATTTTAAAACGTACATTTCCGGTGAAATTTCCATATCGAATTTATGGGTGGAATACAGTACCTTCTCTACATACTATTTACATAGTACAAACGTGCTAGAAAAAGTAAAAAATGGGATTTTTTCCCCTAGAAACACAAGGCTGAAGGTTTGTTTCTCTAGACCGTATGCACAGTGTACATAGTGGATAAAGAAATTATTGTATTCCACGCAAATTGATACTCAGATTTCATCGGAAATGTGTTTTGAGGTCCCTGAGTCCAAAAAAAAAATATTACAAGCTGTGTGTGTGTGTGTGTGTGTGTGTGTGTGTGTGGACAACATAGCTCAAAAATAAAATACCATTAAGAAGATTTTGCAGATAACCCTGCATCACAAAATACCCTTTACATGGACAATTTTTGGAAAATTTTGTTTTTTCCAAAATGGATTTCAAGGATTTTTGATTAAAATACCACATATTAAAGCCATTTCTATCACAAATAAAATGTATATCCTGAATTTTCTGAGAGTAGCTTCTAAAGACCTGTTTATTCTGGATGAATTTTGCTTAATTTGGTATAACTATTAAACCATAAGAGACAGACAAAAACTTACTTTACAAAAAATGTAGATCTTGTTAAAATACACAAGTTGTGTCATATATATTTTTTTCGTGGAGCTTACCGTTTTCGAAGTATTACTTGTTATTAGTTTCAATCGTGAAGTACTTTTCTCAGACAGGAAGTGTGCGTTTTTCTTTTGTTCTACTCCTGGCCAAGAAAAGAAGCGATTTGCAACGACAATTGAATAACGACAGCTTTTAAAACATTTGACTATCACTTTAGCCTAATGCATTCCCTTAGTTCCCTTCTACTTATAAGAAACTAAGTAATGATACAGTTCTGCTAATGTATATCTCGATTAGCGTGGTGTTGAAAGAAGAACTATCTTTTGGAACAAGTTAGTTTGTAGAGCAGCTAGAGAAAGCCACGTGAGTGTAACAAATCAGATATTTTATATAGGAATATGGTGTCGATAAGGTTGAGTTGTGCATCACCATGGACAGCTGGGTGCTATTGTCTTCAACCCAAAATCCTGGCGCTCTTCCCAACAGATTCCAACTATAAATAAAAAACATTTCGTCGTCTGACAACTCAAGCGCCATATTTCCGGTCCCACCGCGATCTTCACTTGTTCCTCACGAGGCGTTTCAAGTTCTTAGAGCCCCGTTTTGATGAGAAACAGTTGCACGATTTTGTTCTATTTTTTGCTTTATCTAGCACGTATGTACAAACTAGAGAAAGTATTATATTCTGTGTGTGTGTCCAAATTTGGTATTTTAAGTTCAGCATCTTCCAAGAATTCCGACACGAAGATTTTCAAGAAAATCACCCCACCACAAACCACCCTTTACATGGAAAAAACTTCGAAATTTCGATTTGCTCAAAAATGGCTCTAACGATTTTGATTAAAATATCGTATATTAAAGATATTTACCTGACAAATAAAATGTATATCTTAAATTTTCCTGGAATAACTTCTGAAGACTACTTTATTCTGGATGAATTTTACAGAATTTTGCATAACTGCTAAACCTTAAGAGATAAGACAAAATTTTACTGCACAAAAAATAGATCTCCTTAAATCGCACAATTCTTGTCGTATACATTTTTTCATAGAGTTGAACATTTCCGAGACAGGCTTGTTATGGGTTTCAGTTTTAAAATAAACTTTTCTCATACGGAAACTTGTCAACTCCTGGCAACGCAAAGAAACTGATTTCAATCACATAGCAACTACATTTTAAAACATTTGACTATCACTTTAACATATGCTACTCCCTTATTTCCCTTCTACTTACAAGGAAGCAAGCAATAAGACTATTTCTGCTAATGTTTTCTCGATTAGGAAGAAGTAAATAGAAGCATAAGTTTTTGTAAAAATAGTTTGCTACAGAATGGGTAGAGAAGGCATTGCATTCGATTCCGAGATTTCACTGGCAATACATATTTTAGGGTCCTTTTTACAAAATATCTGATGTGTTCCATTCACATGACTTTCTCTACATCCCTGCAACAAATTATTCTTAAAAAGCTTATTCTTCTATTTACTTCATGCTAATCAGAAAAAATTGGCAGAAATAGTCTTATTACTTGCTTCCTCGTAAGTAGAAGGGAAATAAGATAATAACATAGGTTAAAGTGATAGTCAAAAGCTGGTTGCTATGTGACTGAAGCTCCTTTTTTGTATGGACAGCAATTGAAAAGTTCCTGTATAGAAAAGTATAAGTTTTTCAAAGCAGAAACCAGAAACAAGGAATGCCTCAAAAAACGATCAACTCCACGAAAAAATGTATATAACATAAATTTTGTGTTTTAACGTGCTCTACATTTTTCGCGTAGTAAGTTTTTGTCCATCTCTTACGGTTTAGCAGTTATTCAAAATTCCGTAAAATTCATGCAGAATAAAGTACTCCTCAGAGGCTATTCCCAGAAAATTCGAAATATACCTTTTATTTGTTAGGTAAATAGCTTTAATACACGATAATTTAATCAAAATCGTTAGAACCATTTTTGAAAAAATCAAAATTTTCAAAAAAGTTCCATTGACATCCCTGGAAGATACTAAACTTAAATACTAAGTTTGGTATTTTACCGACTTTTCGTTTTTGAGTTATCGTGTTCACAGGCACACGGACACACACACACACACGGACCTTTTTCCGAAAATGCTTGTTTTTAGTTAAAGGGGATCCTAAAACATATATTTCCGGTGAAATCTCGGTATCGAATTTTTGGGTGGAGTACAATACCTTCTCTATACACTATGTACACAGGTCGTATAGAGAATGTAAAAGGGGCATTTTAGAAAAATATCCACGTGCGCGCGCGTGTGTGAGTGTCTTTTTGAACATAACTCAAAAACTAAAAGTCTGTTAAATACCAAACTTGGTATCTGCCAAAGATGCAACAGGAAGCTCTCAAAACGCCAAACTACGCTTTACATGGAAGAAAATTCCAACATTTTGATTTTGTCAAAAATGACTAACGATTTTGACTAAAATACCACATAGTAAGGTAATTTCTATCAGAAATAAAATGTATATCTTGCATTTTCTGAAGACCTCTTCATTCTATATGAATTTTATATAACTGGTAAACCGTAAGAGATATGGAAACAACTTATTGTACAAAAAATGTAGATCTCGTTAAAACATACAATTTGTCATATATATTTTGTTCGTACAGTTGAGCATGACTTGTTATTAGTTTCTCATACTCCTGGCCACGCAAAGAAACGGATTTCAGTCCCATTGCAACCACATTTTAAAACATTTGACTGTCACTTTATCCTGGTGTATTTCACTTCTACTTACAAGAAAGATAAGTTGCAATGTTTATCTTGATTAGCATGAAGTAAATAGGTAGAGAAAGTCGTGTGAATGTAACACTGACTTGGTCGCAAGCCAGAGAGGGAACACCTCCACAGTTGCGTGCACAACACTCGTGACGACGTCTGTACGATTTCTTTAAGAAGGCCTCCTGAACACATATTGAAGCCATCTGAAAGAAATAAAAGAGAACAAATTCTACAGAAAGCTTCTCTCCCCCTTCCCTTTGAAATCATTTTTCAGTCCTATTCTCCGTGCTCTTCTACTTTTTTATAACTATTATTTTTTGAGGGAAGCCCCTATACAACCCTTTTCACCCGCCATGCTACTTGAGAACAGCTGCCCATCGCGTAGCGGCGCATCCTATTGCAACAACGTCACAAGTCCTGCAAGATGGCCGTTTTCCTCTCTTGGGCTCGCACACGTAAATAACCTTTTACACACCTTTACTGATATTTGGAAAATATTCACATGTTGCAGCCTTTCACCACTATGTACCTCGTAGCTAGAGAAATAATCCACTCCCTCAAAAAATTCGATGTCGAGTTTTCACCGGAAATCTATCTTTTGAGGAACCCCAATCCAAAACTGGATTTTTACTTCCTCTATCGCGCACATAGTAGTTAGAAAAATTATTGCATTCGTGATTCTAGAGTTCAGACTGCAAGAAAAAGTATTTTTTGAAGAAAAAAAACCCTCAAAAACATAAGTCGGTTGAATAAAAGATTTGATATTTAAATTAAATTGTATCAAGAAATACAATGAAGATTTTCAAGAAAATTCCCAACCACAAACATAAAATTTTTTCGGAATGTTCAACTTTCTGGAAAATAGCACCCACGATTTTTATTAAATTGTGTATATTTCCAACATATTTACATTATAAATAAAAATGTATATCTTGAATTATCTGAGAATCCCTTCTGCTGCGTTATTCTATTTATGTACCCTTTGTAAATTAATATTATTGTTATTTTAAATGTTGCAATACACATTCTTTCACCAAATAGCAAGTCGCCCTTTTTTCTTTTTTCTCTTCCTTTCTTTCTCCTCACGAAAAGAGAAGCAAATGCGGCCAAGTTTTTAAAGCACTTGACTTATCACTGTAGCCTAGTGCATTCCCTTATTTGCCTTCTACTTACAAGGAAGCAAGTAATAAGGCTATTTCTGCTAGTGAAAACAATCAACTTTTTAACAATTAGTTTATATATGGAACACAAACGATTGTTTACAGTTATACAAAAGTCATCCAGAATAAAGTAGTCTTCGGAGACTATTCCCAGAAAATGCAACATATACATTTCGTTTCTCATAAAACATATCTTAAAAATATGATATTTTAATGAATATCACCACATAAATTTTAGAAAAATGCTCTACGTAAAAGATAGTTAAGGATGTTATTTTCCCCTCAAAATCTTCGGGTCGCATCCTTGAAAGATAATGAACTTACAATAGTATGGTACCTAAGCGACTTTCGGTTTTTGAGTTTTGATCTTAAAAAAAAAAAAAGACGAGCGCGTGCACTTTTTCTAATAAAGTTTGTTTGTTTGTTTCTTTCTATGAATTTCCGGTGAAATCTCTATGTCGGTTGGAATGCAATATACATACTTACTAGAGAAAGTAATAAAATAAATAAACACGGCGTATGCTATCTTAAAGACATTTTTTTTTTTTGCTTTTTTTTTTCTAATGGGAAACAAAAAAATATAAAAAATGTAATTTTAATTTTGTTTTCCATCTCTCTTGCAAAATTTGAATTTCGTCACTCGTGAGCCTTGTACAATGGCCGAATCAATTATTAGCTGTGAAAATGTTGACCTTTGAACCCCAAAAATAAATTACAGTTCCGAAATTATGAACTTGAAAGCAAAATAAGTATCCATGTAGCACATAGCTTCAGGCAGGAAACAAAATGTCCGCTTGAAAGAACACAATATTTCACACTGTTTGGAAATGAGTACATGCGTTACCATGGCAACTGTTTTACGAGAGTATTGCAGGTGAGGTACTTCAATTGCTGGAGCTGGGACGTAAATAGGACGGCCTTGGTTTCGAATCCCGTAGCATGCAATAGCAGCGTGATCTTTTGCTAGAATCTAGGCCCCGACAGGAATAGAATGGAACAAAGGAATAACGCAATTCAGGTAGCACTAAAATTAGTTCACTGCGTCATCTGGCAGATGGCGTTATCAGTTTAACATTACTGCTGGATTTCACAACGTGCATGCCAATTTTCGATTATCAATATTCTATTGCTTCTTTCTGGCCAACTAAGGTACACGAACGAAACTTTTTTTTCGTGGAGCTTACCGTTTTCGAGGTATTCCTTGTTATTAGTTTCAATTGTGAAGTACTTATACTTTTCTCAGACGGATGTTTTTCTTTTGTTCTACTCCCGGCAAAGCAAAGAAGCGGTTTGCAATGACAATCGCATAACGACAGCTTTTAAAACATTTGACTATCACTTTAGCATAGTGTATTCCTTTAGTTGCCTTCTACTTACAAGGAACCAAGTAATCAGAACATGCTGCTAATGTTTATCTCCATTAGCATTGTGTAGAAAGAAGATTTTTATCTTTCGTAAGAAGTTTGTTTGCAGAATAACTAGAGAAAGTCATGTAAGTGTAACACATCAGATTTTGTTATATATTCTTTACAAAATAATTTCACAGCATCACTAAAATGTAAAATTCCTACAAATCCAACTTCATTGGGAGCTTTACGAAGATGAATATATCCTAATGGCCTCCGTTCTAATAAAGTAATAAATCTGATGTCTTCCATTCACATGACATTCTCTACATCTCTGTAACAAATTATTGTTAAAAAGCTTATGTTTGTATTTACCTCAAGCTAATTGAGTAAAATTAGCACAAATAGTCTTATTCCTTGCTTCCTTGTAAGTAGAAGAGAAATAAGGGAGTAGCATAGGTTAAAGTGATAGTCAAAAGCTGGGTGCTATGTGACTGAAATACCTTTGTTTGTATGGACAGCAGTTGACAGATTTATGTGTGAGGAAAATATAATTTTTTAAAGTTGAAACCAAAAACAAGGAATATCTCAAAAACGATCAACTCCATGAAAAAAATGCGTATAACAAATGGTGTGTTTTAAAGTGCTCTACATTTTTTGTGTGGCAAGTTTTTTCATCTGTTACGGTTTAACAGTTGTGGAAAATCCCATAAAATTCATCCAGAATAAAGTAGTCTTCAGAGGCTATTCCCAGAAAATTCAAGATATACATTTTATTTATCAGGTAAATATCTTTAGTATACGACATTTTAATCAAAAGCTTTAGAGCCATTTTTGAGAAAATCAAAATTCTCGAAAAAATGTCCATGTAATGGGTAGTTTGGGGTGCGGGGATTTTTCTGAAACTCTTCGTGTCGCATCCCTGGAAGATACTAAACCTAAATACCAAGTTTGGTATTTTAGCTACTTTTCGTTTTTTGGTTTACCGTGCTCACAGATACACGGAGCTTTTTGTCAAAATGCCTTTTTTGGATACAAGGGGCCCTAAAACATGTATAATACCTTTTCTATACACATAGTACGTATAGAGAAAGTAAAAATGCTACCCCAACCATCACAAAAATTATTACAATCAAACCTCTTGATAATCATTATACTTTTCTCAAATGGGACGCTGTGTTTCTTTGTGCTGGTCAAGCTGAGAGAAGCACATTTCCAAGTCATCACCCGTCACGTAAGTCTAGGGCATTCCCTTACTTCTTTGTGCTGGTCAAGCTGAGAGAAGCACATTTCCAAGTCATCACCCGTCACGTAAGTCTAGGGCATTCCCTTACTTCTTTGTGCTGGTCAAGCTGAGAGAAGCACATTTCCAAGTCATCACCCGTCACGTAAGTCTAGGGCATTCCCTTACTTCTTTGTGCTGGTCAAGCTGAGAGAGGCACATTTCCAAGTCATCACCCGTCGCGTAAGTCTAGGGCATTCCCTTACTTCTTTGTGCTGGTCGAGAAGCACATAGCGACCCGTCTAGGGCATTCCCTTTCTTTGTGGTGGTCGAGAAGGAAATGTACAACACAAACGTTTACCGACATTAGCACCAAGCTCATGTTTGTGGAAAAAGTTACACATGAGCTTCTGCGACAGAGACTTTCTCTACACGTACTACATGTGTACATAGTGTATAGAGAAGGTATTGTATTCCACACAAAAATTCAATACCAAACTTTCATGTAAATATATGTTTTGAGACCCCCTGAATCCAAAAAAAGCATTTTTAGAAAAATGTCCGTGCGTGTGTGTGTCTGTAGGAAGCATACCTCAAAAACGAAAAGACCCTTAAATACTAAACTTGGTATTTAAAATTGCATCTTCTAAGGATACGACACAAAGATTTTCATCAAAATCCTCTCACCCCCAACTACCCTTTACACACACAAATTTTCGAAAATGTTGAATTTTTTAAAAAATGGCTCTAACAATTTTCATTAAAATATCGTATATTAAAGATATTTACCTGACAAATAAAATGTATATCTTGAATTTTCTGGGAATAGCCTCTGAAGACTACTTTATTCTGGATGAATTTTGCGGAATTTTGTATAGCTGTTAAAGCGTAAGCAATGGACAAAAACCTACCCCACAAAAAGTGTAGAGCACGTCGAAACACACAATTTATGATAAATATTTTTTTTTTTCGTGGAGTTGATCATTTTTGAGATATTCCTTGTTTTTAGTTTCATGTTTGTTTGGTTTCTCACACACGAATTTGTCAACTCGTGTCCATACAAACAAAGGAACTTCAGTCACATAGCAACCAGCTTTTGACTATCACTTTAACCTATGGTACTCCCTTATTTCCCTTCTACTTACAAGGAAGAAAGTAATAAGACTATTTCTGCTACTTTTTTCTCGATTAGCATGAAGTAAATAGAAGCATAAGCTTTATAACAATAATGTGTTGCAGAGATGTGGAGAAGGTCATGTGAATGGAAGACATCAGATTTTTGTTTTAGCAATAGGAATGTTACGCCCCCAGGTTTCCCTCTTTACGTAAACGTCGCGAGATACTCCACTTTTCCACGTACACGCATGCGCAGCCTCTCTAATCTCTCGCCTGGGGGATTTAATCAGGAAGTGGGTGCTCTGAAAAAAATTTCTCTCTCTCTCTCTCTCCCAAATAAAAGGGCTCCGTGTGTGTGTAGCAAAAGGGGTAGAGAACTTTTTTATTTCATGAATTGTGTGGGAGGAATTACCATCTTTGTGTATCAGAGCACCTCCTTACCATGGTAACGTGCTTGGTCGCCACCTGGTTACAGTCGCCATGGCAACCACATCACTCCGGTCACCATGGCAACTAACATATCTTACAGATAAACGACAATTTAGAGTGTGGGGATTTTCTAGAAAACCTTCATGTTGCATTCTTGGAAGTTTGGTTTTTATTAGACTTTTTAATAGATACCGTTTTCTATATAAAATATCGGTTCAGGAAGTCTCAAAACGTGTATTTCCGTGGAAATATTATCGTTTTTACTTAATCTACATGTACTATTATTTTTTTTTAATAGCTCAACCTCCTTTAACCTGGTTGGTCATGTCGGACGATGAATGAAATTGGTGAAATGAACTCAAATGATCTCGGGGTCCATGGAGCTTAAAGTTACTTTAACCTGGTTGGTCATATCGGACGATGAATGAATTTGGTGAAATGATACTCAAATGATCTCGGGGTCCATGGAGCTTAAAGTTACTTTAACCTGGTTGGTCATATCGGACGATGAATGAAATTGGTGAAATGATACTCAAATGATCTCGGGGTCCATGGAGCTTAAAGTTACTTTAACCTGGTTGGTTATATCGGACGATGAATGAAATTGGTGAAATGAACTCAAATGATCTCGAGGTCCATGGAGCTTAAAGTTACTTTAATCTGGTTGGTCATATCGGACGATGAATGAAATTGGTGAAATGATACTCAAATGATCTCGGGGTCCATGGAGCTTAAAGTTACTTTAACCTGGTTGGTCATATCGGACGATGAATGAAATTGGTGAAATGATACTCAAATGATCTCGGGGTCCATGGAGCTTAAGGTTACTTTAACCTGGTTGGTCATATCGGACGATGAATGAAATTGGTGAAACGATACTCAAATGATCTCGGGGTCCATGAAGCTTAAAGTTACTTTAACCTGGTTGGTCATATCGGACGATGAATGAAATTGGTGAAATGATACTCAAATGATCTCGGGGTCCATGGAGCTTAAGGTTACTTTAACCTGGTTGGTCATATCGGACGATGAATGAAATTGGTGAAATGATACTCAAATGATCTCGGGGTCCATGGAGCTTAAAGTTACTTTAACCTGGTTGGTCCTATCGGACGATGAATGAAATTGGTGAAATGATACTCAAATGATCTCGGGGTCCATGGAGCTTAAAGTTACTTTAACCTGGTTGGTCATATCGGACGATGAATGAAATTGGTGAAATGATACTCAAATGATCTCGGGGTCCATGGAGCTTAAAGTTACTTTAACCTGGTTGGTCATATCGGACGATGAATGAAATTGGTGAAATGATACTCAAATGATCTCGGGGTCCATGGAGCTTAAAGTTACTTTAACCTGGTTGGTCATATCGGACGATGAATGAAATTGGTGAAATGATACTCAAATGATCTCGGGGTCCATGGAGCTTAAAGTTACTGCACATTTGTCTTCTGAGCATAAGGGAAACCCCCGATAAAATCGTTATCCGGGTAACTCACCCTAAGCGTGACTCGAACTCGCCACCTCTTGAATGTGAAGCAGACATGCTATCCTCCCCACCGGAATTTCACGGAAATACTTGTTTAAGGGTGCCTTGAATCGACAAAAAAAATTAGAAAAAGGTATGTGTATATGTGTGTGTGCAAAACATAGATCAAACAAGGAAAGTACTTTTAATACCGAAATGGTATTTAAGTTTAATATCTTCCAAGAATGTGGCAGAAAGATTTCCAGGAAAATCCCCCACCCCAAAGCCAAAACTACCCTTTATATGAGAGAAACGAATATTTTGTTTTTGTCAAAAATGGCCCAAATGATATTGATTAAAATACCTATATTAAAATTATTTATATGACAAATAAAATGATTATCTTGAGTTTTCTGAGACCTCTTACTATACATTGAAAAAATGTAGATATCGTTAAAACGCAACGTCCAGTTTTGTAAAGTTAACCGTTTCCGAGATATTCGTTGTTATTTGCTTTATTTTTAAATTACTTAACTTTTCTCAAACGGAGGAAGTTATCTTTAGTTTCGTTTCTACTTTGTGTTTACCCCTGACCTCTACAAGCAGAACCGATTTTCAATTGTTTCGCATAGCGACTGGTTTTAAAAGATTCGACTCTCGTTTTAGCGTAGTGCATTGCGTAGAAGAGCTACTGATAAGGAAGTAATTAAAAGTCATATGAATGTAACATTTTTTTAATGGAATACGGTCATTCTCCTACTTGTATACGTAGAGAAAATAATCAAGATTTCAAAATACACATGAAATTTATCGTAGATATATTATGCATTTAAACGTTGATTAGTGTGTTAACATTTGAAATGAATTGATAACGTGGAGAAAAGCAACAGTGTGGTAAAGTATGACTTACCTGCTTTTCCAAGAACTGGTTTATAACGAGGCCAATACTCAGTACTTATGAATATTCTCTTTCCTTGTTGAATATTCAGCGCCTTTATGGAAAAGATTTATTATCTTAACAAGAGCATCAGGTACTCAGCTATAAATAGACCAAGATGCAGGACAACTTGATTACGCGTCTTGCGCGACAATCTTACACCACTTAATCTTAAATACTGCGTAAAGTTGACCAAAAATTGTGAAATATTCAATAGTTGGTTATTTATTTGGTGGGCGCGATGTTATAGCAGGCCGATATTATTGTTGTTCTGATACTATCCTTAGAGCGAAACAATATTTGTCACTTATTGAACATAACATCGTGTTGATGTATACACACTAATATCGCTGCAACAAAATTACTTTGCTGCACTTCTTTGCGTCAAAATCAAGTTGGCCATCTGAAATGACCTCGTAAACCACTCAATTACGATCAGGCGTAGACAAAATTCTGTGTTACACTCACATGACTTTCTCTAGCTGCTCTACAAACAAACTTCTTACAAAATATCTTTCTACACAATGCTACTCGAGATAAACATTAGCAGAATGTTCTTATTACTTAGTTGCTTATAAGTAGAGGGCAACTACTAGGCTAAAGTGATAGCCAAAGCTATCGTTAAGTTGTTGACACCCACGCTTAGCTTGGCCAAGAGTAGAACAAAATAAATCTGGATACTTCCGGTCGCAGAGTATTTTAAAACTGAAAGCTACGCTCACCTCCACAATAAAAATGTACCTATATAACAAAGTATACGTTTTTGTCAGTTTACCAGTTATCAAAATTCCTCCAGAATAAACATGTCTTCACAGGATATTTCCAAAAAATTCAAGATATGCATTGTATTTGTCATGTAAATTTCTTTAATGATGGTATTTTAATAAAAATAGTTGGGGCTATTTTTGAGAAAAATCAAAAAATTTGAATTTTTTTTATGTAAAGGGTAGTTTGGGGTGGGAGATTTTTTTTTTTTTTTTTTTTTTTTTTAAATCTTTGGGTCGCATCCTCTGAAGATACTAATTTAAATACCAAGTTTGGTATTTTACCTTTTCGTTTTTAACTTATCGTGTTTACAGACACATACTCGGACCTTTTTCTGAAAATGTTTTTTTTTACTTTCTCTAAACGTACTACGTAATAGTGTATAGAGAAGGTATTGTATTGCACCCAAAAATTCGATGGCGAAAATTCACGGAAATTAACCTATATGTTTAGATCTTCTTGATACTGAAAAAAAAGTAGAAAAAGGTCCTTATGAATGGGGGGAGGGGGCAGCCTAGCTCAAAAACAAAATGGCGGTTAAATACCAAACTTGGTGTTTCGGTTGAATACCTTCCAAGGATGTGACACGAAGATTTTCAGTAAAATCCCCCCACGCCAAACTACCCTTTACACGGAACATTTTTCGAAAATGTTGATTTCTCAAAAATGGCTCTAACGATTTTGGTTAAAATACCTAACGTATAAGATATTTTTATGACAAAGGAAATGTGTATCTTAAACTTTAGCCTCTGAGGACTACTTTATTCTGGATGAGTCCAGTATTACTTGCAGATACACAAAAAAATGTAAACACACAATTTACATCAAATAGCTATATTCTTTTGTGAGTTGTCCGTTTCCGAGATATTCCTTTTTATTGGTTTCGTATTTACAATACCTACTTGAAATGCTTGTCATACTGGAACTTGTCAACTCCTGGCCAAGCATAGAAACGGATTTCAAACCCATAGCAACCGCATTTTAAAACATTTGACTATCACTTTATCCTAGTGTATTCCCTTCTACTTCCAAGGAAGCAAGTAACAAGACTATTTCATGTGAATGGAACACATCAGATTTTTTTTTTTTTTAATACAGGGGACCCTAAACCTTGTATTTCCGCTAAAATCTCTGTAAGGACTTTTTTTTGGGTGGAGTGCAATACCTCTCCTACCTATATATTATGTAGAGAAAGTAAAACGGAAGGCAAAGACAGGAATACACGACCAAAGAATGTTGTCAACAGGTAGAAGTAAACATTTCCTGTACCTCAAGTAAACGGCAGAGAAGACTCTGTTGAATACAGTACTTGCCTGATATAAGGCAGTAAAGTAGAGTGGATAAATAGCAAGTTTTGGACCGGATATAACCTCCACCCCATTACCTTATAATCGATTACTCCTGCCTCGCCATAATTACTCTATAATTGAAGAAATGGCCGTTTAAACAGATGCTAATGGCCACAAACCGACATAAATCGGAAAGCTATCGACTTAAATCGATTGTACACCACATAGAAGCTTTTGCACTCGTGCCAACCACAAAAAGATGAGGAGCGCTCGTAAACTCGACCAACCGAACAGTGTTTACTTTGCCTTTTGATCTTTCGACAAGTAGTCAAAGTGCTTAACAGCCTGTTGCGTAACAATACCTCTATAGCTTCTATAGCACGTACATCAAAGTATTGCATTTCTCCTAAAAATTCGATACCGAGATTTCGCTGGAAAAACACGTTATAGGAGCCCCTGAACATCAGAGAATCATTTTTAGAAAAAGATCCGGTGTTTGTGGACAGCATAGCTCAAAAACGAAAATTTCGTTAAATACTAAGCTTGAGTTCACCATCTTCCAAGAATTGGACACGAAGATTTCCAAAAAAGTCCTCCCACCCTAAACTATCCTTTATATGAAACATGTTTATAAAATTTTGATTTTCTCAAAAATGCCTCTTACGATTTTGATTAAAATCTCTTGTATATAAGGTATTTACATTACAAAATGTATATCTTGAATTTTCTGGGAATGGCCTCTGAAGACTACTTTATTCTAGAGGAATTTTGCTGGATTTTGAATAACTAGTAAACCGCAAGAGGTAGGCAAAAACTGCACAAAAAATGCAGATCTCGTTAAAACACATAATTTATGTTGTATACACTTTTTTCGTGGAGCTGACCATTTTTTTTTTTTTTTTTTTTTTTTAGATATTCCTTGTTATGGGTTTCAATTTTTACTTTCTCAAGCCCGTATGTACAGTGTACATAGTGGATACAGAAGGTATAGTATTCCACCCGAAGACTGGATATGGAGATTCCACCGAAAATATGTTTTGAGGTCCCCTGTACTCGAATGAAGCATTTTTAGAAAAAGGGCCTGTGTGAATCATAGCTCAAAAACGAAAAGTCTGTTAACTGCCGAACTTGGTATTTAAGTTCAGTATCTTAGAAAGATGCGACACGAAGATTTTAAAGAAAATCCCCCCACTCCAAACTACCATTAATATGGAAACATTTTCGAAAACGTTTTTCTTAAAAATGGCTCTAACGATTTTGATTAAAATACCACATATTAAAACCATTTCCATGACAAATAAAATGTATATCTTGAAATTTCTGGGAACAGCCCGTGAAGACTACTTTATTCTGGATGAATAATTCAACGAAAAAAATGTATATAACATAAAGTGTGTGTTTTAATGATTTTCTCTATACAAAATTCCGTAAAAATTGGTTTACGGAATTTTGTGTAACTGGTAAACCATAAGAGAGAGAAAAAACTTAGTTATCAGAAAATGTAGAGCTCGTTAAAACACACAATTTATGTTATATACATTTTTTTCGTGAGGTTGATTTTTTTTTTTTTTTTAGATATTCCTTGTTTTTTGTTTCAGCTTTAAAAAAACTTATATTTTTCTCATAGGAACTCCCGTCCATAGAAACAAAGCAAGTTCAGTCGCATAGCAACCAGCTTTTGACTATCAGTTTAACCTACGGTACTCCCTTATTTCCCTTCAACTTACAAGGAAGCAAGTAATAAGACAATTTCTGCTAATTTTTTCTCGATTAGCATGAAGTGGATACAGGTTTAAGCTTTTTAACAATACTTTGTTGTAGAGATTAGAGAAAGGCATGTGAATGTGAATGGACGCAGCTCTGATATAAATGTGTGTATTTTTGGAATTTCAGTATTGTTGTCAACAATGCTGGTCTGCAGATAGCGGCCCTCCTCCCATCAATTATTGTGGTGGAGGTACCGCCCGCCCACGCAGCGAGCGGTGGGAAAATTGTAATTAAATCTGGTGATTGCTACCAGGATGCGCGCGCATCGCCCCGCTTGCGTGACCGACCATCTTAGGGGAAAAGCCACATTTGCATATTTGACAATGTGAGTTATTATTGGAAGAGAAATTACAATTTACTTTGGCGCTCGCACACACGAAATCCCAGCAAAACGGTATTACCGGCTAAACTGCGCATGCGCTGCAATTTCCTTCGTCAAGGGCCTTGGCGAAACCGCCATCTTCCCTAACAGAGCTTAAATACCACGTCGAACACTCCTAATAGCATTAACGTTCTCGTAACTTGCTTAAAGCATGTAATTGTTGAGAAACTTGAAATATAATCGACATAAATATTGTGTTTTAAAAAGATGTACATGTTTCAGAATAAAGGTCTTCAGAGGCACATTTCAGTTTTCATATACGACATCTTAATAAAAATCGTTATATACATTTCTGAGAAAACAAAAAATGTCAAAATTTTGTCCATGTAAAGGGTAGTTAGTTTGGTAAAGGGGGGACTTTACTGAAAATCTTGGTTTTGCATACTATGAAGATACTCAAAAACAAATTTTCGTTTTTGAGTTATGCTGTTTACGGACACACGCGGACCTTTTCCTAAAACATTATTTGGGGCGGGGAGGATTCACGTGTACTCAAAAATATTAATTTGTTCTAATGCAGTAAATGAATTCATGAAAACGATTATCTGTATATTTGATTGCATTTGTATTTTTTGTTGAATTCCGTAGGTTTTATGGTTAAAATAATATTATAAACGAAGTGATAAAACCAAACGATAAAATTATACATTTTCTTTAATTCTATACTATATCAATTATAATGTGACTGTGGCTGATTTTATTTTCATATTTCTACTTTCACCTTGTTCATGCTTACATCTGCAATATTTTACAATCCGTTACCAAGGAAACTGATTTAAGTTTAAATCTTCAAAGCCCCTACAATATCTTGCTACCCGTTACCACGTAATCTGACTTTTGCAAAGCCCCCTATAATATCTTTCTACCCGTTACCACGTAATCTGACTTTTGCAAAGCCCCCTACAATATCTTGCTACCCGTTACCACGTAATCTGACTTTTGCAAAGCCCCCTACAATATCTTGCTACCCGTTACCACGTAATCTGACTTTTGCGAAGCCCCCTACAATATCTTGCTACCCGTTACCACGTAATCTGACTTTTGCAAAGCCCCCTACAATATCTTGCTACCCGTTACCACGTAATCTGACTTTTGCAAAGCCCCCTACAATATCTTGCTACCCGTTACCACGTAATCTGACTTTTGCAAAGCCCCCTACAATATCTTGCTACCCGTTACCACGTAATCTGACTTTTGCAAAGCCCCCTACAATATCTTGCTACCCGTTACCACGTAATCTGACTTTTGCAAAGCCCCCTACAATATCTTGCTACCCGTTACCACGTAATCTGACTTTTGCAAAGCCCCCTACAATATCTTGCTACCCGTTACCACGTAATCTGACTTTTGCGAAGCCCCCTACAATATATTGCTACCCGTTACCACGTACACTGACTTTTACAAAGCCCCTACAATATCTTGCTACCCGTTACCACGTACACTGACTTTTGCAAAGCCCCCTACAATATCTTGCTACCCGTTACCACGTAATCTGACTTTTGCGAAGCCCCCTACAATATATTGCTACCCGTTACCACGTACACTGACTTTTACAAAGCCCCTACAATATCTTGCTACCCGTTACCACGCAATCTGACTTTTGCAAAGCCCCTACAATATCTTACTACCCGTTACCACGTAATCTGACTTTTGCAAAGCCCCTACAATATCTTGCTACCCGTTACCACGTAATCTGACTTTTGCAAAGCCCCCTACAATACCTTGCTACCCATTACCACGTAATCTGACTTTTGCAAAGCCCCTACAATATCTTACTACCCGTTACCACGCAATCTGACTTTTGCAAAGCCCCCTATAATATCTTGCTACCCGTTACCACGTAATCTGACTTTTGCAAAGCCCCTACAATATCTTACTACCCGTTACCACGTAATCTGACTTTTCCAAAGCCCCCTACAATATCTTGCTACCCGTTACCACGTACACAGACTTTTGCAAAGCCCCCTACAATATCTTGCTGCTCGTTACCACGTGCACAGACTTTTGCAAAGCCCCTACAATATCTTGCTACCCGATACCACGTGCACAGACTTTTGCAAAGCCCCCTACAATATCTTGCTACCCGTTACCACGTGCACAGACTTTTGCAAAGCCCCCTACAATATCTTGCTGCTCGTTACCACGTGCACAGACTTTTGCAAGGCCCCTACAATATATTGCTACCCGTTACCACGTAATCTGACTTTTGCAAAGCCCCTACAATATCTTGCTACCCGTTACCACGTACACTGACTTTTACAAAGCCCCTACAATATCTTACTACCCGTTACCACGCAATCTGACTTTTGCTAAGCCCCTACAATATCTTACTACCCTTTACCACGTAATGTGACTTTTGCAAAGCCCCCTACAATATCTTGCTACCCGTTACCACGTACACAGACTTTTGCAAAGCCCCCTACAATATCTTGCTACCCGTTACCACGTGCACAGACTTTTGCAAAGCCCCTACAATATCTTGCTACCCGATACCACGTGCACAGACTTTTGCAAAGCCCCCTACAATATCTTGCTACCCGTTACCACGTGCACAGACTTTTGCAAAGCCCCTACAATATCTTGCTACCCGATACCACGTGCACAGACTTTTGCAAAGCCCCCTACAATATCTTGCTACCCGTTACCACGTGCACAGACTTTTGCAAAGCCCCCTACAATATCTTGCTGCTCGTTACCACGTGCACAGACTTTTGCAAGGCCCCTACAATATCTTACTACCCTTTACCACGTAATGTGACTTTTGCAAAGCCCCCTACAATATCTTGCTACCCTTTACCACGTAATGTGACTTTTGCAAAGCCCCTACAATATCTTACTACCCGATACCACGTGCACAGACTTTTGCAAAGCCCCCTACAATATCTTGCTACCCGATACCACGTGCACAGACTTTTGCAAAGCCCCCTACAATATCTTGCTACCCGTTACCAAGGAAATCGCATGGCCCACTTTAATTGCGCGTTCCCACGGCCTCCTGCATTCCTAACCCTTTCAATCAATGAAATGCGATTTTCTGACAAGAATAAGAGGTTTTTTAAAGAGGGAAAGGAACCGTACAAAGGACCAATCGCAGGGCTCCTTGTGAAAACACTTGAGTGTTCTCTGTTGGTAGCATCATTAATCATAGCGGGGCTAACAAATGAAGGTGGCGGAGCGGTTATATGGAGATGAAGCTCGCGGTAATGAGAGATGTTACGATAATGCATATCAGTGGAAGAGAGGTCCGCTGCTGCCTGACAGAGATGAAATGTTTTTGAACAAAAGAGTTGCACATTTAGAAACACTCCCCTAGCGCGATCGATAATTCAGCTTTCTACATTATCGCAACAGTGGGAGGGAGCCTTTTTGAACAAATGAGTGAGATTTAAAGGTGGAGGCGGGGCCCAAGACAGGTGGAAAATGTGGATCGATTCTACTTACCTCTCGCTAGCTGCCCTCAAAATTATAGGACCCAAAACCAAATTTCAACTGAAAGACACCAAATGTCATTTAAAATCTTATACCTATACAAAATATAAATTCCAGTCCTCATTTTGTGAGCGCATTTTTCTCTTTCCCTACCACATATGTAGACACTAGGTAACAAAATCTGGTCTATTCCATTCACATGACTTTACATCTCTGCAACAAATTAGACTTAAAAAAAGTATTGGTTTTTTTTATTCATGCTGATCGAGAAAAAATTAGCAGAAATAGTAGAAGCGAAATAAGGGAGTAGCATAGGTTAAAGTGATAGTCAAAAGCTGATTGCTATGTGACTGACGTTCCTTTGTTCGTATGGACAGCAGTTCACAAATTCCTGTATGAGAAAAGTATAAGTTTTACCAAGCTGAAACTAAAAACAAGGAATATCTCAAAAACGATCAACTCCACGCAAAAAATGTATGCGACATAAAGTGCGTGTTTTATCGCGATCTAAATTTTGTGAGCAGCAAGTTTTGTCCATCGCTTACGGTTTAGCAGTTCACAAAATTCATTCAGAATAAAGTAGTCTTCAGAGGCTATTCCCAGAAAATTCAAGATATATAGTTTATTTGTCAGGTAAATATCTTTATATACCAGATTTTAATTAAAAAAATAAAGCCATTTTTGAGAAAATAAAATTTTTCGATAAAAGTTCCATGTTAAGGGTAGTTGGGGGTGGTCGGATTTTCTTGAAAATCTTTGTGTCATTTCCTTGCAAGATACCAAACTTAAATATCAAGTTTGGTATTCAACGGTCTTTTCGTTTTTGAGCTTTGCTGTCTACACACACACACACACACACACACACACACACACACACACACACACACTCACACACACACACACACACACACACACGGAGCTCTTTTACCAAAAATGCTATTTTCGGATTCAGCGGGACTCAAAA
This sequence comes from Hymenopus coronatus, assembly GCA_030762935.1. NCBI lineage: Eukaryota > Metazoa > Arthropoda > Insecta > Mantodea > Hymenopodidae > Hymenopus > Hymenopus coronatus. The sequence continues at coordinate 5,475,692 of CM060892.1, forward strand.
CAATTTTTGGGTGGAGTGCAATTCCTTCTCTATACACTATGTACATAGTACGTGTAGAGAAAGTTAAAAAAAAAAAAAATTACTGCTTTCTTGTCAGTATGTAGTGTATATATAAAAAAGTTGCTCTGAGAGCCGTATGATGGCAGCACCGTCCTGAATACCTGCCATTTTTTGTTCCGACCCTCTACCTGGGGAACATGTGTAATTAAAAGGAAGCTAGCTGCCATTTAAATGGGAAACTGCTTTATAGCCTACTTTCAATCACATAATATCACACTGCGCAAAAAGTCCAGCAAATATGTCTTGATGTCATTACGATTAATTTTCACAAATTGCCACAAATGGTTCATAGGTCGCGCCATGGCTGAGTGGTTAGACCTGTCACCAAGGCGGTCCGGGTTCGATATCAGGCGTCCGTATGTGGGACAAACCGGTTTCCACCGCCACCACATTCCACCAGTTCATCACCTGCTGCATAAGTAGTAAACGAAGGCGTTAAACACTATCAACAAAATCTGATGTGTTCTATTCACATGACTTTCTCTACTACTCTGCAAAAATTACTGTTAAAAGGCTTGTGCCTCTATTTACTTTATGCTAATTGAGATAAACATTAGCATAAATAGTCTTATTTAGTTGCTTCCTTGTAAGTAGAAGCGAAATAAGGGAGTAGCATAGGTTAAAGTGATAGTCAAAAGCTGGTTGTTATCTGAAGTTCCTTTGTCTGTATGGACACGAGTTGAGAAATTCCTGTATGAGAAAAGTATAAGTTTTTTAAAGCTGAAACCTAAAACAAGGAATATCTCAAAAACGAACAACTCCACGATTAAAATATATAGCATATAATTGTGTTTTAACGAGCTCTACATTTTCTGTTAAGTAAGTTATTTCCATCTCTTACGGTTTGCCAGTTATGCAAAATTCCATAAAATTCATCCAGCATAAAGTAGTCTTCAGAGGCTATTCCTAGAGAATTCAAGATATACATTTTATTTGTCAGGTAAATATCTTTAATATACGATATTTTAAACAAAATCGTTAAGAACCGTTTTTGAAAAACTCAAAATTTTCGAATTTATCCATGTAAAAAGCAGTTTTGGGTGGGTGGAGGGATTTTCCTCAAAATCTTCGTGTCGCATCCTTGGAAGATAGTATAGTTAAATATTAAGTTTGATCTTTTATCGAATTTTCGTTTTTTTTTTATCGTGTTCAGAGACATTCCGCCATTTCGCGTCCACAAATCGTGATTTCGTCTTACAATGCCACCTGTGGACAACGATCTGATCCCTCGTGACCATGGCGCATAGCGGCCAGCTCACGAACTACTAGAAATTCAAATCTGATCAAGGAACGAACTAATAATATTGTGTATTTTTTGAGAAAATAGCGACAAAAACTGCAAAAGGTGGATACTATTATTCACGGGACATCAAAACAGGCATTTCTGGATGAAATGCGCCCGATGCAAGCCGTCTCAATGGCAACAGATTAACTAATACCTTGGCTGCTCCCTAAAGTCGTGGAAATGAAACAGAAACCCTCGGGCGATCAGTTCTGATTAGTCGGCATTGTTCTGCGCCTGCGTTGGCAACCCTGCTGCGCGTGACAGCCATATTGAAATTGACCCCTCCGAGGCATTTTTTGGGCTCGGCGGCGGTGGATTAACATGCAGGAAATAAATACGTACTCATTTCTCAAAATCTAGTTTCTTTTTCGTTTTCAAATCACCATTCCGTCCTTTCATCTTTAATGTCCCCCCCCCCCTACTCTACTTACACAAAGAATGAAAAATGTGTGGCCTGCAACGTTTTGTTCCAGAAGAATAGATCTGCTCGATTTTGTTTTTGTTCTTTGTAATGTCTCGTTCACAAAGCTGTGGGGGAACATTTCGGGTACACACGCGCATGCGCAAGTTTCGCTTTTTGTAATTAATGGCCCGCCACCTGGCAGTTGATTAATCAACTTGTACTCCATGTAACTATAACAAAGCAATTCTATAATAATAAGACAGTCCTTCATGTTTATATAATTATTATTCCAAACAATTTCGTTTTTTCACAATGAAAAAAGAAAATCTAATGTGTTCCACCCACATGGCTTTTTACCTTCTCTACACGTACTACATATAATATAACTTCATATACTCAAGGTCGCGGGTTCAAACCCGCTGGAGGATAATGGCCTTTCTCGGGTGTAGTTCCCTTACTTCGAAAGGGAAGTAAAACCGTTGGTCCCGTGTCGTAGATTTACGGCACGTAAAAGCACCTCAAGCCTGATAGAGAGGTCTCTGAGCAAAATTAAGCGGTCTTTCATGCCCAATTTAGAATGGGACGCTGAAAACCACAGCAGTTAAAGGGCATCCATATATAAAATTCCGTTTACATTTTTTTTTTTTAAAATTCGGTACCCAAATTTCACCGCAAATATATGTCTTGAGATCCCCTGAATAAAAATACACATTTTTAGAAAAAGGATCGTGTGTGTGGACAGCATAGCTCAAAACTTAAAACATCTTTAAATTCTAATCTCGGTATTTAAATTTGGTACCCAAATTTCACCGCAAATATATGTCTTGAGATCCCCTGAATAAAAATACACATTTTTAGAAAAAGGATCGTGTGTGTGGACAGCATAGCTCAAAACTTAAAACATCTTTAAATTCTAATATCGGTATTTAAATTTGGTACCCAAATTTCACCGCAAATATATGTCTTGAGATCCCCTGAATAAAAATACACATTTTTAGAAAAAGGATCGTGTGTGTGGACAGCATAGCTCAAAACTTAAAACATCTTTAAATTCCAATCTAGGTATTTAAATTTGTTACGAAGATTTTCAACAAAATCCCCCACACCCCCTTTACATGGAAAATGTTGTTTTTTCTCAAAAATGGCTGTAACCATTTTGAGTAGAGCTATTTACATCACAAATAAACTGTGAATAGACTGACTTTTCTGTGAATAGTTTCTTCTGAATGAATTTTGTATAACTGGTAACCCGTAAAAGATAGATAAAAACGTACATTACAGAAAATGTATATCTCGTTAAAATACACAATGTAGTTATTTACATTCTTGTTGCAGAGTTGACCGTTTCCGAGATATTCATTGTTATTGTTGCCATTTTTAAAGTATGTATCTTCCCAAACTTTTCGTTTCATATCTCTTTTGTTTATATATAGAGTTTCAAACCGAACTGATCATATCGACTCGCTTAAAGCTAAATGCAGAATAAACTCTTGTAAGAAAATTTTGTTTTCAGAATAGGTAGAGAAAGTAATGTGAATGCAACGCATACTATTTTTTTTTACAGCTCGGTAACAAATTATTGTTAATAAGCTTATTTTTCTATCTGATTCATGCTAATCAAGATAAACATTAACAGAAATTGTCTTATTACTTGTTTCCTTGTAAGTAGAAGGGAATACAGTTGGATAAAGTGATAGTCAAATGTTTTAAAAGCCGGTCGTTATGAGTAAACAATTGAAATTCCATTCTCTTTGTTTGCCAGGAGTAAACAAACGAGAAACGGGAGGAAAGATATTCTTCCCGTTTGAGAAAAGTTTATATGGCTTAAAAATGAAACTATTAATTTAGAATAGCTCCAAAACGGTTAACTCTACAAATAAAATGTATATTGGAGGATGCTAATCTCGTGTACTAATTTTGTTCGCTTTTGCGTTATCGTGTTCACTCACACATGGCACGAACCTTGTTCTAATTTGTGTACCGAGGACCCTAAAATGTGTATTTCCGGTGAAAGCTCGGTATCGAATTTTTAGTTGGACTGCAATATCTTCTCTACCTATGTACTAAATACAGAAAATAGAAATCATTTAAATCATTTTTCGCTTTTTCTAGCACGTATGCAGATGTTGTATGCTACCGAAAAATTCGATACCGAGATTTCACCAGAAATACATGTTTTCAAAACTAGAGAAAATGTATAGGTATATGTGTTCGTGGGTAGCATAACTCAAAAACTAAAGATCCGTTATAACACTATCTTCATGTTTAAGTTCAGGATCTTCCAAGGATGCTACCCTAAGGTTTTAAAAAAGAAATCGCTCCACCCCCAACCCTTTATATGCAAGTATTTTCGAATATTTTTATTTTCTCAGATATGGCTGCAAGAATTTTGACTAAAATATCGTCTAGTTAAGTAGTTATATGCCAGGTAAAATTTAAATCTAGAATTTCCTAGGACTGGCTCCTGAAATTCTCTTTATTCGGAATAAAATGGTAACCAAAACTTACTACAGAAACAAAACAAAATGTTTAATTTTCAATCAATCATAAATTTGACAGTTTACACAAGAATTGTACGCTTCTGGTCAAGCAGTTTCAATTTGAACGTGACAGTTTACTACACAAATCTTATCGTTTTAGTCAAAAAATCTTCAATTAGATCAAGAATTTCACCGTTTAGCTCTAAGACTCTCATATTTGATCATAAAAGTTACAATTTGCTCAAGAATTTCACCTTTTAGCTCTAAGACTCTCATATTTGATCATAAAAGTTACAATTTGCTCAAGAATTTCACCGTTTAGCTCTAAGACTCTCATATTTGATCATAAAAGTTACAATTTGATCAAGAATTTCACCGTTTAGCTCTAAGACTCTCATATTTGATCATAAAAGTTACAATTTGCTCAAGAATTTCAAAGTTTTACTCAAGAAGTCTTGAATTTGATCAAGAAGTTCAAAGTTTACTCACGATTTTCTCCGCTAAGAGTCTTAAATTTTATTCTGAAACTTACAGCTTGCTCAAGAATGTCAATTCTTACTCAAGAAATTCTACATTTGATCATGAATTTTATAGTTAACTTCAAAGTTTTCGATTGGTCATGAAGTTTAAAGTGAACCCAAGAAGTGTGCAGTCTTTCTCAACAATGTGCAGTGTGCTACTCAGGAATTTAAGGCCAATGGCAGGTTGTTGTGCACACCAAGTATGGAGAGGACATTCCTGTCAACGAGCAGAAGCAAGCAGTAACTCAGAAGTTGTACTCACCGGAGGCGAAGTTGGACATGGGCACATTCTTGGTGATGGTCTCAGCCATGTCGGTATTACTGAGCCCGTATATGCTCAGGAGTTCCTTCATCGTGCTCTCTGCATACTCCTTCATGGCTGAGGCGTCCGGATGGTACAGCGACATCGGAGTGGCCCGGTGGTGATTGTGATGAGGTGGCGCGTGGTGTTCAATGATGATGTCGTCGTCACCGTCCCGAGTGCTGCCACAACTCAGGTCCATGGGTGTCGCCGACGTCGTGGGCAGCCCCACGTGGTTGTTCAACCTCGTGACCATCTGAGGAGGCGGTTTCCGCCTGTGTTTGCTGTGAGGGGGTTGTTGTGTCGAGGAGTTGTCGCTCAAGTCCAGGGGTTTCTGGAGGTGGGAGACTTCATCCTCGGGGTCACTGTCACACTCGGTGGCCGTGCTCGAGGGGTGTTTGCCAATGTGGATGTTCCTTGGCTGGAAGTTCTTGCGCTTGTTTCTGCGGGGTTCCTCGGTCACCGGAGTGGTGCTCAGGGTGTTGGTGTTGGTGTCCGAGCAACTGGTGTTCTCTTCCTCATCCTCTGACATTGTCATCATCATCATCGTTTCCTCCTCCTCTTCTTCCTCTTCGTCATCGTCTTCTTCCATCTCCTGGTAGTGGCGTTCCTCGATGTTATCGCCGTTCTGTTGCTGGTGAGGGGAGAGCATTGCGTCCACAGCCCGGCCTGCAACAAAAGTATAACAACATTCTGAAAACTTTCACCTCTCATCTTAGAACGATATTAATTAATTTCTCGCTCTTTACTTCCAAAGTTACGTTTCGTAGTCGGCTGACACTCCCCAGGCATCAGCATGAGAAAGTCGATCATATGAAATGCAAGCGAAATGGATAGGAAAGTTGGTGGAATGAGTATCGGGGGAACACAAATCCCACATTCGGGTGCCTGGGGTCGAACCCGGGCCGCCTAGGTGGGAGGGGAGCGGTCTAACCACTCGGCCGCCCAGTTTCAAAGTACAGACTAAATAATATTCTTGTAAATTAAATACAGTTTAGTCCTGAATCTTACAAAAACCTTAGAGTTTCACGAAAAAAACCTGACGTATTCCATTCACATGACTTTCTCTACCTGCTGTGCAGACAAACTATTCTTACAAAATGTAAGACAAACATTAGCTGCAGAAATTGTCTTACTACTTGCTTCCTTGTAAGTAGAAGGGATAAAGTGACAATCAAATGTTTTAAAATGTGGATATCTGAGCAATTGAAGTTCCCTTCGCTTTGCATTGGCAGCAGTAAAAACAAAACAGAGACGAAACGAAAGGTAACCTCGTTACGTAGATTTGAACTGAAACCAATAAAAAAAATGCATGTCTTGTATATGACGCAGATTGTACGTTTCAACGAGATCTACATTCTACCAGCTATGCAAAATTCATTCAGAATGAACAGGTCTTTAGAGGCCATTCTCAGAAATTTCAAGATTTGCATTTTATTTGCAGTGTTAATATCTTTCATGTGCGGCATTTTAATCAAAATCGTTAGAGCCATTTTTGAGAAAAACAAAAGTTTCAAAAACATGTTCCATGTGGTTTGGGTGGAGGGATTTTCTTGAAAATCTTTTTATCACATGCGAGGAAAACACTCAACTTAAATACCAAAATGTCCACAAACACACACACATACACGAACATTTTGCTAAAAAACTTTTTTCTACGACGGAGCGTAATTGAGTAGTTTACGAGGTCATTTCAGATGGCCAACTTGATTTTGACGGAAAGAAGTGCAGCAAAGTAATTTTGTTGCAGCGATATTAGTGTGTATACATCAACACGATGTTATGTTCAATAAGTGACAAATATTGTTTCGCTCTAAGGATAGTATCAGAACAACAATAATATCGGCCTGCTATAACATCGCGCCCACCAAATAAATAACCAACTATAACCCTTGGTGAATGGCTCAAACTTAACCTCATCTTTCCTTGCTTTTCTTTTAATATCACAAAATTCTCGTGCAGAAAACATTGTATGATACGAGAGCCTCATATTTCATTATAAAACACTCATGTAAGTATGAACCTGCTAATACCGAGCAGTATTGAACATGTCACTTAAAACCAAATTGTGTTTACTGATCAGAGCGAACCCAGTGGAGAAGTTGGGAAACATCCAAAACAAATGCCATCAGTTCCGTTTAACTAAGACCGAACCATCCGTAAAATATTACAAACAGTTTTTGGTAGAATGCGTGACCTACTTCAAAGGCTTCTTTCTTAAATTCCTCGACGTACAGGTTTTGCCTTTGCTCAGGTAATACTGAAGAAAAAAAATCTGATGTGTTACACTCACATGACTTTCTCTACAAACAAACTTCTTACAAAAGATTATTCTTCTTTCTACACAATGCTAATCGAGATAAACATTAGCAGAATGTTCTTATTACTTAGTTCCTTATAAGTAGAATGGAACTAAGGGAATGCAATAGGCTAAAGTGATAGTCAATGTTTTAAAAGCTGTCGTTATGTGACTGTCATTGCAACTCGCTTCTTTGGTTGGCCAGGAGTAGAACAAAAGAAAAACGCATACTCCCGTCTGAGAAAAGTGTAAGTACTACACAATTGAAACTAATAACAAAGAATACCTCGAAACCGCTAAGCTCCACGAAAAAAATGTATGTGACATAACTTGTGTATTTCAACATCTACATTTTTTGTGTAGTAAGTTTTTGTCTAGCTCTTGCGGCTTATTAGTTATGCCAAATTAAGCAAAATTCATCCAGAAAAACAGGTCTTTAGAAGCTATTTCCAGAAAATTCAAGATATACATTTTATTTGTGATAGAAATGGCTTTAATATGTGGTATTTTAATCAAAATCGTTAGAGCCATTCTTAAGAAAAACAACATTTTCGAAAATAACGGTCTTTTCGTTTTTAAGCTTAGCTGTCCACAGACAAGGACCTTTTTCTGAAAATGCTTTTTTTGGTTTCAGGGGGTCCTAAAAAATGTATTTCTGGTGAAATCTCGACATCGAATTTTTGGGTGGAATACAGTACTTCTCTATCCCTATGAACATTGCACATACGAGGCTATTCCGTTACCATGCTAACTTCATATACCCAAGGTCGCGGGTTCAAACCCAGCGGAGGACGATGGATTTTTTCGGGTGTAAAAATCCTTAGCATGGCTTACTTCGGAAGGGAAGCAAAGCCGTTGGTCCCGTGTCGTAGATTTACGGCACCCAAAAGAACCTCAAGCCTGATAGAGAGGCCTCTGAGCAAAATTAAGCGATCTTTCACGCTCAATTTAGAATGGGAATTGTAGTAGCTAAAGAGCGTCCATAAATAACACGCCATTTCCTAGAGAAAGTAAACATGTCTTCTTTTCACATGACATTCTCTACATCTGTGTAACAAATTATTGTTAAAAGCTCATTCTTCCATCACTTCATGATAATCGAGATAAACATTAACAGAATTTATTACTTGCTTACTTCTGGTTGCTATGGTATTTCTTTGCGTCGCAAACAGTTGACAAATTACCGTATGAGACAAGTTTAAGTATTTTAAAACAGAAACAAATACCAAGCAAAATCTTGGAAGCGGTCAACTCCAAGAAAAAACTGTATATGACATAAACTGTTCATTTCAATGAGATCTACATTTTTTGTATATCTCTTACGGTTTACCAGTTATATAAAAGTTACCGAGAATGAAAAGGTCTTCAGAGACTATTCCCAAAAACTTCAAGATATGCATTTAGTTTGTCATAAAAATATCTTAAACATGTCGTATTTTATTCAAAATCGTTAGAGCCAATTTTGAGAAAATACAAACTTTCGAAATATTTTCCATGTAAGGGGTAGTTTCGTGCGGAACTTTTTTTTAAAAATACTTTTTTTTTTTTTTTTTTTTTTTTTTTGATACAGGGAACCCTAAAACGTCCATTTCCAGTGAAATCTTGGTATTGAATTTTTGGATTGAATGCAATACCTTCTCTTACGTGTAGAGAAAGTATATATACATATATATCTTCAATTTCCTGGGAATAGTCTCTGAAGATTCGATTTTGTACAACTGGTAATCCGTGAGAGACAGACAGAAATTTACTGCACAAGACATTTAGATCTCGTTAAAGCACATAATGTATGTGATTTTTTTTTTTTTTTTTTTTTTTTTTTTGCCGTAATTGACTGTTTTCGAGATATTCCTTATTGTTGGTTTCAGTTTTAAAATACTGAAACTTTGCTCTTACTGGAATTTGTCAACTCCTGACCACGCAAACAAAGGAACTTGTCACATGGCAATCAGCTTTTAAAACATTTGACTATCACGTTATGCTAGTGTACTTACAAGGAAGCAAGTAATAAGACAATTTCTGTTAATGTTTATCTTGATTAGCATGGAGTAGATAAAAGAATAAGCTTATTAACAATAATTTGTTACAGAGACGCGAATGGAACACATCCGATTTTTTTAACTCAACATTTGTCTAAAAATGTTCCATATGAAGATAGTGTTAGATTTTCTTTGGAAAATATTGAATTTAAATTCAAGTTTGGTATGTAACAGAGTTTTCCCGTATTCAGTTGTTGACATCGATATGCAGAAAGACGGAAGAATGGAGTAGCACCTGAAACAAAATTCCTTAGAGGAAAGCGAAAAGGCAGAGGAAGAAACTGTTGGCACACATCAATTCTTATCGATTATTCGCAAGATGGCAAGTTTCCAGGTGTTATCGCCGAGCTGCCGTGTCGCGTTATTTATGAAACAATTATTGTTGTTGTTAGGTCCTCAACAGGTGTTCACATTTGTCATTCGTTACATTCCATTTGCAATCTTTAGACAAAATACATTTTTCATTACAAAAGAAGCCATTAAGAACGCTTCATTTTCATTCCGCCACATAAACGTGCCGCATTCCTCCTATCTCTTCCCCACATCGGGAAACGGCGCGTATATCAACTTGCCAAAATACCACCTCTGATCAACAGCAAGCCTTTCATATGTGACGCGATTGTCTTTTTGTTCAGAGCCTGGCGTTTCCATGGTAATACGTGAAGTACTAGACTACCGCGATTGTCTTTTTGTTCAGGGCAAGACGTTTTCATGGTAACACGTGAAGTACTAGACTACCGCGATTGTCTTTTTGTTCTGGGCAACAGTTTCCATGGTAACACGTGAAGTACTAGACTAACACGATTGTCTTTTTGTTCAGGGTCAGGCGTTTTCATGGTAACACGTGAAGTACTAGACTACCGCGACTGTCTTTTTGTTCTGGGCAACAGTTTCCATGGTAATACGTGAAGTACTAGACTAACGCGACTGTCAATTTGTTCTGGACAATGGGTTTCCATGGTAATGCGTAGAAGGCGACTAACTGTGTTTTTAGTTCTGGTCAAGGCGTTTCTATGGTTGTATGTGAAAACTAACGACTGTTTTTTGTTTTGGGTTAGGAGTTTCCATAATATGTGCAGTTCTAACTAATGCGATAAGGCGTTTTGTTTTTGTTTTTTGCTTTCTTTTTATTTCTTTTCTGGACAAAACGTTTCCATGGTAACTCATAGAAGGCGATTGTGTGTTATACTACACATGACGGATAAAGCAGTAAAACTAGCCAATCCGTCGTGAAATGTAAATTATTATTATTATTATTATTATTATTATTATTATTATTATTACATTTAAAATGAATTAGCTATTGCTGTTCTTCTGGCATTTATAACAAATCTATTTTGCAAACCCCTATCTAGATTAAAATGCCGAGGAAAAAGTATGTTATATTCACGACTTTCCCTACCCATTATCTCTATACAAATTATTATTACGACAGGTTTAGCTTCGTCACACATACAAAAACAATAGCGACAGTCATGTGTTTAGAAATTTGACGCTATATGCTGTCCTTAAAATTTCATACTCGATTCATGCAATCACGAGTTACAATTAAACCTTGAAAGGGCGTTAAAAGGTTCACAAAGGCACTGAGCAAATCGAGCCATTAATAACACATATATCAGAAATGGCTAATAGCACAAAAAAGTTATTTCAAATAAATTCTGTGCCAAAAACATTTTTTTTAGATCTCGCGATCCATGGAGCTTAAAGTTACTTTAACCTGGTTGGTCATATCGGACGATGAATGAAATTGGTGAAATGATACTCAAATGATCTCGGGGTCCATGGAGCTTAAAGTTACTTTAACCTGGTTGGTCATATCGGACGATGAATGAAATTGGTGAAATGATACTCAAATAATCTCGGGGTCCATGGAGCTTAAAGTTACTTTAACCTTGTTGGTCATATCGGACGATGAATGAAATTGGTGAAATGATACTCAAATGATCTCGGGGTCCATGGAGCCTAAAGTTACTTTAACCTGGTTGGTCATATCGGACGATGAATGAAACTGGTGAAATGATACTCAAATGACCTCGGGGTCCATGGAGCCTAAAGTTACTTTAACCTGGTTGGTCATATCGGACGATGAATGAAATTGGTGAAATGATACTCAAATGATCTCGGGGTCCACGGAACTTAAAGTTACTCCACATTCGTCTTCTCAGGATAAGGGAAAACCCGAAAAAAACCTTATCCTTACCCTAAGCGAGATTCGAACTCGCAACTTTTTCAACGTGAGGCAGGCACGCTACCACCACACTACCCAGGCGGGCAAGTGAGATCTCACTAAATTAAGGCGAGTGTAGAGCTTCTACGGTGGCAGAGGCGGGATTCACGTAAAAAAATAACTGATGGTTATTTTTCAGTTTCTAGGCAAAATATAGAGTGAACTGCCTACCCTCGGCTGGGACTTGAACCCACGAGCTCTACGTTTATATACCAGCAGATATAGGTATTGGAAAGTGTGCTAACGTGGGTTAATAAGTTAATGAGAACTGGTGCAACCAGAGAAATGCAATTCCGCGGCCAAACGAGAAGATACACGCTGGGAAGCGTGTTCATTAGGAAAGGTGACATTTGAAATCGCCCTTGGTGTGTGGCCAAGCACTTCCTCTCTCTCTCAAGCAACAAGCAGCAAATATGATGCTCTCAAAGGCTCCCTCTGTGTATTTCTGTTATGACGACGTCGTCGCTCTTTTGTTTTTATATCACATGTGCTGCTTCTTCAGGAGGCCATGAAAACACTTTGCTCTGCTCTTCAACTGTCTTGTCCTTTTACTTACGTTACATTAGATGCAAGTCTTCGACCAAGAAAGACCCAAATTTTCTTTACGTACATGATACTTATATTTTTACTTTTCTACATAGTGCGGGTACTAGGTAGCGAAGGTATTGCACTCCACCCAAAAATTCCATACCGAGATTTCGCCAAAATACAAGCTTTAGGGTCCCCTAAATCCCCTCCCCCCATCTGTGTATGTGGACAGCATAGCTCAAAAACGAATAGTACATTAACAACCAAACTTGGTATTTAAGTTCAGTATCTTCCAGGGACACAAAGATTTTCGACAATTTTCCACAATATTGATTTTCTCAAAAAATTGCTGCAACGATATTTAATAAAATACCGTATATTAAAGAAAAATAGAACGTATATTTTGAATTTTCTGGGAATCGTCTCTGAAGACCTCTTCATTCTCGCTGAGTTTTGCAGAATTTTGCATTCCTGGTAAACCTTAAGAGATAGACAAAAACTTACTATACAAAAAATATAGATCTCGTCAAAACACATAGTTTAAGTCCTTTATGTTTATTGTTGTAGAGTTAACCGTTTCCGAGATATTCCTTGTTATTGGCTTCAATTGTAAAGTACTTAATACTTTTATCAGACAAGAAGTGTCAATTTTTCTTTTGTTCTTTTCCTGCCAAGCAAAGAAGCTATTTGCAATGACAATCGCATAACGATAGCTTTTAAAACATTTGACAATCACTTTAGCATAGCACACTCCTTTAGTTGCCTTCTACTTATAAGGAACTAAGTAATAAGAACATTCTGCTAATGTTTATCTCGGAAAGAAGAATTTTTTTTTTTTTTTTTTTTTTTTTTTTTTTTTTTTTTTTTGTAATGTTATGTTTGGAAGCAGTTTCTGCAGAAGTAAAATTGTCTATACAAATGCGCCATTATCTGAGAAACTAATTGACACTCAGGACTGAAAGTTTTACCTCACATGTGTATCTAAATAGGCTTTATTTTAACGAAAAAGTTTTGATGTATATGGATTAGTTATTTTTTAAAATTTAAAAACCATCATTTTTCAATAAAATTTTAAGAGCTTTGTTTAAAAAATCTCATGTGTTCCATTCACATAACTTTCTCTACATCTGTGCAATAAATTATTGTTAAAAAGATTATGTTTCTATTTACTTCATACTAATAGAGAAAAAGTTAGCAGAAATCGTCTTATTACTTGCTTCCTTGTAAGTAGAGGCAAAATAAGCCAATACACTAGGCTAAAGTGATAGTCAAAAGCTAGTTGCTATGTGACTGAAGTTCCTTTGTTTGTATGGACTGGAGTTGACGAATTCCTGTATGAGAAAAGTGTTTTTTAAACTTGAAACAAAAAACAAGGAATATCTAAAAAAAAAAAAAAAAAAAAAAAAAAGATCAACTCCACGAAAAAAAAATGTATATTGCATAAATTGTGTGTTTTAACATGATCTACAATTTTTGCGTGGTAAGTTTTTGTTCATCTCTTACGGTTTAGCAGTTATGTAAAATTTCGTAAAATTCCTCCAGAATAAAGTAGTCTTCAGAGGCTATTCACAGAAAATTCAAGATATACATTTTATTTGTCAGGTAAATGTCTTTAATATACGACACTTTAATCCAAATGGTTTTGTCATTTTTGAGAAAATCAAAAGTTCCGATATTATTTGCATTTAAAGGGTAGTTGGGGAGGAGGGATTTCTTGAAAATCTTCGTTTTGTATCCTTGGAAGATACTGAAATAGGAGGTGTGTTATTTTACCAAATTTTGTTTTTTAAGTTATCTTCATAGAACCACCACGGACCTCAAAACATATATCTTCATAGAACCACCACGGACCTCAAAACATATACCTACTGCGAATTTTCGAATGGATTAGGATATCTTATATACATAGTATCCGCAAAAAATGTAAGCGTAAGCTCCAAGGATTAAATCCGTGCTTTAAAAGTTGTTTTAATTGTATAGACTTCCTAACACAATTATATAAAGGTGCATATATGATCGCTAAATTGCCCTATTAAACTGGTTTAATGGGAAACTTAATATTTTAACTCACGAATTCGGCGCGGTTTTAAAACGCAGTTAAAAGTATAATACAGGTTTGCATGCGAAAACCTGACGTATGCCCGTTTGCAATTTATCCGCAGAGAGGGTGCGTGCGATTCGCCAAGTGGTCTTGCAGAAGGGTCGAGCCCTAGGGTTGCAAAATTTAAAATTGCAAACCGGTTCCCCTCGTTGCAAGATTTAACAGTGAAATGTTCGCCATTAATCACTAGCAGCGACCTGGGTCGATACCACATCTCGATTTATCGCAGTTGTATTAATGTTGTCAACAGCTTCTAGTCGCAAGAAATAGCTTCATTTCTGTTTAAACACTTTTCATTAGGCACAAAACATGTACGCAACACACGTATAGTAGTTTAAGGAGCGTTCGGCTATTTGACTCAGTAGAACTGCGTTGTTAAAATAGGTATGCTTCTACTTACTTCATACTCATCGAGAAAAAATTATCAGAAATAGTCTTTTACTTGCTTCCTTGTAAGTAGAAGTGAAATAAGGGACTACCATAGGTTAAAGTGATAGTCAAAAGCTGGTTGCTATGTGACTGAAGTTCCTTTGTTTGTATGGACACGAGTTGACCAATTCCTGTATGAGAAAGGTATAAGTTTTTTAAAGCTGAAACAAAAAACAAGGAATATCTCAAAAACGACCAACTCCACGAAAAAAAATGTGTGTTATATAAATTGTGTGTTTTAACGTGCTCTACATTTTTTCTGTGGAAGTTTTTGTCCACCTCTTACGGTTTAGCAGTTATGCAAAAGTCCGTAAAATTCATCCAGAATAAAGTAGTCTTCAGAGGCTCCCAGAAAATTCAAGATATACATTTTACTTGTCCGGTAAATATCTTAAATATATGGTATTTTGTAAAAACTTCGGAAATATTTCCCATGTAATGGGTAGTTTACGGGGGGGGGGTGTTCATAAAGATGTTCGTGACGCAACCTTGGTAATTACAAGGTTTGACTTTTCGTTTTTACTGTCTCTACATATTACATGGTACGTAGGTAGAAATGGTATTGCACTCCATTCGATATTGAGGTTTCACCTGAAATACACGTTTTAGGCTCCCCCCGTGTGTCTATGAACACGATAACTCAAAAACAAAGAATCGGTAAAATACCAATCTTGGTTTTTAAATTTAACATGTTATGAATGCGTCACCGAGATTTTGTATTTAAAAAAAAAAACATTCCAAACTACCCTTTACATGGAAAAAAGTTCGAAAATTTTGATTTTCTCAAAAATGGCTCTAACGATTTTGATTAAAATCTCTTATATATTTAAGCTATTTACATGACAAATAAAATATATATCTTGAATTTTCAGGGAATAGCCTCTGAAGACCACTTTATTCTGCAAGGATTTTGCTTAACTGGTAAGCCATAAGAGATAGACAAAAACTTACTACACAGAAAATGTAGATCTCGTTAAAACACACAATTTATGTAATACAAATTTTTCATGGAGTTGACCATTTTTGAGATATTCCTTGTTATTTCGTTTCAGTTTTAAAATACTTTAAACTTTTCTCTCACGGTAATTTGTCAACTCCTGGTGCTTTTGCTTAATGCATTTCCTTATTTCCCTTCTACTTACAAGGAAGCAAGTAATAAAACTATTTCTGCTAATGTTTTTTTTTTTGATTCTGAGAACCTGAAAACATGTATTCCTGGTGAAATTTCGGTACCGTATTTTTGGGTGGAATACGATACATAATTATACCACTCTTGGTTTTATGGAATAAATTTATGAATATTGTAGATTACGTGCGACAGCGCCGCCTATAATTGACCTGAGCTTGAATGGGCCGTGAAGTATTACATTTCTTGAGGGTAAACAACTAAAACATAAGCTAGAAGTCATCAACTGTTTGTTCGGCGTATCCTCTAAACTTATTTGCGGCATTTGTTAAAATTTACAAGAAAAACTTCCGATGAAATTACACCATCTATTCAAAACGGAAGCGTTCCCTCTGCCCTGAACGCACCTGAATATTACGCTAAGCTTACATCTACTAATTTTATTTCACACGAACGCACTTGATGAAATAGACTAGGCTAAACCGACAGTCACATGTTTTAAAATGTGGATTGAAATGGTCTCTTTGCGTGGCCAGAAGTTGACAAGTATTTTAAAACTGAAGCAAATAACAAGGAATATCTCGGAAACGGTCAACTCTACAACAAAAATACATACGACATAAATTGTTTTTTTTTTATCGAGATCTACATTTTTGTGCAGTAAGTTTTTTTCTGTTTCTTAAGGTTTAACAGTTATGCAAAATTCTAAAAATCAACCAATAAACAGCTCTACAGAGGCTTTTCTCAAAAAATTAAAAATATAAATTTTATTTATATTGTGAACAACTTTATTGTAGGGCATTTTAATCAAAATCGCTAGTCATTTTTGAGAAAATCGAAATTTTCGAAATTTTTTCAATGTAAGGGTATTTGCGGATGGGATTTTCTTGAAAATCTTTGTCGCATTCTTGGAAGAAAATAAACTAAATGCCAAGTTTGGTATTTAACGATCTTTTAGTTTTTGAGCTATGTTGTCCACAAATACACACAAACACACGCGGACATTTTTCTAATTTTTTTTTTGGATAATAGATCTAAAAACATGTATTTCCAGTGAAATTTCGGTATAGAATTTTTGGGTGCAATACAATACCTTCTGTGTACATAGTACGTGTAGAGAAAGTAACAACACTGCCAGCACTGAGGACTTTTTGCGATGATGACCCAGTCGCGCACACAAACACAACAGTTGGCACTTCTGATTCTTAGTGTTCTTCCATTGCCGAAGTTCCCACAAATAATAGTGATCAGGTTTACACTCCCAAGGACTTTTTGCAATCAATCACATTTTCCTCACTCACTCACTTCCTAACCTCATTTATAGCATTAATTAATAACTCACACGAGAAGTTAAACTTGCACTAACGACGTGTTTTGATGCACTCCAATGTCACATTTTATAACTCTGGGTTAAGAAAATCTTGCCAAAATGTTCACAAGCATAAGAAATAGAATCTCGTAAGCAAATGCCTGCTAGCCTTGCAAAATTCGCTTTTTATTGTTTATCTTTCTGGAGAAAAAAATCTGATGTGTTCCATTCACATGACTTTCTCTACAACTCTGCAACAAATTATTGTTGTATGGACAGGAGTTGACAAATTCCTGTATGAGAAAAGTATAAGTTTTTTAAAGCAGAAACAAAAAACGAATATCTCAAAAACGATCAACTCCATGAAAAAAAAATCCACATAACATAAATTGTGTGATTTAAAGTGATCTACATTTTTTGTGTGGTAATTTTTTTTCCACCTCTTACGGTTTAGCAGTTGTCCGGTAAATATCTTCTATATATAATATTTTAATCAAAATCGTTAGAGCCATTTTTGAGAAAATAATTTAGGGTGGGGGATTTTTTTTCGTAATCTTCGTGTCGCATCCCTGGAAGATACTAAACTTAAATACCAAGTTTGATATTTTACCGACTTTTCGTTTTTGAGTTATCGTGTTCACAGACACACACACACACTGACCTTTTTGTGAAAATGTTTTTTTTATACAGCGGACCCTAAAACATGTATTTCCGGCGAAATAAAATTATGTACGCTATATCACACTCGAGTGTAGAATTGTAATTGCAATAATTGGATTTATTAAATTCTCCTATGAATTTAACGAAAAACCGTCAGAAATATTCTTTTAGTGCACCTAATATTAGAAAGCCTTCTGAAACCAGTACGTCATTCAGATGTTTATAGTAGACTCCACGGCACAAAATATAACCATACTGAAATCCACTAGTGAACAAACGCACCATCGCATATATAACTGCGCGTAAACATGTTATTTTTATCCCGTTTTGTTGGGCGTAATTTCCGCGAAGAATGAAGAAAACCTAAGTTTGAAATTTTTAAATTTCTTATACCAAAGTTTCAGGGCAAATATTTGAGTAATTCCTGCGACAAAATATATTTTGTTTTGTGTAGTGATTTGAAATGTGCAGTGCGGTCACACCAATTACAAATAAAACAAATTCGTTTCGGAGAAGAACTCAGAAGTTTTGCATTTCGCTTTTTAACTAACAAAAATATTTCTAAAGGCGTACGTACACTTGGTCAGAATTTCCAGTTAAGACCCATGGAACGTAATGAACAAAATTATGGGCATGTCACTCTTCTATTGGCTGCCACTTGTAATCAGCACAAGGACATGCACATAGTGAAGAAACGCTTTGTTTTGTTGCGAGAGAGGGTGCGGGTGGAGAAGACGATCTACTGCCAAATTTGTAAATTCTTTCTTTAATCGAAATTTTCAGGACAAACATATGGGTAGTTCCTAAGGAAAAAAAAATGTTTTGTTTAGTAATTTGAAATGGAATTTAAATTTAGTGTTCCGAAATGTGTATTACGTTATTATCATATGATTTACAAACAAAGCCAATTCGTTTAGAAAAAAACTCAGAAATCTGCGCATTTCACTTTTATATAAATCAAAATGTTCTCACTTCGTGAGAATTTTCAGTTAAAACCGATGAAGTATATAATGAACAAAATTAGTTTATTTATATTGGGTGCGCTCCTGATTTTAAGTGTAAAGACATTTACAATCACAAGGAAACAGTGTTATAAGCCAACGAAATTTCTTCAAAATCTCCACTTTTCTTCGCTGTAAGGTGCCTAAAATGTTTTCTTTTGTTTATTGTATTCAACGTTTTCAGAACTTATCACACATGTATTACGTACGAACTTATACGATTTACAAATTTTAGATAGTTCGTTCAAAAAATCATAAGTTTGTGCATTTAACGTTTTACAGTTTTTATTCTAAAGACACAAAATTTCCACCAAACCTGATGAAAGTATATAATTTTATGGGTGAACTGACACTCCTGCGTTGACTGCCACTTTTGTGTTAACATTTTGACACAGCAAGACCACACTCAAATTCACTAGTGAAAAAACGCACCATTACATATAAACTTCGCAAAACCGTGTTTTGTTTATCCATGCTTTGTTTCGAGATATTTCCGAGTCGGGAGGAGAAAGAGTGAGAGGGGGATGGATGAAGACCACCTTCTCTTCAAATTTATAAACACTTTCTTTAATCCAAATTTTATGGCAATTCTTTGAGCAGTTACTCAGAAGAAAAAGTTTTTGTTTTGCTTAGTAATTTGAAATCAAATTAAAATGTAGTGTTATCACACGATTATATATTATTCTACAGTTAGAAATAAAAAGAAATTCGTTTAGTAAGAACATGAGATGTTTGTGGATTTCACCTTTTAATAAATAAAAATATTTTTAAATGCATACACTTCGCGAGAATTTTCAGGTAAAGCTTATAGAAGTATGTATTGCATGGACACGACACAAATGTATTTGCTGACACCTCAGCAGTAAATGCGTTTACAATCACAAGCATGTATCTCCACTTTTCTTCGCTGTTAGGTACCTAACATGTTTTGTTTTCTTTATTGTATTCAACGTTTTCAGAACTGTGTACATTACGAGCTTATCACACGATTTGCAAATAAAAATAGTTCGTTTAGAAAAAACATTCAGAAGTTCTGCATTTAGCTTTTTACGCTTCATAATGAATAACAATGTTCTAAAGACTCATAGTTCGCCAGAGTTTCCACCAAACCTGATGAAACTATATACTTTTATGGGTAGAGAGGTGAATTGACACTTCAAAACTACACTCCTGCGTTCACTGCCACTTTTGTGTTAACATTTTGACACAGCAAGACCCAAAATATAACCACACTCAAATTCACTAGTGAAAAAACGCACCATTACATATACACATCGCAAAACCCGTGTTTTGTTTATCCATGCTTTGTTTCGAGATATTTCCGAGTCGCGGTGAGAGAAAGAGTGAGAGGGCCTACTCTTCAAATGTATAAACTCCTTCTTTAATCCGAATTTTACGGCAATTCTTTGAGTAGTTCCTCAGACAAAAATATATTTTGTTTCGTTTTGTTTAAATTTAGTGTTCCGAAACGAGTATTACGATTTATCACACGATTTACAAACAAAACTAATTCGTTTAGAGAAAAAATATCAGGCATACACTTCGTCGGGATTTGCGTCTAAAACTGATGAAACAAAATAAATGTGGGGACGACACTCGTGCATGGATGTAAAGGTCGGCACTTTGACACACGCTTACCTTGAGTCGCGCGACAAACAAGAGACCACGTGCACACACGCACACAGTGTCACCTCATCATCAGATACTCGCGCGCGCGCTCCAGGACTGGGCAGCTACTGAATCCATTCACCCTGCACCACATTGCCTTCCGCAACTTCGGCACTCTTCCGAAATTGGGCGAAGTTGGGCGACAAAACTGGGGCGACCCACCAATCCGAGTAGGGGATGTTTTGGGAAGGGTTGCAAACATTTGTTTGGGGTCATTGGACGCGACGGAACACCCCGATATCTTCCGTTGAGTGCCGGCGGCTAGGGTTGGAATCGCTAAAGTATTAAAACTAGAACTGTGTTTTTCTTTCTCTAGAGAGGTATAGAGAACGTATTGCATACCACCCAAAAATTCAGTACCGAGATTTCACAGGAAATGTTTTAAGGTCCTCCTGAATCCAAACAAATCCTTTTTACTGTCTACTCGTACCATATATAGAGAAGGTATTGTATTCCACCCAAAAATTCAATACCGAGATTTCACAGGAAATGTTTTAAGGTCCTCCTGAATCCAAACAAATCCTTTTTACTGTCTACTCGTACCATATATAGAGAAGGTATTGTATTCCACCCAAAAATCCAATACCGAGATTTCACCGGAAAGACATGTTTTAAGAGTCACTTTAAACCAAACAAAGCATTTTCACTTTCTCTACACATACTAAGTAAATAGTGTATAGAGAAGGTATTGTATTGCACACAAAAATTCGATACCGAGATTTCACGGAAATATATGTTTTGAGGTTCCCTGAATTCAAACAAAGCATTATTACTTTCTCTACACTTACTAAGTAAATAGTGTATAGAGAAGGTATTGTATTGCACACAAAAATTGAATACCGAGATTTCACGGAAATGTATGTTTTGAGGTTCCCTGAATTCAAACAAAACATTTTTACTTTCTCTAACTTACTAAGTAAATAGTGTATAGAGAAGGTATTGTATTGCACACAAAAATTCGATACCGAGATTTCACCGGAAATACATGTTTTAAGGGCCACTTTAATCCAAACAAAATAGTTTTACTTTCTCTACATGTACTATGTACAAAGTGTATAGAGAACGCACCCAAAAATGCAACATGGAGATTTCGTCGGAAATACACATTTTGAGGGCCCCTGAAACCAAACAAAACATTTTCACTTTCTCTACACGTACTAGGTGTATAAAGAAGTATACATTGCACGCGAAAATTAGATACCGAGATTCCACCGAGCATATGTTTTGAGGTCCTCCGAACACCAACAAAGCATTTTTACTTTCTCTGCACTTACTAAGTAAATAGTGTATAGAGAAGGTATTGTATTGCACACGAAGATTCGATCCCGAGATTTCACGGAAATGTATGTTTTGAGGTTCCCTGAATCCAAAAAAAGAATTTTTACTTTCTCTACACATACTATGCATAGCACTTATAGAGACGGCATACCGAGATTTAAGCAGCAAAACCGAGGGATGAACATACCTAGGGTTGAAGACCCTAAGCCGCTAAGCTTACCCGAGGTATGCAATTGAAACTCTCTTGTCTTAGGGTGACCAAACTAAAGAAATGAAAAACGACTTCCCATGTAAGAGTAGTATTGGAAATCTTAAAACCAATAACAAAGTATCCCAGAAATGATTAACTCCACAAAAAAATGGAATACATAAAAAATTGTGTGTTAACCAGAGGTACATTTTTGTCTAACGCTTACGGTTCACCAGTTGAGCAAAATTCATCCAGAAGTCTTCAGAGGATGTTTACAATAAATTCAGGATATACATTTTATTCGACATGTAAGTATCTTTAATATAGAATATGTTAATAAAAACCGTTCGAGCTATTTTTAAGAAAATCATAAATTCTGAAAAATGTTCCATGTAAAGGGTAGTTTGGGGTGGGGGGCATTTTCTTGAACATCTTCATGGTCCATGCTTGGAAGATCTGAACTACCAGGGTTGGTATTCAACCGACTTTTCGTTTTTGAGTTATCGTATTAACAGACACACAAGCGCTCAGACTTTTTCTAAAAATGCTTTTTTTGAACAAAATATTAATTTCCTCACTAGTGATTTTTGCCCCAATAAATGTAGGGAAACAAGTATAAGTTAGAGTAGCGTGTCTGCCTCGCATTCTGAAAGGTCGCGAGCTCGAATCTCGTTTAGGGTGAGTTACCCGGATAGGTGTTTCCCTTATCCTGAGATGACGATGTCGAGTAACTTTAAGCTCCAAGGACCCCGAGATCATTTGAGTATCATTTCACCAATTTCATTCATCGTCCGATATGACCAACCAGGTTAAAGTAACTTTAAGCTCCATGGACCTCGAGATCATTTGAGTATCATTTCACCAATTTCATTCATCGTCCGTTATGACCAACCAGGTTAAAGTAACTTTAAGCTCCATGGACCCCGAGATCATTTGAGTATCATTTCACCAATTTCATTCATCGTCCGATATGACCAACCAGGTTAAAGTAACTTTAAGCTTCATGGACCACGAGATCATTTGAGTATCATTTCACCAATTTCATTCATCAACCGATATGACCAACCAGGTTAAAGTAACTTTAAGCTCCATAGACCACGAGATCATTTGAGTAGCATTTCACCAATTTCATTCATCAACCGATATGACCAACCAGGTTAAAGTATCTTTAAGCTTCATGGACCACGAGATCATTTGAGTATCATTTCACCAATTACATTCATCAACGGATATGTCCAACCAGGTTAAAGGACGTGAAACTTTAAATAAAAAAAAAAGAAGAAGAATAACCTAATTGTTAGTTAATAAGTAGGAAATGAATCATTTGATGTCTTGCGCAGCGTGTTGCGTGTGTCTATGTGAATGTTTGCATTGAATAACATGCGTGCAAACCAGGGCGGAAAGGCTACTGTTTTGCTGAAGCATGTTTTGTGCTCAGCCACCATCTTGTACTAGTACACACTACCACGTACGGCAGATATCTTTAGTGGAAATTTAATACAAACACTTTTTTTGGCTGTCAGAAGTTATTATTAATAAATTGGTATTATTGCAGTAAATATCGCGGCAAGGTCATAACTTAATTTTGTTCTAAAACTGAAGGAGCGCAAAGATATAATATTTTGATCAAACATTTTTGTTTGTCTCCCACGTTAATGGCCACTACACATGAACTTATAAGTGCACACCAAAATAGGGTGGCAAGTATCAGAGCTTATCCGAAAGATTATAACTCACTGTGGACGTCTGCATTCCGAGTCCGAGGAACACGCCCCTTGTTCCCTCGACAGTTGCTAAATGGGCGAATTACCAAGAGGTTTCTTATAAACCGGAGTAGGTTGCCAATTTTGTCTGCTTTTCAACGCTCTTTCTGTTGGAAATCTAAAATGTAACAAACAATACAGAATCGTTCTGTTGATAATGTGTACCATATTTCACTAAGTATACCACCGAAAAGTCACTTAAATAAGTATACTTTTTTTTTTTGGTAGTGTTTAACGCCCGCTTTAACTACTAATGGCACCGCAGGCGGTGATATAAGTATACTAACGTATATATTGAAACACATTTCCCATTCCTTATTTTTGCTTATACTATTCGAGAAACTAAAACCAAACACAATACACGCTTTGACCATTATACTGGTTTAAAACTTGCACTCTAAATTTACTGCTTAATTGAACATTTAACGCCACACAATCACTTAAATTAGTACACTAACCTATTAATTGAAACACATTTCGCTTTCCTTGTTTTTGCTTCTGCTATTCGAGAAACTACAACAAAACATTACACACGTATTTACCATTATACTGGTTTAAAACTTAGTCTAAATTTACTGCACAATTGAACATTTAACGCCACAAAATCACTTAAATAAGTACCCTAATCTATGAATTGAAACACATTTCGCTCTCATTTTGCTTCTGCTATTCGAGAAACTACAATAAAACACAAAACACGTATTGGCCATTATACTGGTTTAAAACTTGCACTCTAAATTTACTACTTAATTGAAGCTTTAACGCCACAAAATCAGTTAAATAAGTACACTAACCTATGTATTGAAACACATTTCACTATGCTTGTTTTTGCTTCTGCTATTCGAGAAACTGCAAACAAACACCACACACATATTGACTATTACACTGGTTCAAAACTTACACTCTAAATTTACTGCTTAATTCAATATTTAATCACTTAAATAAGTACCCTAACATATGTATTGAAACAAATTTCCCTTTCTTTGTTTTTGCTTCTGCTATTCGAGAAAGTACATTCAAACATCACACATGTATTATCCACTATAGTGGTTAAAAACTTAGGCTAAATGTACTGCTTAATTGAACATTTAACACCACAAAATCTTATTTTTGTGCGCACATTTAACCCACTCATCTCAAAAGTGTAGTGATTAAATATGGCGGCTGCGTGAAAATCCTGCTTCACCAACCATAATGCACAAGGATAGGACATTTCCAATTTAATCTCTATTCACGTTCAAATTCCTATAGCAGTGATGCGGTATGATTTATTTAGTGGGCCAGATATCGTTCCAGATGGCATTGGTTGCATCATGAACGATTCTCAGCGGGAGATTTTTGCTTATGTTCCCATAATTCATGCTTACGGAGTACATATACGATAAGATAATTTCCTTCTTTTCGTCTGAACTCGCGACCCTAGCGGCGTTCTCATTAATTATCGTCATAACGGGTTTCGTATTGGCCGCAGATTTCAACGCCGTCGGCTAATCGACTGGTTTCTCGACAGTCAAATCCAATCGATTAGAGGCATCTTCGAGACGAATATCTTCCCCGCACACACCTGTGGCACTCGCACCAGCTTTTAATTGCACACTTGTACGTTTTGAAGTCCTTATTTATTTCTTTAAGCAATACTTCATCAAGACGAAAGATTGATTTGCAACATTCACATGACTTTTTCTACATCTCTACAACAGATTATTGTTAAAACGTTTATGCTTATATTTCTGCTAATCGATAAAAATAGTCTTATTACTTGTTTCCTTGTAAATAGAAGCGAAATAAGGGAGTACCATAGGTTAAGGTGATAGTCAAAAGCTGGTTGCTATGTGACTGATGTTCCTTTGTTTGTATGGACACGAGTTGACAAATTCCTGTACGAGAAAAGTATAAGTTTTTCAAAGGAGAAACCAAAAACAAGAAATATCACAATAACGATAAACTCTACAAAAAAAAAAAAAAGTTATATAAAATAAATTGTGTGTCTTAATGTGCTCTACATTTTTTGTGTATTAAGTTTTTGTCCATCTCTTATTTTTGGCAGTTATTCAAAATTTCGTAAAATTCATCCAGAATAAAGTGGTGTTCAGAGGCTATTCCCAGAAAATTCAAGATATACATTTTATTTGTCAGGTAAATATCTTTAATATATGATATTTTAATCAAAATCGTTACAGCCATTTTTGAGAAAGTCAAAATTTTGGAATAAAGCTCCATGTAAAGGGTAGTTTGGCGTGAGGGGATTTTTCTCAAAATCTTCGTGTCGCATTCCTGGAAGATACTAAACTTAAAATACCAAGTTTGCTATTTTACCGACTTTTCGTTTTTGAGTTATCCTGTTCACACACACGGACCTTTTTCTGAAAATACTTTTTTTTTTATACAGAGAACAGTAAAACATATTTCCGGTGAAATCTCGATATCGAATTTTTGGGCGGAATGCAGTACCTTCTCTATACACTATGTACATTGTATGTGCACAGAAAGTAAAAATTATTGTTCTATCTACGTCTTGCTAATCAAGATAAACATTAACAGAAATTGTCTTATTACTTGCTTCCTTGTAAGTAGAAGGTAAATAAGGGAGTAGCATAGGTTAAAGTGATAGACAAATGTTTTAAAGACAATTAAAGTTCGGTTCACTTTGTACGGTCCAGTTTTAAAAACGTTAATCTAAAATTAAAACCAATAGCAATGGTTATGTTGAAAACGGTCAACTCTGCAACAAAAACGCATGTGACACAAATTCCTGTGTATTTGAACGAGATCTACATTTTTTATGGTAAGTTTTTGTCTAAGTCTTACGGTTTACTTATTTAAAATTCAGCAAAGCCTATCCAGAATAAAGATGTCTCCAGAGGCTACTCCCAGAAAATTCAAGATATACATTTTATTTGTCAGGTAAATATCTTTTAATATACGATAATTTGATCAAAATCGTTCGAACCATTTTTGAGAAGATCAAAATGTTCGAAACATGTTCCATGTAAAGGGCAGTGGGGGTTTGGAAGATTTTCTTGAAAATCTTTGTGTCGCACCCTTGGAAGATATACTAAGCTTGGTATTTAACCGACTTTTCGTTTTTGTGCTATACTGTTACGGATCTGTTTCTGAAAATGAGTTTTCGAACCCAAGGACCTCAAAACGTGCATTTCCGGTGAAATATCGGCATCGAATCTTTGTGTTGAACACAATACACTTTGTACATACGAGCTGGAGAAAGTAAGGACACTAATGACTTGCCATGTATTTAAAATTGAAATCAATAACAAATGATTGGCCGCGTAGCTTAGTGAGTACGGCTCCTGTCGGGTCCCGGGTTCAATTCTCGGCTGGGAGTGGAGAATTTTCCTCTAGTATTTCAAATTATTTCCCACCGTCCACAGAATCCAACCAGCTTAAAGGACATATAATAATAATAATAATAATAATAATAATAATAATAATAATAATAATAATAATAATAATAATAATAATAATAATAATAATAAACACTCCCCTAGGACTTACAAGCGGGTGTCTAGGGGTCAGAAGCTTGTCGGGAGCCAACGGCACGAAACAACAGAATGGAGAACCTGGCCCGTAGTCAGGCTTGAGTGTGATCAAGGAAAGGTGGTGATAGAGCAACTTGTGAAATGTGTGGCGGGGGAAACTGCAAGTCCGGGAGAAAATCTGTCCAGACGCCGCTTCGTCCACCACATGCGGGCGCTTGGGATCGAACCCGGGTCGCCTAATCACTCGGCCACGTCGCAGCCTTGAGTTATATCGTGGATAAAATTCCACTGCAGCACACACATACACTAATAATAATAATAATAATAATAATAATAATAATAATAATAATAATAATAATAATAATAATAATAATAAACGACAAACCGGTCCTCTGCAGCGAAATTAAGAAATGCAGCGCCTGACTCGCTTTTGTTTCACCGAAAACGAAATTCGCAACGTTTTCTGCGGTTTTGTGCTAGAAATAAAGGAATTCTTGTTTCTTTTGTTTTGTCAATGCCGTTTATGAACAGCGGAGAACGAGTTTTTTGTTGTTTTTTTTCTGAGTGGAAATACCGTTTGAAGCGGGAACTCTACACTCTCGGAGCGGCGTCATATTACAGCTCGAGGTTCTGGGTTCGTGACAGTGTGTGTCATTTACCTTCGGGAATATCGGTAAAACCGTCAGGTCCGGACAGAAGGCTTCTTGACGTAAGAGCGTAAAGTTACGGTTTTTGATTCGAACGGGAATATTGTGAAACGAGAATCAAAAAGAAACTTTACGCTCGCGTATCATACAATGTTTTTTATACGAGAATTTTGTGATATTAAAAGAAAAGCAAGGAAAGATGAGGTTAAGTTTGAGCCATTCACCAAGGGTTATAGTTGGTTATTTATTTGGTGGGCGCGATGTTATAGCAGGCCGATATTATTGTTGTTCTGATACTATCCTTAGAGCGAAACAATATTTGTCACTTATTGAACATAACATCGTGTTGATGTATACACACTAATATCGCTGCAACAAAATTACTTTGCTGCACTTCTTTGCGTCAAAATCAAGTTGGCCATCTGAAATGACCTCGTAAACTACTCAATTGCGCTCCGTCGTAGAAAAAATATTTGCAGAGATTACACAAACATACATATTTTTGAGTAGCCTAAATACGAAACAAAAAATCTGATGTGTTCCATTCACATGACTTTCTCTACCTCTTATTAACAAATTCATGTTAAAAAGCATATTCATCTATCTACTTTATGATATTCGAGATAAACTTTGGCAGAAATTTTCTTAATTATTACTTGCTTCCCTTGAAAATAGGGAATACACTACGATAAATGGAATGTCAACTATTTTAAAAGTTGGTTGCCATGTGGTTGAAAACCGTTTCTTTGTATGGCCACCAATGAGAAAAGTTTAAGAATTTTTAATGTGAAACAAATAACAAGGAATGTCTCAGAAATGGTCAATTGCACATAGAGTATGTGATCTAGTAAGTTACGAAAAAGTCTGCAACCAGAATAAAGAGGTCTTCAAAAAATCTATACATTTTATTTGTCATGTAAATATCTTGAATATACGATATTTTAATCAAAATTGTTAGAGCCATTTTTGAGAAAACCAAAATTTTCGAAAAATGTTCCATATAAAGGGTAGTTTGTAGTGGAGGTATTTTCTTGAAAATCTTCGTGTCGCATCCTTGGAAAATATCAGAGTGAAATAGCAAGTTTGGTATTTGACGGTCTTCTCGTTCTTGAGCTATACTGCCCACAGGCACGCGCGTGCGCTGACCTTTTTCGTTTGAGAAAATAAAACATTTGGAAATGTTTGGCTTGCTCGGATTGTCTTGAAAATCTTCGAATGGCGTCCTCGGAAAGTTGTGGCATTTAACCGATTTTGCTTCCTTGTAAGTAGAAGGGAATACACTAGGATAAAGTGATAGTCACATGTTTTAAAAACTGGTTGCCATGTGAAACAATTGAGATTCCGTTCTCTTTGCTTGCTAGGAGTAAAATTATACAGACGAAAGAAAGATGACCTAACCTTTGACTAAAATTTTCAGTAGCTTAAAATTTAAACCAATAACACGGAATATCTCGGAAACGGCCAACTGTACAAGAAAATCGTTTATGACAAATTATGTATTGTAAGGAGATCTACATTTATTGTGATGTAAATTTTTGCCTATTTCTTACGGTTTACCAGCTGAGCAATTTTCAACGCAAGATAATACATTTTATTTGTGATGTAAATATCTTTAACATATGGTATTTTAATCAAAAGCGTTAGAGTGGTTTTTCAGAAAAACTGTATTTTGAAAAATGTTTACATAAAAGGTGTAATTTAGGGTGGAGGAAATTTCTTTAGAATCGTCGTGTTGCATCCTTGGAAGATACTAAACTTAAATAGCAATTTTGGTAATTCACTGTCTTGAAATTTTTGAGCTGTGCTGTCCACAGGCACAAAACACACACACACACACACACACACACACACACACACACACACAAGAACCTTTTGTATTTTTTTTTTTTTCGATTCGGGGGGTCCCAAAACACATGTTTCTCCTGAAATCTCGGTATCGAATTTTTGGGTGCACAAAATACACAATATACATAATACATGCAGAGAAAGTAATATTTTACTAACGCTTTAGCCTAGTATATTCCCTTATTTCTCTCCTACTTACAATCCGATTTTTTTTCGTTTTTTTTTTTTTTTTTTTGAGTTAGCCATTTTTTTTAGATATTCCGGATTACTGGATTCAATTTTAACCCACTTAGTTTTCTCCAACGGGAAGATATCTTTTTTCTCATTTCTCGTTTGTTTACTCCTGGCAAACAAAGAGACTATCGCTTTAGCCTGTACATTTTCTTATTTCCCTACTACTTACAAGGATCTAGTAATAAGACTAATTCTGCTTATGTTTATCTCGATTAGCATGAAGTAGATACAAGAATAAGCTTTTTAACACTAGAGAAGTAGAGAAAGTCATGTGAATGGAACATTAGATTTTGTCGCTTCTACTTACAAGGAAGCAATTGCTGCTAATGTTTTCTCAATTAGCATGAAGTAAATGGAACAATACTGGCTACAGAGATGTAGAGAAAGTCATGTGAATTATTTAAAACACGTGATTTGAATGGAATATTAAAAGCATGGAATTGAAATCTCAGTTATAACTTTGGTTGTAGGTCACCTGTAGTGTGTGCTGATCACCCTATAGTTGATGTTCCAGTTTTTACTGTCGCGATGTTTGTATGTATCTGAAATTCCACATGTGGCTGTTATAAATCTTCGCAGGATCCACTTTGTAGGTAATACGTCAAGTTATATTCCTTATAAGGGTCCTAACCTCGCGCATGAGGAAACGTCGTGTGTATCGCTCATTGTGACCCAGAACAAGGTCACTTCTGGGTGCCCCACCTCAGAAATAGGTCCTCGGACAGTAATTACTTCCAACAAATCTGTCATTTGTTCCTAGTCGCGTAGCAACAAGTAAAAAACAAAACACACTCGCAGCACCAAGAAAACTGGAGAATCATTAATTGTCGGTTGCTACGGCAACACCTGCATATAAATGTGTCTTCAGCTGTTTCTTGTGCGCCCAAGCAGGAAGTGTTTTGTTTCGAGAAAAATGTCGGAATTTCTCCTACGAGAAATGCGTGACCAACTGAATTATTGGATATATTTAGTTACGTAAATAACTAACTTATCCAAACCGTGGATTTGGATAGTTTAACAGACATATTACTCAAAAAAGCTGATATGTTCCATTCACATGACTTTCTCTACATCTCTGTAACAAATTATTGTTAAAAAGCTTATTCTATTTACTTCATGCTAATCGAGAAAACATTAGCAGAAATTGTATTATTACTTGCTTCCTTGTAAGTAGATGGGAAATAAGAGTACCATAGGTTAAAGTGAGGTCAAAAGCTGGTTGCTGTGTGACAAGTTCCTTTGTTTTATGGACACGAGTTGACAAATTCCTGTATGAGAAAAGTATGTTTTACAAAGCTGAAACCAATAACAAGGAATATCTCCAAAACGATCAACTCTATGAAAAAAATGTATCAAACATAAATTGTGTGTTTTAACGAGCTTTATATTTTTTTTTTCTTAAGTAAGTTATGCAAAATTCCGCAAAATTCTTCCAGAAAAAATTAGTCTTCAGACGCTATTGCCAGAAAGCTTAAGATATACATTTTATTTATCAGGTAAATATATTTAATATACGATATTTTAAAGAAAATCATTACTGCCATTTTTGAGAAATTAAAAATTTTCGAAATTGTTTCCATGTAAAGGGTAGTTAGGGGAGGGGGGATTTTCTTGAAAATCTTCGTGTCGCATCATTCGAAGATACTGAATTTAAATACCAAGTTTGGTGTTTAACGCAGTTTTCGTTTTTGAGCTATGCTGCCTACAGACACACTGAGAGAAAGATCGACACAGGGACATGTTTCTAAAACGGCTTTTTTGGACTCAGGGGGTTTCAAAACATGTATTTAGTGAAATCTCTCTCGCCTGTGAACACACATTTTAAATACTAATTTCGTATTAAAAACATTGGGACTGAAATATTAACTACAACTAATTTTTATTTTCTCCAGCACGTATGTACATCGTAGACAGAAAATGTTTAGTATACCACCCAAAAATAGATACAGAACTTTCACCACAAATATGTATCGAGGGGGGGGGAGAGTGGATAAGGATTTTTAGCAAAAGGTCTGTGGACAAAATTACTCAAAACTAATCTTATCACCATAATACAAGCAGTGGGCCAATTGTTACTTTCTCTACACGTACTATGTACATAGTGTATACAGAAAATATTGTATTGCACCCAAAAATTAGATACCACCGGAAATACATGTTTTAGGGTCTCCTTGAGTAAAAAAAAAAGAAGCATTTTGAGAAAAAGGTCCGCGTATGTATGTGTCTGTGGACAGCATACCTCAAAAACGAAAAGGTGTCTTCCAGGGTCTACGAAGATTTTGAGAAAATCCCTCCACCCCAAACTACGCTTTACACGGAAAATTTTTCGAAGATTTTGATTTTTTTTTCAAAAATGGCTGCAACGATTTTGATTAAAATGCTGTATATTAAATATATGTACCTGACAAATAAAATGTATGTCCTGAATTTTCTGGGAATAGCATCTGAAGACTACTTTATTCTGGATGACTTTTGTATAACTGGCAAACCGTAAGAGATAGACAAAACTTACTACACAAAAAACGTAGATCTCATTAAAACACAATTTACGTCATACATTTTAATACGATAAGTATTAAACTTTTCACGTACGAGAAATTCTCATCTCCTGTCCATGCAAAGATACGGATCTCATCCACAGAGCAACTAACTTTTAAAACATTTGACTGTCACTTTATCCTAGTGTGTTCCCTTCTACTTACAAGGAAGCACTACTGCTTATGTTTATCTCGATGGAAGAATAAGCTTTTTAACAATAATTTGTTACAGAGATGTAGAGAAAGTCATGTGAATTGAACACAACAGATTTATTAGCTTTGCTGCCCACAGACAAAAACACACACACAACACTCACAGACTTTTTCCCAAAAATGTTTCTTTTTTGGACTCTGGGTAACTCAAAACGTATTTTCCGGTGAAATTTCGCTATCGAATTTCTCGGTGGAATACAATACCTACTCTATCCACTCTGTAGCTGCATTGTACATGCAGGATTGAGAAATTTTATTATCACTTTAGCCTTATTTCGCTTATAAGGAAGTAATTAATTTTGATTAGCATAAAGTAGAACAAAGAATAAAACTTTTACTAGCCCGCCTGGGTGGTGTGGTGGTAGCGTGTCTGCCTCACATTCAAAAGGTCGTGACTTCGAATCTCGCTTAGGGTGAGTTACCTGGATAAGATTATTTTCGGAGTTTCCCTTATTCTGAGAAGACGAATGTCGAGTAACTCTAAGCTCCATAGACCCCGAGATCATTTGAGTATCATTTCACCAATTTCATTCATCATCCGATATGACCAACCACGTAAAAGTAACTTTAAGCTCCATGGATCCCGAGATCATTTGAGTATCATTTCACCAATTTCATTCATCGTCCGATATAACCAACCTGGTTAAAGTAACTTTAAGCTTCATGGACCCCGAGATCATTCATCGTCCGATATGACCAACCACGTAAAAGTAACTTTAAGCTCCATGGATCCCGAGATCATTTGAGTATCATTTCACCAATTTCATTCATCGTCCGATATAACCAACCAGGTTAAAGTAACTTTAAGCTCCATGGATCCCGAGATCATTTGAGTATCATTTCACCAATTTCATTCATCGTCCGATATAACCAACCAGATTAAAGTAACTTTAATCTTCATGGACCCCGAGATCATTCATCGTCCGATATGACCTACCAGGTTAAAGTAACTTTAAGCTCCATGGACCCCTAGATCATTTGAGTATCATTTCACCAATTTCATTCGCCGTCCGATATGACCAACCAGGTTAAAGGACGTTAAGCCAAAAAAAAAAAAAGTCGTAATTGTTGAACTGGTAGAGAAACTCATGTGAAGGTAACATACTTTTTTTTTTTTAACAGCTAAGGTACTGTTGTATTTAAACATGTGACGAAATGAACACATTTCCTAAACGTTTAAAGCAATTTATTTTATCGACGTGTTTGATGTGAACTGAATGCATTAAAAACATGGGCGTTCTGTATGTATGTGTATGTGGGTAAAGCCGTTATTGCAGGGAAGTTCTGGAACTCGTCAAACTGGTATAGAAACCGCTAGGAAATTTATTTATTACTAACAATTGTCATGACCGTGTTTTGTTTTTATTTTATCATTATACCTCCTATTTGTATGAATGAAGTTCTTGTTCGCTGCGTTAGGCGATTGTTTTTTTTTTTTTTAAATTCCCGATAAGAACGATGTTTCAAAAGGAAAAAGTTGCCCAAATTTATGACATGTTTTAAACAGAGAGGCATGTAACGTGTTAGAAATTGCTAATTTTATGTTGGTACCGCTGAGGGTCCACTCAGTCAATTCTGCCAACCACGTTTGGTTGCGGAAGTCACCGGCAGAGGCGCCACGATTTACCAATATACCTGTCCTTACAGTGGAACCAACGTGACATTTTGGGCTGAACTTCAAGTATTAGATTTTTACTTTCTCTAGCATGTATTGTATTCCACCAAAATTTCGATACCAAGATTTCACCACCATCCGAAAAATTCAATTTTTACTTTCTCTACACATACTATGAACACAGTCGACAGAGAAAGTATTGCACCCAAAAATTTGACAGCGAGATTTCACAGGAAATATGTTTTAAAGTCCCCTGAGTCTGAAAAACCATTATACTTTCTCTATACATAATGTGTGTATAGTGTATAGAGAAGGTATTGCATTGCACCCAAAAATTCAATACCGAGATTTCACCACCATACATGTTTTGAGGTCCCATGAGTCCAAAAACTAATTTTACTTTCTCTAAACGTTCTATACGTTTCTCTACAAGTAATATAAGCGTTGTGTATAGAGGAATTATTATATTCCACCCACAGATTCGATAGCAAGTTTTCACCGGACATATATGTTTTAAGGTCCCCTGAGACCGAATAAAGCATTTTTACTTTCTCTACACGTAACGTGTGCATAGTGTACAGAGAATGTATTCCATTCTATCCATAAGTCATTACCGAGATTTCGCCGAAAATATGTTTTGAAGTCCCCTGAGTACAAAATAAAATTTTAGAAAGAGGTCCGCGCATGTCTGTCTGGACACAGCATAGCTCAAAAATAAAACTGCCGTTAAATACCAAACTTGATATTGAGTTCAGTATTTTCCAAGATGGCTGAGTGGGTAGATCGCTCGCCTCCCATCTAGGCGGTCCAGGTTTCATCCCGTTTATGATGGACGAAGTGGCATCTGTGCGGGTTTCCCCCGCCACTCATTCCAGCAATTGCGCCAACATCCCCTTTCCTATAGGCCATTTCATATGATCCACTTGCTCACGCTCACGCTCATGGGCCAGGTTCTCCATTCTGTGGTTCCGTGCCGTTGGCTGCCGACAAACTTCTGACCCCAGACATCCGCTTGTAAGTCTAGGGGAGTGTCAGTCCTTAATACGGAAAACGCAAGCCGGCCAGGAATCCCCAAGTATGAAACACGAAGATTTTGAGGTAAATCCCCCATTTCCGGTGAAATCTCGGTATCAAATTTGTGGGTGCAATGCAATACCTTCTCTACACACTGTATAGTGTACGTGTAAAGAAAATAATAATTAACTTTTATCTATTTAATTACTTTTTTTATTAAAATATAT
Organism: Hymenopus coronatus; assembly: GCA_030762935.1. Classification (NCBI taxonomy): domain Eukaryota; kingdom Metazoa; phylum Arthropoda; class Insecta; order Mantodea; family Hymenopodidae; genus Hymenopus; species Hymenopus coronatus. The sequence continues at coordinate 5,511,192 of CM060892.1, forward strand.
TTCTCTGTAAGGTAATTCTACAAACGGAATATAAGACCGATGGACCTTATAGGACATTGCATTTCGTTGAAATACTCACGCGATCTTAAATTTCTGGCAGAGACTGTAATATAGTTTTTCATAGAAGATCCAACAAGCAGGAAAGGTTTGCGTCAGAAAGGAAGCAGGCACGGTTTTCTTTGAAGCACTACAGATGGCGTTGCCGTACCAAAACGCCACCCTAGCAACCTAGAGAAGGGCGACGAGGCAAGAGGGTGAAATATTTGTGGGGTATTGGATCATCTATCTTGAGGTATGAGATGGGAATCGTGAGAAGAAAAAGCAGCCCCATTTGACGCGGTCAAACGCGACCCATTCCCAGATCACAGCACTTGGTAAAAACTTTTCCATTCACATGACTATTATTAAAAAGATTATGCTCCTATTTACTAAATTAGCAGAAACGGTCTTATTACTTGCTTCCTTGTAAGTAGAAGCGAAATAAGGGAGTAGCATAGGTTAAAGTAATAGTCAAAAACTGGTTGTTATGTGACTGAAGTTCCTTTGTTTATATGGACAGCAGTTGATAAATTCCTCTATGAGAAAAGTATGTTTTTTAAAGCTGAAACCAATAAAACGGAATATCTCAAAAACGATCAACTCCACGGAAAAAATATAGTAACATAAATTGTGTGTTTTAAGGTCCTCTACGTATTTTGTGCAGTAAGTTTTTGTCTATCACTTACAGGTTACTAGTTCTGGCAATTTAAGCAAAATTCGTCCAGAATAAAGGTGCTTTCAGAGGCTATACCCAGAAAATATAAGGTACACATTTCCTTCGTGATAAAATTATCTTAAACATATGGCGATAAGAGCCATTTTTGAGAAAATCAACATTTTCTAAAAATGTTCCATATAAAGCGTAGTTTGGGATGGTGCTATTTTCTTGAAAATCTTAAGTGTCGCATCCTTGAAAGATGCTAAAGCTAAATTCCAATTTTGGAACTTATCGGTATTTTCGTTCTTGAGCTATGCTGTTCACACACATACAGACCTTTTTCTAAAAATTCTTTCTTTGAACTTACAGGACTCCAAAACATATTTCTGATGAAATCTCGACATCGAATTTTGCGTGGAATACAATACCTTCTCTATCCATTATGTACATAGTACATGCGGGCCTTAGAGGGTAACCACAAAGTGACAGACGTTTTGAAATGACTAAATAATAACATAAGTTATCAACACAAAACTTTATTTACAAAGTTACACTACCTTACTATATTTCTCAATATTGCTATCAAGATATTTATTGTCACGTGGTACAGATGTTATACTCTTCCACCGCTAAACATCTGAGCCAAGATGTCACTGTCACTTTGAGGTCTTCATGGCTGGCAAATCTTTTCCACCCAAAAAGTCATGTACGGTGTCCAAAGTGCAACACGGGTTTTTCTGAATTCTTTTATCAACATTTGCTTTCAACTGCTCCATAACGATTGATGAACTTCCACTGCGGTCTTTATCGTACACACTGTTATGTTCTTCCTTGATTACTCGTAAATTATGTGTCATTTCCTCACTGAAGACACGTTCATTGTTTTATCACTATACACCTGTCTTATTTGACTATAAAATTCGATTGGCCCAACATTTTGTTCATTAAAAAAAAACGAATAAGTTCATTTGCGTTGACACATCTGCACCACGTGACAATAAATACCTTGATAGCAATGTTGAGAAATAGAGTAAGGTAGTGTAACTCTGTAAATAAAGTTTTGTGTTGATAACTTTCGTTATTATTTAGTTATGACAAACCATCTGACACTTTCAGGATGATGCTTGTATTCCTTTCACTAGTCTGTATGTACAATGTATATAGTGGATCGAGATGTATTGCATTCCACTCAAAAATTCGATATCCAGATTTCACCGGAAATATAAGTTTTGAGGTCCCCTGAGTCCGATAAAAGCTTTAGAAAAAGGTTCATGTGTGTCTGTAGCCAGCATAGCTCAGAAAAGAAAAGCCGCTTAAATATTAAACTTGATATTTAAGTTCAGTATCTTCCAAGGATGCGACACAAAGATTTCCAAGAAAATCCCCCCCCCCACCCTAACCTACTCTTCACATGGAAAAATGTCAATTTTTTTATTTTCTTGAAAATAGCTCTTAAAAATTTTGATTAAAGTCTCGTATATTTAAGATATTTACTTGCCAAATAAAATGTATATCTTGAATTTTCCAATAATAGCCTCTGAAGACTACTTTATTCTTGATGAATTTAAAGGATTTTTGCATTACTGCCAACCCGTAAGAGATGGATAAAAACTTACCACACAGAAAATGTAGAGCACATTAAAACATATAATTTATGTCATATACATTTTTTTCGTGGAATTGATCGTTTATAAGATATCCGTTATTTTTAGTTTCAGCTTTGAAACACATACTTTTCTCATACAGGAATTTATCAACTCCTATCCATACAAACAAAAACCAGCTTTTGACTTCACTTTAACATATGGTACTCCCTTATTTCGCTTCTACTTACAAGGAAGCAAGTATTATGACTATTTCTGCTATGAAGTAAGTAGAGGTATAAGCTTGTTGCAGAGAACACCTCAGATTTATTTGGCAGTGTAACCCGGAGCGACGGTGACAAGACCGGTCCGGTATTTTCCATTTCATGTTAACTAATATCGCAGCTCAATGTCAGAAAAATTGCACACATGCAAATGCATATTACACAGAAATGCAAACCGGTTCCCTTATTAACTAATTGCCTACATCATATATACCTCGTGGTGTACAGTACTGGACAAAAATTACTTTATGTGTAACATATTATTGTTAAAAACCTTATTCTTCTATCTACTTCAAGATAAACATTAGCAGAAATTGTCTTATTACTTGCTTCCTTGTAAGTAGAAGGGAAATAAGGGAGTGCCATAGGTTAAAGCGATAGTCAAATGTTTGAAAAGTTGTCGCTGTGATCCAAATTCATTTCTTGCATGGCCAGGTGTAACCTAAAACTGAAACAAATAACAAAGAATGTCTCAGAAATGGTCAACTCCAAGAAAATATATATAGGGCATAAATTGTTTGTTTTAACGTGATCTATATTATTTGTGTGGTAAGTTTTTGTCTAGTTCTTACGGTTTACCAGTTATACAAAATTCGTCCAGAATAAAACAGTCTTCAGAGGCTATTCCCAGAAAATTCAAGATATACTTATTTATCTTGTAAATATCTTAAATATAAGAGATTTGATCAAAATCGTTTCTAAAACATTGTCTATGTAAAGGGTAGTTTGGAGAGGGGTGATTTTCTTCAAAATCATGCCGCATCCTTGGAAAATAAGAAATTTAAATACCAAGTTTGGTGTTTATGGATCTTTTAGTTTTTGAGCTATGCTGTCCACTCACAGACAGACAGACAGATACACACACACACCCACACACACGTACATACGAACTTGCTTTTAAAAAAATTGGAATCTGGGGTTGTCAAAACATATTTCCAATGACATATCTGTATAGAATTTTGGGTGAAATACAATGGTACGTGTAGAGCAAGTAAAAATGTGTAGACCTCGTTAAAACTCATAATTATGTTGGGTTTTTTTTTCTGGATTTAGCCATTTCCGAGATATTCCTTGTACTTCTCTCGAAGGGAAGTAATTGTTTCTTCTCTGGATCATTCAAACTGTCACCTAAAAGATTAGGCTATCGCTTAACATTTCTACTCCCGTTTTATCTTCAAGGAAACCATTTTTATAACTGCTTATTTTTAATTAATGAAGCAGACAGAAGAATAACACTTTTACTTGCTCTACTAGGTACACAGAAAAGGTAATGCAGTCCGCCCTAAAATTCGACACTGGGGTTCACTGAAAATGCAGGGTCACCTATATATAAAAAATAATGTTTACTTTCTCTACACGTACTGTATCCATAGTGTATAGAGAAGATATTGTAATTCGATACCGAGATTTCACCGGAAATATATGTTGTGGCCTCCTGAGTCCAAAAAATGCATTTTTAGAAAAAGGTTCACGTGTGTCTGTGGACAGCATACCTCAAAAACTAAAAGACCGTCAAATACCAAACTTGGTATGTAAGTTTGGTATTTTCCAAGGATGCAACAGGAAGACTTTCAAGAAAATGCCTGAACCAAAAACTAACCTTTACAATAGAAATTTTCTTTTTTTTTGGTCATAAATGATTAACAATTTTGATTAAGCTTTGTATAATATAGATATTTACATCACAAATAAATCTACATTTTGAATTTTCTGGAAATATCTTCTGAAGTGCTGTTTATTCTGAATGAATTTTGCACAGCTTGTAAACCGTAAGAGACTGACAAAACTTGCTGCACCAAAAATGTAGATCTCGTTAAAACACATCATTTATGTCATATACATTTTCTCTTGTGGAGTTTACCATTTTCGGGATATTTCTTGATATTGGCGTCAATTTTAAATTACGATTTTTTTCAAACGGGGCCATTTTTCGTTTTATATATCTCTTATTTTTTGTTCAAATGTCGACTGGCTGTTAAAACATTGACTATCACTTTATCCTACCGCATTATATCGGCCACGAAATGTGTAATGAAATCTTATTTGCATTAAGAACAAGTAAATACAAAAATACGTTTTGTAAATGACGAATTCATTATTTACTATCTCTACACGTGCTATGTACATAGTATATAGAAAAGGTATTGTTTTGTACCCAAAAATTCGATTCCGAGGTTTCACCGGAAATATGTTTTGAGATACCCTGAATCCAAAGAAAGCATCTTTAGAAAAAGGTCCCCACCCCCTACTTTTCGAAAATTTTGATTTTTCAAAAATAACTCTAACATTTGGCTTAAAATACCTTAAGTTTAAGTTGTTTTTTTTTTTTTTTGTGCAGCTTAACGTCCTTTAACCTGGTTGGTCATATCGGACGATGAATGAAATTGGTGAAATGACACTCAAATGATCTCGGGGTCCATGGAGCTTAAAGTTACTTTAACCTGGTTGGTCATATTGGACGATGAATGAAATTGGTGAAATGATACTCAAATGATCTTGGGGTCCATGGAGCTTAAAGTTAATAAGTTACACAACATTTTTCTTTTCAGGATAAGGGAAAAATCGAAAAAACCCTTATCTGGGTTATGACAAAGGAAATGTATACCTTGAATTTTCTGGGAATAGCCTCTGAAGACCTTTTCATACTGAATGTATTTTGTATGACTGGCAAAGCGTAAGAGATATACAAAAACTTACAACAAAAATGTAGATCTCGTTAAAAAAATATATGTATATATATTCCAATTTTTTTTTAAGTTAAGCTTTTCGAGGTGTTCCGGATTATTGGTTTCAATTTAAAGCCACAACTTTTTCTCGTAGGGTAAGACATTTTTTAAATGAATTTCAATTGTTTCACATAGCAACCTGCTTTTAAAGGACGAGACTATCACTTTGGCCTGTTAATTTTCCTATTCTTATAGAATAAAGTTTTTAACATTAATTTGTTACAGAGATGTATAAAAAGTCACTTGCAAATCACGTTCCAGAAAGCTTGTTTACACGCAATTTGTTTGCAGTACTGTACACCAGAATTGCCATATCCCGCAGTAAACTATCTTAAAGTGAATGAACCGGTATAATTTAGCCCTCGAGCCGGGCTTTAAAAGTTATGGGACAACTTTTTAGATGGCAACTTCCGAATGCCCCTTCAGCAAGGAAAGACTATATGAGATTTATCGAGATGCGAGCCGCTATTATGGCACGGCATTCAACCACGTCAAATTGGACACTCTTTAAATAGTATGGTATTTTTACGGTGTATAAATTGCGGCATCAAATTACTTAAGACGGATTCTCTTTATATGTGCTTCCTTCTTCTTCTTCTTCTTCTTCTTTAACCTCTCTAGTGAACTAATGACAAAAACACATGAGGAATTCTTTTCCCTGAGGCGATATTTTATTATGCAACTGATTACAGTATTTGTTAATGTTAAGAAAACGACTTGAGTCAGGTAGAAGACGTGTGGCAGACTAAATAGCTACAGGTGGTTTCAGAAATCAGCTCACAAGTAAACTGAGTTACGTTTCAGCAACTTTTCCTACCCGCTTGTAAAATTTACATAGCAGTTAGAGAAAGTATTGCATTCCACCCAAAAATTTGTTACCGAGATTTCAGCGGAAATGTTTTGGGGTCCCCTGAGTCCGAAAAAAAAAGAAGCATTTTTATAAAAATCTGCGCGCGTGTGTGTCTGTGCACAGCATAGCTCAAAGACTTGGTATTTAGGGTTAGTATCTTCCAAGGATGCGACTCGAAGATTTTCAAGAAAATCTCCCTACAGCAAACTACATTTGCATTAAAAAAACTGAAATTTTTTATTTTCTCAAAAATGGCTATAACGATTTCTATTAAAATCCCGCATGTTAGAGCTCCTTACATCCCAAATAAAATGTATATCTTGAATTTTCTGGGAATGGCTTCTGAAGACCTCTTTATTCTGGATGAATTTTGCCAAGTTTTGCTTAACTGCTAAACCGTAGGAGATAGATAAAAACTTACTTCACAAAAAATGTAAATCTAGTCAAAACACACAATTTATGACCTTTACATTTTTGTTGTGGAGGTAATCGTTTCCGAAATATTCCTTGTTATTGGTTTCAATTGTAAAGTACTTATACTTTTCGCAGACAGAAGTGTTCGTTTTTCTTTCGTTCTTCTCCTGGCCAAGCAAAGAAGCGATTTGCAATGACAATCGCATAAAGACAGCTTTTAAAACATTTGACTGTCACTTTAGCATAGCACATTCCTTTAGTTGCCTTCTACTTATAAGGAACTAAGTAATAAGAACATTCTGCTAATGTTTATCTCGATTAGCATTGTGTAGAAAGAAGAATAATCTTTTGTAAGAAGTTTGTTTGTAGAGCAGCTAGAGAAAGTCATGTGAGTGTAACACAGAATTTTGTCTACGCCTAATCGTAATTGAGTAGTTTACGAGGTCATTTCAGATGGCCAACTTGATTTTGACGCAAAGAAGTGCAGCAAAGTAATTTTGTTGCAGCGATATTAGTGTGTATACATCAACACGATGTTATGTTCAATAAGTGACAAATATTGTTTCGCTCTAAGGATAGTATCAGAACAACAATAATATCGGCCTGCTATAACATCGCGCCCACCAAATAAATAACCAACTATAACCCTTGGTGAATGGCTCAAACTTAACCTCATCTTTCCTTGCTTTTCTTTTAATATCACAAAATTCTTGTAGCAGCATTGTATGATACGCGAGCGTAAAGTTTCTTTTTGGTTCTCGTTTCACAATATTCCCGCTCGAATCAAAAACCATAACTTTACGCTCTTGTATTAAAAATAACTACAGTGCGTAAAGTAGAACTTTACAACACGCAAGAGTAGAAATAGTAGTTGTAAGAAATGAAATCTGATCTGTTGCATTCACATCACTTTCTCTACCTGTTCCACGAACTATTCTTGTATCTACCTCATGCTAATCGAGACAAACATTAACAGAAATTGTCTATTACTTGCTTCCTTGTAAGTAGGAGGAAAATAAGGGAATACACTAGGACAAGGTGAGTAAAATGTTTTGAAAACTGGCTGCTAGGTGTCTTTGCACGGCGTGAATAAACCAAAAGAGATACGAGACTCTCCGCTTAAAATAAAAAGCTTTAACTGCACCACCTCGATAGTGTGCCGGTAGCGCGTCTGCCTCAAATTCTCACGAGCTCAATCTCGTATAAGGTGAGTTACCCACATAAGTTTTATCGGGATTTTCCCTTGTCTTGAGAAGACGAATTTCGAGTAACTTTAAGCTCCATGCACCACGAAATCATTTTGTCGATTTCATTCACCGTCCGATATGGTCATCTAGGTTAAAGAGGGCATTAATATAAAAAAAAGTTCAAGTACTTTAAAAACAAAAACCAATAACAAATATCTCGGAAAAGGGTCCACTCTACAAAAAGTGTTTTAACGACACCTATATTTTTGTGTGATAAGTTTTTCTCCGTCTCTTATAGTTTTACAAAATTCATTCAGAATGAAGAGGTCTTCAGAGGCTACTCCCAGAAAATTCAAGATATACGTTTGTCATGAAATTATCTTAAACATAAAGTACTTTAATAAAATCCAAAATGTATGTTATGTTTGTCATAAAAATATCTTAAATATTAGGTATTTTAATCAAAATCCTTAGAGCCATTTTTGAGAAAAACAATATTTTCAAAAAAATGTTCCATGTAAAGGGTAGTTTGTGGTGGGGGAATTTTCTTGAAAATCCCTGTGTTATACACTTTGAAAATACTAAACATAAATAGCAAGTTTGGTATTTAATGGTCTTTTCGTTTTTGAGCTATGTTGTCCACACATACATACGCGCTCGCGCACGCACACACACACACAGATCTTTTTAAATATTTTTTTTTTTTATCCTGGGGACCCTAAAAGCTGTATTTCCGGTGAAATCTCTGTATTTTTGGGTGGCATACAATACCTTCTCTATACACTATGTACATAATACGTGTAGAGAAAGTACAAATGATATAGCGGAGAGAAAGTCATATCTAAGGCATTTGAGTTTATTTCCCAGTTCTTTTTGTTATAGCTACAACGAGTAGAGAAAGCCATGTGATTTAGGCAGGGACCACCAGGAGTTAAGAAACAAAAGAAGGAGATAATGTTCGGCAAGACGACGCCGAAAGCTATATGACAGAACGCGAAGATCTCTATCACTCAGTAATAACGACATTACCATTTTGTCCCAAAACTGGCTTCATTTTTATGGCCATACTCGTCTACGGGCTTGACTGCTCCGAGCGAACAGACAAATCTGCATATCGTGTACATATTCCGATCAACTCTAGCGTTGCCATAGACACGCTTTACTTTTATAATACATCGAGAAAGTGTTGCATTCCACCCGAAAATTAGACACCGAACATTTCCTGGAAATACACATTTTAGGCTCCACTGAAGCCAAAACCAGCATTCTTATTACGAAAAAAAACTTGAGTGTGATATAAGAGCGCGCGCGCGCGCGCGTTTGTGTTTAGACACCATGATTCCAAAACGAAGAGTCAGTAATGACCAAATGTGGCATATAAGTTCATGTCTGCCAAGGATGCGACACGAAGATTTTCAAGAAAACCCCCCACCACAAACTATCTTTCGAAAGTTTTGATTTTCTGAAAAATGCTCTAACATTTTGAATAAAATCCTGTATGTTAAATATATTTACATCTAAAATAAAATGATATCTTGAATTTCCTAGAAATAGCCTCTGAAGATATATTTATTCTGGATGAATGAATTTTGCATACCGGTTAAAACATAAGATATAGAAAAAAACTTACTGCGCAAAAAATGTACGTCTTGTTAAACCACGCAATTTATGTCATATGTAATTTTGTTGTAGAGTGTACCGTTTTCATGTAATTGGTTTCCATTGTGAAGTACTTATACTTTTCTCAGACAGCAAGTGTAGTAATAAAATAATTGTTTTTTATGAACTTGTCTTTTATTTAAAGCCTCTCGGAAGTCGAAAAAAAAACCGGCCCTCGTATACATATGTATATATTAATTGTGTGTTTTTAAGGAGCTCTACATATTTTGTATATTAAGTTTTTGTCTACCACTTACGGTTTACCAGTTTACAAAATTCAGTAAAATTCATCCAGAGTAAATATGTCTTCAGAGGCTTTCCCAGGCAATCCAAGATAAACATTTTATTGGGGATGTAAATATTCTTAATATTTTATAAAATCGTTAGAGAAAATTTTGAGACAAACAATTTTCAAGGCTTTTTTTTTTTTTTTTTTTTTTTTTTTTTTTTTTTTTTTTTTGCCAGATTGGAGTGCACGGTGTTCTTGAAAATGTTCCCCTCGCATCGATGGAAGAAATTAAACTTTATAGAAAATGTATAGTATGTATCGGTATTTCGTTTTTGAGGTATGATGTCCACAGACTGGCCATTTTCTAAGATTGTTTGGATTCAGGGGTTCCCAAAACATGTATTTCGGTGATTTTTCTGTATCGAATTTTTGGGTATACTACAATGCTTTCTCTATACACTATGTAACTACGTGAAGTAAAACAGGGCAGAGAAGGCCATGTGAATGACTATTTTTGTCATGAAAATAAAACTCGTTTCTTTATCTGTTCCAAGTTTTTAATGAGTTTTGGCTCTAGCTTACTTTTTGCTATTTTATTTTCATCCAGGCGTCTTCAGTTAATTTCTTGTCTTCATCAGGAAATTTGTAATTAAAAAAAAGCATTAGCAACAGATATCAGATTCACAAGAGAGGTAATTTATCGTGTCCTGCAATTAGCTGTACTAACCCTGAGGAATGTCTTCGCGCATGCATGGGGTTGGTTCCTCCACCTGACGACAGATGGCATCCTGCAGACTGCCATACGGCCCCCCGGCCGGTGGCGGAGAGGTTAGCGTCGACATCACGACATTCTGCAGCCCTGCAACACAAGAAATAACATTTATGATAAAACATTTTACAAAATTGGGTTTTATGAAAATGCAAACTATTTCCAATTCACAATGTAGAATTTGGCTTAAGCAGAACGCTCACCATTGAACTGCAGAAGAGTTTAAAATTTCCATACTTACAAGCCTCCATAGGACATTAATGTAAGAGATTGAAATGCAAGTTTTACATTGTCTACACGTACTATGTACATAGTGTATAGAGAAGGTACTGTATTACACCCAAAAAATCAATATCGAGATTTCACCGGAAATACGTTTTGACACTCGCAAAAAGCATTTTAAGAAAAAGGTTTGTGTCTGTGTTTTGGACAGCATAGCTCAAAAACTAAGAGGCCATTAAATACAAACTTGGTATATAACTTTAGTATCTTCCAAGGATGCGACACGAAGATTTTTAATTATATCCCCCACCTCCAACCCCTCTTTACATGGAAAAGTTTTCGAAATTTTTGATTTTCTAAAAAATATCTCTAAGCATAAATAAAATGTATATTTTGAATTTTCTGGGAATTGCAATTGAAAATTGGATGATTTTCGCAAAACTTTGCAGTAACAGTTAAACCGCAAGAGATAGACAAAACCTTACTACACCATGTAGATCTCGTTAAAACACACAAGTGTCATATACGTTTTGCAATTTTAAACTAATTAAAATTCCTCAAACGGGAGCATACAAAGTGAATTGATCCTCAATTGTTTCACATAACGAGCAGTTTTAAAACATTTGACTGTCGCGTTAGCCTAGTATATTCCCTTCTACTTATAAGGAACTAACTAATAAGACTATTTCTGTTAGTGTTTAACTCTTTTAGCACGAAGTAGATAGAAGAATAAGCTTACTAACAATAATTTGTTGCAGAAATTAATGTGAATGGAACACATTAGACTTTTAATTATGTTGCTGACAAAGACAGACTGACATTTTAATAGGAATATTTGTTGGTTCGGGGCCTCAAAATGTTTTTTTGGAATAAATAAAAATACTTGGGTGAAATACAACAATATTTTCTACACTTACTAAATGTAGCAAAGAAAGTAATGCAAATTTACTTTTTTGAAATACTTGATATGTAAGTTAATGATTCTGAACACATATTTGGTAATGTAAGTTAAATTTACAGTTAATTTATTGATGGTCATGCCAACAAGCACTGTAAGAGTTTGAGAGGTCATTAATACTTACAGTGCAATTAGGAAATGTCATGTGCTACTTCAAGTAAAGAATCTATTGCAAAATTCATTAACAAAAGAGTGTATAAGAAGGTTTTGTCCATATAATTTAGATGTAGCCTTTCATTTGTTCACATCGAGAATTCGTTTTTACATTCCAGCTAAAAACTCTAACGAGATTTCACGGAAATACATGTTTAGGGTCTCCCCTGAATCCAAAAAAAGTATTTTTAGAAAAAGGTCCGTGTGTGTGTGTCTGTGCACACCATAGCTCAAAAACGAAGACCGTTAAATACCAAACTTTGCATTTAAGTTTGGTATCTTCCAAGGACGCTACACAAGATTTTCAAGAATGTCCCCCCACCCCAACTTTACATGACATTTTTTTCGAAAAATCTGATTTTCTCAAAAATGCCTGTGACGATTTTGATTAAAATATCGTATATTAAAGATATTTAAGTGACAAATAAAATGTATATCTTCACTTTTCTGGGAATATCCTGTGGACCACTTTATTCTGGATGAATTTTACGGAATTTTGCTGGCAAGCTGTAAGAGTTGGACAAAAACTTACCCCACGAAAAACGTAGAGCATGTTAAAACACACAATTTATGTTACATAGTTTTTTTTTTGTTTTTTTTTTTTCGTGGAGCGGATCGTTTTTGAGATATTTCTTGATACTGGTTTCAGCTTTGAAAAACTTGTACTTCTCATACAGGAACTTCAGTCACATAGCAACCAGCTTTTGACTATCACTTTAACCTATGATACTCCCTTACTTCACTTCTACTTACAAGGAAGCAAGTAATAAGACTCTTTCTGTTAATTTTTTCTCGATTAGCATGAAGCAAATAGAAGCATAAGCTTTTGAACAATAATTTGTTGCAGAGATGTAGAGAAAGTCACGTGAATGGAACACATCAGATTTTTTTTCTTAATGTTCAATAAAATATTGAAAAGCAGTTTTGATTTATTGTTTTTTTTTTTTTACAGTTTTTTTCAAGTATTTCTAAAAGTAATTGGGTAACCACGAACTGTAAGTTACTTATCACATCTCGTATTTCCAATATACATTCTCGAGCTGGTAATATAACTTAGTATGCAATATACTATTTGGTAATATAACAATTTCTTCACTGTCATAGTAAAGCAATGTTTGTGTTGCTAAGGCAACGATGTAAAGGTTAGCAAGGGGGGGGTGACGTAATATCCAAAATCCTCAAAATGGTTTAGCAAATACCTTACGAGCGAGCGTAGCTGATTATTAAAAGGCGTGAAATATTATTGACGTATGCCATATTTGGTATGCGGGGGGATTCCAAGTTGGTTGTCGCCCGCATATTAAAACATCAGTTTAATATTCGGATCGCGAAGAAGCGTGTAGTACCCAAACTCCTCACCAACCGCGCTGCCTATCGAAACTTTTATCTGCCTACCTTTTGATTCATTACTCACGTTTGCAATCTCTAATTTAACTTGCAGCAAAACTGGGAAATTTATTGCGCGACCTTTTCCCTGCTATGATAAATGTGTGCTTTAAAGTTGGCACTTCGATTGTATCGATAATTTGGTGTTCGACTTGCAGCGACCATGCAGAACTTCTGTTTCCTGCAAAACAAAGGAAGAAGGGGATTGCGTGTTGTACAAGTTGGCTTTCCTAACGAGACTTACTTCGTAACCAGAGAGCAGACCTTGTTACCATAGCAACTGCTTCAAACAAGTGAGTTCACTAGACTGTAACCATGGTAGCCCATAGCAACTGCTTCAAACAAGTGAGCTGGCTAGACTGTAACCATGGTAACCCATAGCAACAGCTGCAAACAAGTGAGCTCGCTAGACTGTAACCATGGTAACCCATATCAACTGCTTCAAACATGTGAGCTCGCTGGACTGTAACCATGGTAACCCATAGCAACAGCTTCAAACAAGTGAGCTCGCTAGACTGTAACCATGGTAACCCATAGCAACTGCTTCAAACAGTGAGCTCGCTAGACTGTAACCATGGTAACCCATAGCAACAGCTTCAAACAGTGAGCTCGCTAGACTGTAACCATGGTAACCCATATCAACTGCTTCAAACATGTGAGCTCGCTGGACTGTATCCATGGTAACCCATAGCAACAGCTGCAAACAAGTGAGCTCGCTAGACTGTAACCATGGTAACCCATATCAACTGCTTCAAACAAGTGAGCTCGCTGGACTGTAACCATGGTAACCCATAGCAACAGCTTCAAACAAGTGAGCACGCTAGACTAACCATGGTAACCCATAGCAACAGCTTCAAGCAAGTGAGCTCGCTAAACTGTAACCATGGTAACCCATAGCAACTGCTTCAAACAAGTGAGCTCGCTGGACTGTAACCATGGTAACCCATAGCAACAGCTTCAAACAAGTGAGCTCGCTAGACTTTAACCATGGTAACCCATAGCAACAGCTTCAAGCAAGTGAGCTCGCTAAACTGTAACCATGGTAACCCATAGCAACTGCTTCAAACAGTGAGCTCGCTGGACTGTAACCATGGTAACCCATAGCAACAGCTTCAAACAAGTGAGCTCGCTAGACTTTAACCATGGTAACCCATAGCAACTGCTTCAAACAAGTGAGCTCGCTGGACTGTAACCATGGTAACCCATAGCAACAGCTTCAAACAAGTGAGCTCGCTAGACTGTAACCATGGTAACCCATAGCAACAGCTTCAAACAAGTGAGCTCGCTAGACTGTAACCATGGTAACCCATAGCAACTGCTTCAAACAAGTGAGCTTACTTAGTGGTAACCATGGTAACCCATAGCAACTGCTTCAAACAGTGAGCTCGCTAGACTTTAACCATGGTAACCCATAGCAACAGCTTCAAACAGTGAGCTCGCTGGACTGTAACCATGGTAACCCATAGCAACAGCTTCAAACAAGTGAGCTCGCTAGACTTTAACCATGGTAACCCATAGCAACTGCTTCAAACAGTGAGCTCGCTAGACTTTAACCATGGTAACCCATAGCAACAGCTTAAAACAAGTGAGCTGGCTAGACTGTAACCATGGTAACCCATAGCAACAGCTTAAAACAAGTGAGCTGGCTAGACTGTAACCATGGTAACCCATAGCAACAGCTTCAAACAAGTGAGTTCACTAGACTGTAACCACGGTAACTCATAGCAACTACTTCAAACAAGTGAGCTTACTTAGTGGTAACCATGGTAACCCATAGCAACAGCTTAAAACAAGTGAGCTGGCTAGACTGTAACCATGGTAACCCATAGCAACAGCTTCAAAAAAGTGAGCTCGCTGGACTGTAACCATGGTAACCCATAGCAACAGCTTAAAACAAGTGAGCTGGCTAGACTGTAACCATGGTAACCCATAGCAACAGCTTAAAACAAGTGAGCTGGCTAGACTGTAACCATGGTAACCCATAGCAACAGCTTCAAACAAGTGAGTTCACTAGACTGTAACCACGGTAACTCATAGCAACTGCTTCAAACAAGTGAGCTTACTTAGTGGTAACCATGGTAACCCATAGCAACAGCTTAAAACAAGTGAGCTGGCTAGACTGTAACCATGGTAACCCATAGCAACAGCTTAAAACAAGTGAGCTGGCTAGACTGTAACCATGGTAACCCATAGCAACAGCTTAAAACAAGTGAGCTGGCTAGACTGTAACCATGGTAACCCATAGCAACAGCTTCAAACAAGTGAGTTCACTAGACTGTAACCACGGTAACTCATAGCAACTACTTCAAACAAGTGAGCTTACTTAGTGGTAACCATGGTAACCCATAGCAACAGCTTAAAACAAGTGAGCTGGATAGACTGTAACCATGGTAACCCATAGCAACAGCTTCAAAAAAGTGAGCTCGCTGGACTGTAACCATGGTAACCCATAGCAACAGCTTCAAACAAGTGAGTTCACTAGACTGTAACCACGGTAACCCATAGCAACTGCTTCAAACAAGTGAGCTTACTTAGTGGTAACCATGGTAACCCTTACCAACTGCTTCAAACAAGAGAATTCGCTAAGTGATGTGAAAACCAAAGCAACCATAGCAACCGATTCAAACAAGTGAACTCGTTAGATGTTGTAACCTATAGCAAATGACTCCTCGTCATTCTGGATGGTTTTTGAATTGTGGTAAACCGTAATAAAATGTAGATCCCGTTAAAAGCACAATTTCTGTTATACATATTATTTTTTCATGGAGTTGACCATTTCCGAATTATTGTGTGTTAGTGGCTTCAGTTTTAAACTAGTTAAAAATTTTCTCATACGGGAGTTTGTCAACTGCTGGCCACGCAATGAAATGGACTTCAATCCCATAGCAACCAGCTTTTGACTATCACTTTAACCTATGGTGCTCCCTTATTTCGCTTCTACTTACAAGGAAGCAAGTAATAATGCTAATTTTTTCTCGATTAGCATGAAGTAGATAGAAGAATAAGTTTTTTGAAGAGATGTAGAGAATGTCATGTGAATGGGGCACATCAGAATTTTTGTTTCTCAAAGTATTAGGTGAATTTTTACAGATGCATTATCACGTTAATACAACACTTTGATTTGCGAGCCGAATTGCCGAAATCGGCAGGGGTGTCGGTAGCAGATTCCTGAACGCCGCAAGAGAAAGCGGCGGGTGAAAGTGCTACTAGATTAGGTTCGCGAGATTTCAACCGAAAATAATTTATCGAGCAGCTTTCCTACAACACGCACTCGACGTGTTGCCATGGTAACCTATATGGTGCCAGAAAACAGCGGGGATCATCCGCGTGACGTCACCTCTTGTATTAAATAGCATAGCCGTTAATCAATTCAATATCACCTCCCTTACAATCCATAACCTACTCTACAAAACTATTCCATCTCGTGGTTATGGCTTTGGTCGACATCTCGAGAGTAAATTTGCCTTTTATTTACGAAGCACCGTCTTTTACCATTTCCGTAATTACTATACAAAACCTATTACCAAAGTTGCTTCCAAAAATTCCATACCCAGATTTCACAAGAAGTACACGTTTTACGGTATCCTGAGTAGAATTAAAATAAGAAATAAATAATAAAATATGAAAGAAGTTTATATAGAATGGTCAGCGCGTGCGCGCGTTTGTAAGTACAAAAAAAAAAAAAAAAAAAAAAAAAAAGACGAAAATAAAGATATTTACCGTTTGAGAAAAGTTTAAATGAAACTGAAACTAATTACTGTATGTATGACAGTGTTTTGACGAGTTCTACGTTTTTTGTGTAGCAACGTGACTTTTGTTTGTTTGTTTCTTTTCTCTTGCGGTTTACTGTTATACACAGAAGTCATGCGGGACGAACAGGTCTTCAAAGGCTTTTCACACAAAATTCAACATATACACTTCGTTTGTCATGTAAGTATCTTAAATTTAGGAAATTTTAATCAAAATCGTTACAGCCATTTTTGAGAAAATCAAAATTTTCGAAATATTTTCCATGTAAAGGGTAGTTGAGGATGGGGGGATTTTCTTGAAAATCTTCGTGTCGCATCCTTGGAAGATACCAAACATAAATACCAAGTTTGGTATTTATCGGTCTTTGACGTATGCTGCCTCCCTGACACACACATACGGACATTTTTCGAAAATTTCTTTTTTTGGAATCATGGGGTCCCAAAACATGTATTTCCAGTAAAATCTCGGTATTGAATTTTTGGGTGCAATAACAATACCTTCTCTATACACTGTGTACATAGTACGTGTAGAGAAAGTAAAAAAAAATGTCCGCGAGGGCGTGCGCCTCTCTCTCTCTCCGTGCGCGCGCGCGTGTAAAACTGGGGAGAAACAAACAAAAAAAGTATATGACATAAAGAGTGTGTTTTGACGGGATCTACATGTTTTGTGAGGTGTGGTGTTTTTGTTCTGCTCTCTCACGGTTTACCAGTAGTTATACACAAGTCATGCACAGTGAGGAGGTCTTCACAGGCTTTTCGCACAAAATTCCACATATACATTTCCTTTCTCAGGAAAATATCTTAAACATGACACTTTTTTTTTTCTACGACGGAGCGTAATGGAGTAGTTTACGAGGTCATTTCAGACGCTACTTGATTTTGACGCAAAGAAGTGCAGCAAAGTAATTTTGTTGCAGCGATATTAGTGTGTATACATCAACACGATGTTATGTTCAATAAGTGACAAATATTGTTTCGCTCTAAGGATAGTATCAGAACAACAATAATATCGGCCTGCTATAACATCGCGCCCACCAAATAAATAACCGACTATAACCCTTGGTGAATGGCTCAAACTTAACCTCATCTTTCCTTGCTTTTCTTTTAATATCACAAAATTCTCGTAGAAAAAACATTGTATGATACGCGAGCGTAAAGTTTCTTTTTGATTCTCGTTTCCACAATATTCCCGCTCGAATCAAAAACCATAACTTTACGCTCTTATATCACAAATCACTATTATCTACAATTATAACAATCAGTGAAGCTTTAGTTACTAGGCAACAAAACCTATTATTTATATTCTAACAAAACATAAGTACACTTTTATGATCATTGATCATCTATATATTATTTTTACTTTCTCTACACGTACTACGTGTATAGCGTATAGAGAAGGTACTATATTGCACCCAAAATTTTCATGTTGAAATTTCACCGGAAATACTTGTTTTCAGTCTCTTGAATCCAGAGGGTCTTAAAAAAAAAACAGTTTTAATTTTTTGTAGCGTGTATGTACAATGTGCATAGTGTATAGAGAAGGCATTGTATTGTACCCAAAGAAATCAATACTGGGATTTCACCGTGAATATGTTTTGAGAACTCCTGAGTCCTAAAAATGCATTTTTAGAAATTTGGCTCCTGGGTGTCTCTCTGTAGAGCATATCTCAAAAACGAAAAGCCAATTTGAGGTGTTTCAAGAATGCGGCACAAAGATTTTTTCAAGTGTATCCCCCCCCCCTCAATTACCCTATACATGAAACATTTTTCGAAAATTATGATTTTCTCAAAAATCGCTCTCGCAATTTTGATTAAAATATAATATATTAAAGATGTTTACGGGACAAATAAAATATAATTCTTGAATTTACTGGGAAAAGCCTCTGAATACCGCTTTATTCTGGATGAATTTAGCAGAATTTTTTATAACTAAAGAAACCATAAGAGATAGACAAAAACTTACCATGCATAAAATGTAGAACTCGCCAAAACACACAATTTATGTAATAAACATTTTTTTCGTGGAGTTGACCGTTTTTCAGATACTGCTTGTTATTAGTTTTAGCTTTAAAAAACATACTTTTCTCATACAGGAATTTGTCAACTCGTGTCCATACAAACAAAGGAACTTCAGTCACATAGCAACCAGCTTTTGACCATCACTTTAACCTATGCTACTCCCTTATTCCACTTCTACTTACAAGGAAGCAAGTAATACGATTATTTCTGTTAATGTTTACTGGATTAGCATTAAATAGATAGAAGCATAAGGTTTTTAATACTATTTTTTTTCAGGGATGTAGAGAAAGTCATGTGAATGGAACTTAATTTTATTGAAACTGGATTTTATGTTTTATTAGAATATAACGTATAGATTTTGTTGCCTACTAAATACGAACTAAAGCTAGTTGTTATTAAAATAGTAGGTAAAATTGTTTTTCTTCACGTGAGGTTTAAAGGCAGAGCGACTTGTACCCCTCTTGCTCTGAGAGAGTGGGACCCCCAACAGGTAAAAACCGATTTCTAATCCGAGGCGATCACATCATAACATGCAAAAGGATTTGGAAAACAATGGAAGGGCCCTTGATTGCACCTGAAAATAACAAAAATAATACACGCTCCTTAACGATCTCTTTAGACAAGAAGATTGAGAGTCCAAATATGGCAGGCCAACATGGCGTCTAGAAACAGTTGAATATCATGAATGTATTAGCAAAAGGAATAAAAACTTAATTGGATGGTTACGACTGTTAAAGTCAGAGTTGTATTAATGCGCCTGCGCACGATGGTGCCGTTAAGATAAATGGATTTCGTTCTGGTATTCAATTTTTCAATACAGTCAGCGGACAAAGTACTTTTAATTGTTCATTCGCCAGAGGAGTCTGGAGGTCGAGACCCCGCGCTGGAAAAAATTGTTACTTACCTCACCTCATATTCATCTGCCATTTAAAAAAAAAAATCTAATTAACGGAGAGAAAATTAATTAATTTTTCTATCGCTAGTAGAAATTGTATTCCACCCAAAAATTCCATATGGAGATAGCTATTTTTAGATCTCTCAAAGCCATTCCTGAAAAAATATGATGTGTTTCTACTCACATGACTTTCTCTGCATGTCTGCAATAAATTATTCTTAAAAAGCTTATTTTTCTATCTACTTCATGCTAATCAAGATAAACATTAAAAGAAATAGTCTTATTACTTGCTTCCTTGTAAGTAGAAGTGAAATAAGGGAGAACCATAGGTTAAAGTGATAGTCAAAAGCTGGTTGCTGTGTGCCTGAAGTTCCTTTGTTTGTATGGACACAAGTTGACAAATTCCCGTATGAGAAAAGTATACGTTTTTTAAAGCTGAAATCAAAAACAAGGAAATCTCAAAAACGATAAAGTCTAAGAAAAAAAATGTATATAACGTAAATTGTATGTTTTCACGTGCACTACATTTGTTGTATGGTAAGTTTTTGTCCAACTCTTACAGTTTAGTAGTTATACAAAATTCCGTAAAATACATCCAGAATAAAGTAGTCTTCAGAGGCTATTCCCAGAAAATCCAAGATATACATTTTATTAAATATCCTTTATCATATAGTATTTTAATCAAAATCGTTAGAGCCATTTTTGTGAAAATCACAATTCCTAAATACCAAGTTTGGTATTTTACCGACTTTTCGTTTTTGAATTATCGTGTTGACACACACAAGGACCTTTTTCTGAAAATCCTTTTTTTTTTGATACAGTGGACCCTAAAAAGTGTATTTCGGATGAAATCTCGGTACCGAATTTTTGTGTGCAATACAATACCTCCTCTATACACTATGCACTACACTAATACGTGTAGAGAAAGTAAAAACGTATACGACGTGTTTTAACGAGATCTATATTTTTTGTGTAGTAAGTCTATCTCTTACGGGTTTTTACCAGTTATATAACAGTCATCCAGAATGAAGAGGTCTTCAGGGCTATTCACAGAAAAAACAAGATTTTGTCTTTGAAAATCAAGACTTTTCAAAAAAATGTTCACATAATTAACAGCATTTTCTTTTTTCAGTTATTGTGTTGACAATCATTTCTTTTGCTGCTGCGTTACATTCATACGACTTTCTGTAGCTATTTTGCAATGAACTATTCTTATAAAATTTTATTCTTTTAAGAATGGGTCACTAAGTGCTAGCGTTGAAATTCCGCTCTCTTCGCTTCACGAGCAAGAAAAAAAAATAACATCTCATTGAGGAAAGTATTCAAAGACTTATGCCAATAACAAGGAATAACTCGGAAATGGTTAATTCCGCAAACAAAAGTATTTCACATAAGTTCTGTGTTTTAAGGAGATCGATATTTTTTGCATAGTAAAGTCTTGTCTATCTCTTATAGTATATCAGTCACACAAAATTAATCCAGAATGAAAAGATTTTCGTTTGTTATAAAATAGATTAAATATTATATTTTAATTAAAATCTTCGTATCATATCTTGAATTTAAATATCAAGTTTGGTATTTAGCCAAGTTTTGGGTTTTCGTATCGAATTTTTGGGTGGAATGCATTACTTTTTCTATCCATGGCGTACGTGGTAATTACTAGATATATCTGATCTGCTATGAGACGTAACCTTACCGGGACTCGAACCGGCTACAAAATCCTAACTCAAGCCGTCCCTTTTTTCTCGCAGCACTCTCAATTTTATTAACATTTTTTTTTTCTCTCCTCGACACAAAGAAGGCAGTTTAGTATTCAGGTCGTATAGATGAAACCATTAGAAGCCTTTGGATTTGTGTGTAGGTAGAATTATGAAGAGGAAGATTTTTGTTATTCAAATGTCTGTAGGGGCCTTCTCGATTGTTCGTTTGGTACAGCAACTTTACATAAATCCCAGCATGCCGCCTTTCGCCAATCCGCCTGCCACCTCTAAAAAATGGGTTACATTCTTGTCAGCTCTTCAGAGCAAACTTCCGTTGCCGTGGTAACCAGCGGTGTGAGGTTCTCACGATTGGTTTCCATAGTAACACGATAAACAATATCGCATCGTAACAGACCTTTTTTATGAATACGATAGCTCAAAAACTAAAATCAGTTGAATACCAAACTTCGTATATCAGTTATCTTCCAAGGATGTGACGCGAACATTTTCAAGAAAACCCCACACCCCAGCTACATGGAAAAATGTTCAAACATTTTTTCCTCAAAAAATGGCTTAATGATTTTGATTAAAATGTTGTATATTGAAGAGAATTAAATTGCAAATAAAATGTATATCTTGAATTTTCTGGGAAAATCTCTGAAGACTACTTTATTCTGGATGAATTTTCCATAACTGCTAAACTGTAAGAGATGGACAAAAACTTACCACACAAAAAATGTAGAGAAAGTTAAAACACAAAATTTATGTTATATAATTTTTTTTCTTGAAGTTGATCGTTTTTTTTTTTTTTTAAACATTCCTTGTTTTTGTTTTCAGCTTTGAAAAACGTATACTTTTCTCATACAGGAATTTGTCAACTCGTGTCCATACAAACAAAGGAACTTCAGTCACATAGCAACCAGCTTTTGGCTATCACCTGAACCTATGGTATTCCCTTATTTCCCTCCTACTTACAAGGAAGCAAGTAATAAGACTGTTTCTGCTAATTTTTTCTCGATTATAATGAAGTAAATGGAAGAATAAGCTTTTTAACAATAATTTGTTGCAGAGGTGTAGAGAAAGTCATGTGAATGGAACACATCAGATTTTTTAGGAAAAGATCTCTCTGTGTCTGTATGAATATGATAGCTCAAAAACCAAAGGTTCGTTAAATACCAAACTTGGTATATTAGTTAAGTGTCTTTTGGAGATTTTCAAGAAAACCCCCGCACCCTCAACTACTCATTACATGCAACATTTTTACAAAATTTTTATTTTGACAAAAATGGCTCTATCGAGTTTGATTAAAATCTTTTATATTTAAGATATTTCCATGACAAATAAAATGTATATCTTGAATGTTCTGAGAATAGCCTCAGAAGACCACTTTATTCTGAATTAATTTTGCGTAGATAATTGGTATATCGTAAGAGATAGCCAAAACTACAAAAAAAAAAAAAAAAAAAAAAAAAAAAAAACAATTTTTGTCATATACCCTTTATTCGTTGATTTGACCATTTTTTATATATTCCTTGTTATTTGTTTCAGATTTAAAAATACTTGAGACCTTTCTCACACCTTAAAGTTGTAAACTCTTGCCTCTGCATAAGAACGGATTATAACCACATGGCAACCAGCTTTTAAACATTTGACTGTCACTTTATCCTAGTGTATTGCCTTCTACTCACAAGGAAGCAAGTAATAAGACAACTTCTGTTGGTTTATCTCGATTAGCATGAAGCAGATAGAAGAATAAGCTTCTTAACAATAATTTGTTATAGCGATGTAGAGAAAGTCATGTGAATGGAACACATTAGGATTTGTTGTAAGTTTTAGGGTACCCTGAATCAAAAAACGCTTAAATCCTCCACCCCAAACTACCCTTTAAATAGACAAAATGTTCCCATAAACGACTCTAACGATTTTGATCAAAGAACCGAACTTGCACATAATCATATGACCTATATTTTGAATTTTCTTGTTCACTCTTAATGGGTTTTTGGTTAACTTGTAAACCGTAAGAAACTTTACCACAAAAAATGTAGATCTCATTAAAACATACAATTTACGTGATAATCGTTTTGTAGAGCACCCATTTCCGAGATATTACTTGCTTCCTTTAGGCAAAGTGATAGTCAAATGTTGCCATGTGGATTAAATCTGCTTCTTTGTAATGAAAACAGTTGACAAATTTCCGTATGTGAAAAAGTTGAAGAATTTTAAAACTGAAACCAATATCTCAAAAATAGTTAATTCAACGAAAAAGAAAAGCATATGACATAAATTGTGTGTTTTAAAGAGATTTATATTTTTGGTAGTCAGTTTTTGTCTATATGTTACGTTTTACCAGTTACACAAAATCAGCAAATTACACCCAGAACAAACATGTCTTCGGAGACTATTTCCAGAAAATTCAACAAATACATTTTCTTTGAGGTGCAAATGTCTCTGATACACGGCATTTTAACCAAAATCGTTACAGCTATTTGTGAGAAAATGAACATTTTCCATGCAAAGGGCAGTTTGGGGTGGAGGGATTATCCTCAAAATCTTCGTGTCGTACCCTTACAAGATACCAAGTTTGGTATTTTAATACATTTTATTTTTTGAGTTATCGTGTTCAGAAGCACACGGACACTCACAAATTATTGTTAGTAAACTTCTTCCGTCTAGTTCATGCTAATCGAGAGAAACAATAGCAGAAATTCTTTCTTGTAAATAGAGCGATAGTCAAATCCTTTGTATTGCCAGGAGTTGACAAATGTGAAAAGTTATTTGAAACACCGAGACCAATAACAAGGAATATCTCAAACATTGCCAACTCCACGAAAATTATGTATGACATAAATTGTGTGCTTTAACGCACTCTACATTTTTTGTACGGTTTAACATTTATACAAAATAAAGAGGTCTTTAGAGGCTATTCCCAGAAATTCAAGACATACATTTTGTTTGTGGTGTATTATACGGTATTTTAATGAAAATTGCTAGCGCGAATTTTGACAAAATCAAAATTGTCGAATATTTTTCCATGTAAAGGGTATTGAAAATCTTCGTGTCGCATCCTTGGAAAAAAACCAAACTTAAATACCAAGTTTGGTATTTAACGGTCTTTTAGTTTTTGAGCTATGCTGTCCACAGACACAAACAGACGTTTTTCTAAAAATGCTGTTATTGGACGCAGGGGCCCTCAAAACATATATGTGAAGTCCTGACAGCGGATTTTTGTGACGCCTACAATACCTTCTCTAAACATACGTGCTGGAGATGTATACAATAATTAAATGCACCCACTTGTTGGGATGCTCGGCAGGTGCTCGCCAGCAACGCAATCAGAGAAAGCGCGCTGCGCTGCCCATAAAAAGGAAAGGAAATATTGTTTTTGGAAAACAACATGGAGATGATGCATGTCGTATTGAAAGCATTATTATTGGTGTCGGACCACAATTATCATGTGATGACATTCCTGCGGCGTCACGTGACGAGACTGATAAACAGGCAGACTCAGGGCTTAGCAACCACCAACACGGACGGTTCCCATGGAAACACTGTTGGAGGAACCAATATGTCGCAGTTCCTATGCTAACCAGTGTGCTTCTCTCGTTGCCATGCAAACACTGTTGCAGGAACCAATATGTCGCAGTTTCTGTGCTAACCAGTGTGCTTCTCTCGTTGCCATGGAAACACTGTTGCAGGAACCAATATGTCGCAGTTCCTGTGCTAACCAGTGTGCATCTCTCGTTACCATGGAAACACTGTTGCAGGAACCAATATGTCGCAGTTTCTATGCTAACCAGTGTGCTTCTCTCGTTGCCATGGAAACACTGTTGCAGGAACCAATATGTCGCAGTTTCTATGCTAACCAGTGTGCTTCTCTCGTTGCCATGGAAACACTGTTGCAGGAACCAATATGTCGCAGTTCCTGTGCTAACCAGTGTGCTTCTCTCGTTGTCATGGAAACACTGTTGCAGGAACCAATATGTCGCAGTTTCTATGCTAACCAGCGTGCATCTCTCGTTGCCATGGAAACACTGTTGCAGGAACCAATATGTCGCAGTTTCTGTGCTAACCAGTGTGCCTCTCTCGTTGCCATGGAAACACTGTTGCAGGAACCAATATGTCGCAGTTTCTATGGTAACCAGTGTGCTTCTCTCGTTGCCATGGAAACACTGTTGCAGGAACCAATATGTCGCAGTTTCTATGCTAACCAGTGTGCTTCTCTCGTTGCCATGGAAACACTGTTGCAGGAACCAATATGTCGCAGTTTCTATGCTAACCAGTGTGCTTCTCTCGTTACCATGGAAACACTGTTGCAGGAACCAATATGTCGCAGTTTCTATGCTAACCAGTGTGCATCTCTCGTTACCATGGAAACACTGTTGCAGGAACCAATATGTCGCAGTTTCTATGGTAACCAGTGTGCTTCTCTCGTTGCCATGGAAACACTGTTGCAGGAACCAATATGTCGCAGTTTCTGTGCTAACCAGTGTGCTTCTCTCGTTACCATGGAAACACTGTTGCAGGAACCAATATGTCGCAGTTTCTGTGCTAACCAGTGTGCTTCTCTCGTTGCCATGGAAACACTGTTGCAGGAACCAATATGTCGCAGTTTCTATGCTAACCAGTGTGCTTCTCTCGTTACCATGGAAACACTGTTGCAGGAACCAATATGTCGCAGTTTCTGTGGTAACCAGTGTGCATCTCTCGTTGCCATGGAAACACTGTTGCAGGAACCAATATGTCGCAGTTTCTGTGCTAACCAGTGTGCTTCTCTCGTTGCCATGGAAACACTGTTGCAGGAACCAATATGTCGCAGTTTCTATGGTAACCAGTGTGCTTCTCTCGTTACCATGGAAACACTGTTGCAGGAACCAATATGTCGCAGTTTCTATGGTAACCAGTGTGCTTCTCTCGTTGCCATGGAAACACTGTTGCAGGAACCAATATGTCGCAGTTTCTGTGCTAACCAGTGTGCTTCTCTCGTTACCATGGAAACACTGTTGCAGGAACCAATATGTCGCAGTTTCTGTGCTAACCAGTGTGCTTCTCTCGTTACCATGGAAACACTGTTGCAGGAACCAATATGTCGCAGTTTCTGTGCTAACCAGTGTGCTTCTCTCGTTACCATGGAAACACTGTTGCAGGAACCAATATGTCGCAGTTTCTGTGCTAACCAGTGTGCCTCTCTCGTTACCATGGAAACACTGTTGCAGGAACCAATATGTCGCAGTTTCTATGCTAACCAGTGTGCTTCTCTCGTTGCCATGGAAACACTGTTGCAGGAACCAATATGTCGCAGTTTCTGTGCTAACCAGTGTGCTTCTCTCGTTACCATGGAAACACTGTTGCAGGAACCAATATGTCGCAGTTTCTATGCTAACCAGTGTGCTTCTCTCGTTACCATGGAAACACTGTTGCAGGAACCAATATGTCGCAGTTTCTATGCTAACCAGTGTGCATCTCTCGTTGCCATGGAAACACTGTTGCAGGAACCAATATGTCGCAGTTTCTGTGCTAACCAGTGTGCTTCTCAACACTGCTGTAGGAATCAAAATATCACAGTTTCTATGGTAACCAGTGTGCTTCTCTCGTTGCCATGGAAACACTGTTGCAGGAACCAATATGTCGCAGTTTCTATGCTAACCAGTGTGCTTCTCTCGTTACCATGGAAACACTGTTGCAGGAACCAATATGTCGCAGTTTCTATGGTAACCAGTGTGCTTCTCTCGTTACCATGGAAACACTGTTGCAGGAACCAATATGTCGCAGTTTCTGTGCTAACCAGTGTGCTTCTCAACACTGCTGTAGGAATCAAAATATCACAGTTTCTATGGTAACCTGAGCTTCGTATTTACAAGCAGTACCTTGCAAGGTGCAGCTCCATGGCCCAGTGGTTAAACACCTCGCCTCCTATCTGGGCGGCGTGGGTTCGATCCCAAGTGTCAGCGGCATCTCGGTAGGTTTTCTCCGAGTCCTCCGGTTTCCCCCGCCACTCATTCAACCAACTGCTCCATCACCACCTTTCCAGTCATCCATTTCGCTTGTATTTCATCCACTTCCTCCAGCCCATGCCTGTCTACCGGCCGAACACTCACTCGTTCCATGTTTCGTGTTGTAGACCCCCTGCTTGTAAGTCCTGGGGTGGTGTTTATTTCATCAATGTGCCTCGAATGAGTTTGATTGAAGATGTTAACGTGACAAAGAAGCAGCCCTTTATTCGGGATGAACCCTTCTAAAGCTTGTATAACGATTACACCGTGACAAATCTCACCTCTTCCATTCACATGACTTTCTCTACAACAAAGTATTGTTAAAAAGCTTATGTTTCTGTTTACTTCATGCTAAGTGACGAAAAAATTAGCATAAACAGTCTTACTACTTGCTTCCCTGTAAGTAGAGGTGAGGTAAGGAAGTACCATAGGTTAAAGTGATAGTCAAAAGCTGGTTGCTATGTTCGATTGTTTGTATGGGCTCGAGTTGACAAATTCCTGTATGAGAAAAGCATACGTTGTTCAAAGCTAAAACCAAAAACAATGAATATATCAAAAACTATCAACTCCAGGAAAAAATGTGGATAATATAAACTGTGTGTTTTAACGTGCTCTACATTTTTGTTTATTTCTTACGGTTTAGCAGTTATGCAAACTTTCCAGAATAAAGTTGTCTTCAGAGAACTATTACCAGAAAAAAACAATTATACATTTATCAAAGCCGTTAGAGCCATTTTTGAGAAAATCAAACTTTTCGAAAAAAGTTCTATGTAAAGGGAAGTTTGTGGTGGGGAGATTTTTATCAAAATCTTCGTGTCGCGTCCCTGGAACATACCATACTCAAATACCAAGTTTGGTATTTTACCGACTGTTTGTTTTTGAGTTATCGTGTTCACAGACACACACAAGGGACCTTTTTCTGAAAATGCTCTTTTTGGATGCAGGGGACCCTAAAACATATATTTCCTGTGAAATCTCTGTATCGAATGTTTGAGTGGAATGCAATACCTTTGCTGCACACTTTGTACATAGTACGTGTAGAGAAAGTACAAAACTGAAAAAACCGTAGTTTTAAAACGTAACGTATTTATTAAGTATAAACGCTTGCCTATAACATGGTTTACGTAAGTTTTAATTACAGAATTAAATTATTTTTCAATATATATTTTAACGAGGATAATTTTCCTCTCGTTGCAAAATCAAGTATTAATTAGCAGATCGTGATGTTGGTGTCTTCTTATTGGTTCATATCACGTGGTACAGTCTCTTTCCATAACTACTGGGACAATTAATTGATGTTTTGAACTTTCCTTGACATCAATATCTCGCAGCGCACAAGAACATCACTGGAAACGAGAAAGCTGACACTGCAGAAAAACAAGGCACACAATTACTGATAAGTCCCGGGCCCCTCAATGAAAACAGCATTTTTTGTCTTTATTTCTCAACACAATCTCCAGAAAGGCTAATACACTTGTCATATCGGTGTTCTAATTTAATTAAACCATCTCTGTAGTGCGATTTATCAAGGTCCTCAAAATAGCTGTTTACCTCATCAATGAGCTCCTCGTTGCTGTGGAATCTTCTCCTTGAGGTTTGGGAACAGGTGGTACTCACTGGGTGCTAGATCTGGCGAATAGCTGTTTACCTCATCAATGAGCTCCTCGTTGCTGTGGAATCTTCTCCTTGAGGTTTGGGAACAGCTGGTAGTCACTGGGTGCTAGATCTGACGAATAGCTGTTTACCTCATCAATGAGCTCCTCGTTGCTATGGAATCTTCGTGCTTGAGGTTTGGGAACAGGTGGTAGTCACTGGGTGCTAGATCTGGCGAATAGCTGTTTACCGCATCAATGAGCTCCTCGTTGCTGTGGAATCTTCGTCCTTGAGGTTTGGGAACAGGTGGTAGTCACTGGGTGCTAGATCTGGCGAATAGCTGTTTACCGCATCAATGAGCTCCTCGTTGCTGTGGAATCTTCGTCCTTGAGGTTTGGGAACAGGTGGTAGTCACTGGGTGCTAGATCTGGCGAATAGCTGTTTACCGCATCAATGAGCTCCTCGTTGCTGTGAAATCTTCGTCCTTGAGGTTTGGGAACAGGTGGTAGTCACTGGGTGCTAGATCTGGCGAATAGCTGTTTACCACATCAATGAGCTCCTCGTTGCTGTGAAATCTTCGTCCTTGAGGTTTGGGAACAGGTGGTAGTCACTGGGTGCTAGATCTGGCGAATAGCTGTTTACCACATCAATGAGCTCCTCGTTGCTGTGGAATCTTCTCCTTGAGGTTTGGGAACAGGTAGTACTCACTGGGTGCTAGATCTGGCGAATAGCTGTTTACCGCATCAATGAGCTCCTCGTTGCTGTGAAATCTTCGTCCTTGAGGTTTGGGAACAGGTGGTAGTCACTGGGTGCTAGATCTGGCGAATAGCTGTTTACCGCATCAATGAGCTCCTCGTTGCTGTGAAATCTTCGTCCTTGAGGTTTGGGAACAGGTGGTAGTCACTGGGTGCTAGATCTGGCGAATAGCTGTTTACCACATCAATGAGCTCCTCGTTGCTGTGAAATCTTCGTCCTTGAGGTTTGGGAACAGGTGGTAGTCACTGGGTGCTAGATCTGGCGAATAGCTGTTTACCACATCAATGAGCTCCTCGTTGCTGTGGAATCTTCTCCTTGAGGTTTGGGAACAGGTAGTACTCACAGGGTGCTAGATCTGGCGAATAGCTGTTTACCACATCAATGAGCTCCTCGTTGCTGTGGAATCTTCTCCTTGAGGTTTGGGAACAGGTGGTAGTCACTGGGTGCTAGATCTGGCGAATAGCTGTTTACCGCATCAATGAGCTCCTCGTTGCTGTGAAATCTTCGTGCTTGAGGTTTGGGAACAGGTGGTAGTCACTGGGTGCTAGATCTGGCGAATAGCTGTTTACCGCATCAATGAGCTCCTCGTTGCTGTGGAATCTTCTCCTTGAGGTTTGGGAACAGGCGGTACTCACTGAGTGCTAGATCTGGCGAATAGCTGTTTACCTCATCAATGAGCTCGTTGCTGTGGAATCTTCTCCTTGAGGTTTGGGAACAGGTGGTAGTCACTGGGTGCTAGACCTGGCGAATAGCTGTTTACCTCATCAATGAGCTCCTCGTTGCTGTGGAATCTTCTCCTTGAGGTTTGGGAACAGGTGGTAGTCACTGGGTGCTAGACCTGGCGAATAGCTGTTTACCTCATCAATGAGCTCCCCGTTGCTGTGGAATCTTCGTGCTTGAGGTTTGGGAACAGGTGGTAGTCACTGGGTGCTAGATCTGGCGAATAGCTGTTTACCGCATCAATGAGCTCCTCGTTGCTGTGGAATCTTCTCCTTGAGGTTTGGGAACAGGTGGTAGTCACTGGGTGCTAGACCTGGCGAATAGCTGTTTACCTCATCAATGAGCTCCCCGTTGCTGTGGAATCTTCTCCTTGAGAATTGGGAACAGGTGGTAGTCACTGGGTGCTAGATCTGGCGAATAGCTGTTTACCGCATCAATGAGCTCCTCGTTGCTGTGGAATCTTCTCCTTGAGAATTGGGAACAGGTGGCAGTCACTGAGTGCTAGACCTGGCGAATAGCTGTTTACCTCATCAATGAGCTCCCCGTTGCTGTGGAATCTTCTCCTTGAGAATTGGGAACAGGTGGTAGTCACTGGGTGCTAGATCTGGCGAATAGCTGTTTACCGCATCAATGAGCTCCTCGTTGCTGTGGAATCTTCTCCTTGAGAATTGGGAACAGGTGGCAGTCACTGAGTGCTAGATCTGGCGAATAGCTGTTTACCGCATCAATGAGCTCCTCGTTGCTGTGAAATCTTCTCCTTGAGGGTTGGGAACAGGTGGTAGTCACTGGGAGCTAGATCTGGCGAATAGCTGTTTACCTCATCAATGAGCTCCTCGTTGCTGTGAAATCTTCGTGCTTGAGGTTTGGGAACAGGTGGTAGTCACTGGGTGCTAGATCTGGCGAATAGCTGTTTACCTCATCAATGAGCTCCTCGTTGCTGTGAAATCTTCGTCCTTGAGGTTTGGGAACAGGTGGTAGTCACAGGGTGCTAGATCTGGCGAATAGCTGTTTACCTCATCAATGAGCTCCTCGTTGCTGTGGAATCTTCGTCCTTGAGGTTTGGGAACAGGTGATAGTCACTGGGTGCTAGATCTGGCGAATAGCTGTTTACCGCATCAATGAGCTCCTCGTTGCTGTGAAATCTTCGTCCTTGAGGTTTGGGAACAGGTGGCAGTCACTGGGTGCTAGATCTGGCGAATAGCTGTTTACCTCATCAATGAGCTCCTCGTTGCTGTGGAATCTTCTCCTTGAGGTTTGGGAACAGGTAGTACTCACTGGGTGCTAGATCTGGCGAATAGCTGTTTACCGCATCAATGAGCTCCTCGTTGCTGTGAAATCTTCGTCCTTGAGGTTTGGGAACAGGTGGTAGTCACTGGGTGCTAGATCTGGCGAATAGCTGTTTACCGCATCAATGAGCTCCTCGTTGCTGTGGAATCTTCTCCTTGAGGTTTGGGAACAGGTGATAGTCACTGGGTGCTAGACCCGGTGAATAGCTGTTTACCGCATCAATGAGCTCCTCGTTGCTGCGGAATCTTCTCCTTGAGGTTTGGGAACAGGTGGTAGTCACTGGGTGCTAGATCTGGCGAATAGCTGTTTACCTCATCAATGAGATCCTCGTTGCTGTGAAATCTTCGTCCTTGAGGTTTGGGAACAGGTGATAGTCACTGGGTGCTAGATCTGGCGAATAGCTGTTTACCTCATCAATGAGCTCCTCGTTGCTGTGAAATCTTCGTCCTTGAGGTTTGGGAACAGGTGGCAGTCACTGGGTGCTAGATCTGGCGAATAGCTGTTTACCTCATCAATGAGCTCCTCGTTGCTGTGAAATCTTCGTCCTTGAGGTTTGGGAACAGGTGATAGTCACTGGGTGCTAGATCTGGCGAATAGCTGTTTACCTCATCAATGAGCTCCTCGTTGCTGTGGAATCTTCGTGCTTGAGGTTTGGAAACAGGTGATAGTCACTGGGTGCTAGATCTGGCGAATAGCTGTTTACCTCATCAATGAGCTCCTCGTTGCTGTGAAATCTTCTCCTTGAGGTTTGGGAACAGGTGGCAATACTGGGTGCTAGATCTGGCGAATAGCTGTTTACCTCATCAATGAGCTCCTCGTTGCTGTGAAATCTTCGTCCTTGAGGTTTGGGAACAGGTGGTAGTCACTGGGTGCTAGATCTGGCGAATAGCTGTTTACCGCATCAATGAGCTCCTCGTTGCTGTGAAATCTTCGTGCTTGAGGTTTGGGAACAGGTGGCAGTCACTGGGTGCTAGATCTGGCGAATAGCTGTTTACCTCATCAATGAGCTCCTCGTTGCTGTGAAATCTTCGTCCTTGAGGTTTGGGAACAGGTGGTAGTCACTGGGTGCTAGATCTGGCGAATAGCTGTTTACCGCATCAATGAGCTCCTCGTTGCTGTGAAATCTTCTCCTTGAGGTTTGGGAACAGGTGGTAGTCACTGGGTGCTAGATCTGGCGAATAGCTGTTTACCTCATCAATGAGCTCCTCGTTGCTGTGGAATCTTCTC
The DNA here is from genome assembly GCA_030762935.1 of Hymenopus coronatus. Classification (NCBI taxonomy): domain Eukaryota; kingdom Metazoa; phylum Arthropoda; class Insecta; order Mantodea; family Hymenopodidae; genus Hymenopus; species Hymenopus coronatus. The sequence goes on from CM060892.1 coordinate 5,544,245, forward strand.
CTTGAGGTTTGGGAACAGGTGGTAGTCACTGGGTGCTAGATCTGGCGAATAGCTGTTTACCGCATCAATGAGCTCCTCGTTGCTGTGAAATCTTCTCCTTGAGGTTTGGGAACAGGTGGTAGTCACTGGGCGCTAGACCTGGCGAATAGCTGTTTACCACATCAATGAGCTCCTCGTTGCTGTGAAATCTTCGTGCTTGAGGTTTGGGAACAGGTGGCAGTCACTGGGTGCTAGATCTGGCGAATAGCTGTTTACCTCATCAATGAGCTCCTCGTTGCTGTGAAATCTTCGTCCTTGAGGTTTGGGAACAGGTGGTAGTCACTGGGTGCTAGATCTGGCGAATAGCTGTTTACCGCATCAATGAGCTCCTCGTTGCTGTGAAATCTTCTCCTTGAGGTTTGGGAACAGGTGGTAGTCACTGGGTGCTAGATCTGGCGAATAGCTGTTTACCTCATCAATGAGCTCCTCGTTGCTGTGGAATCTTCTCCTTGAGGTTTGGGAACAGGTGGTAGTCACTGGGTGCTAGATCTGGCGAATAGCTGTTTACCGCATCAATGAGCTCCTCGTTGCTGTGAAATCTTCTCCTTGAGGTTTGGGAACAGGTGGTAGTCACTGGGCGCTAGACCTGGCGAATAGCTGTTTACCACATCAATGAGCTCCTCGTTGCTGTGGAATCTTCTCCTTGAGGTTTGGGAACAGGTAGTACTCACAGGGTGCTAGATCTGGCGAATAGCTGTTTACCACATCAATGAGCTCCTCGTTGCTGTGGAATCTTCTCCTTGAGGTTTGGGAACAGGTGGTAGTCACTGGGTGCTAGATCTGGCGAATAGCTGTTTACCGCATCAATGAGCTCCTCGTTGCTGTGAAATCTTCGTGCTTGAGGTTTGGGAACAGGTGGTAGTCACTGGGTGCTAGATCTGGCGAATAGCTGTTTACCGCATCAATGAGCTCCTCGTTGCTGTGGAATCTTCTCCTTGAGGTTTGGGAACAGGCGGTACTCACTGAGTGCTAGATCTGGCGAATAGCTGTTTACCTCATCAATGAGCTCGTTGCTGTGGAATCTTCTCCTTGAGGTTTGGGAACAGGTGGTAGTCACTGGGTGCTAGACCTGGCGAATAGCTGTTTACCTCATCAATGAGCTCCTCGTTGCTGTGGAATCTTCTCCTTGAGGTTTGGGAACAGCTGGTAGTCACTGGGTGCTAGACCTGGCGAATAGCTGTTTACCTCATCAATGAGCTCCCCGTTGCTGTGGAATCTTCGTGCTTGAGGTTTGGGAACAGGTGGTAGTCACTGGGTGCTAGATCTGGCGAATAGCTGTTTACCGCATCAATGAGCTCCTCGTTGCTGTGGAATCTTCTCCTTGAGGTTTGGGAACAGGTGGTAGTCACTGGGTGCTAGACCTGGCGAATAGCTGTTTACCTCATCAATGAGCTCCCCGTTGCTGTGGAATCTTCTCCTTGAGAATTGGGAACAGGTGGTAGTCACTGGGTGCTAGATCTGGCGAATAGCTGTTTACCGCATCAATGAGCTCCTCGTTGCTGTGGAATCTTCTCCTTGAGAATTGGGAACAGGTGGCAGTCACTGAGTGCTAGACCTGGCGAATAGCTGTTTACCTCATCAATGAGCTCCCCGTTGCTGTGGAATCTTCTCCTTGAGAATTGGGAACAGGTGGTAGTCACTGGGTGCTAGATCTGGCGAATAGCTGTTTACCGCATCAATGAGCTCCTCGTTGCTGTGGAATCTTCTCCTTGAGAATTGGGAACAGGTGGCAGTCACTGAGTGCTAGATCTGGCGAATAGCTGTTTACCGCATCAATGAGCTCCTCGTTGCTGTGAAATCTTCTCCTTGAGGTTTGGGAACAGGTGGTAGTCACTGGGAGCTAGATCTGGCGAATAGCTGTTTACCTCATCATTGAGCTCCTCGTTGCTGTGAAATCTTCGTGCTTGAGGTTTGGGAACAGGTGGTAGTCACTGGGTGCTAGATCTGGCGAATAGCTGTTTACCTCATCAATGAGCTCCTCGTTGCTGTGAAATCTTCGTCCTTGAGGTTTGGGAACAGGTGGTAGTCACAGGGTGCATAGATCTGGCGAATAGCTGTTTACCTCATCAATGAGCTCCTCGTTGCTGTGGAATCTTCGTCCTTGAGGTTTGGGAACAGGTGATAGTCACTGGGTGCTAGATCTGGCGAATAGCTGTTTACCGCATCAATGAGCTCCTCGTTGCTGTGAAATCTTCGTCCTTGAGGTTTGGGAACAGGTGGCAGTCACTGGGTGCTAGATCTGGCGAATAGCTGTTTACCTCATCAATGAGCTCCTCGTTGCTGTGGAATCTTCTCCTTGAGGTTTGGGAACAGGTAGTACTCACTGGGTGCTAGATCTGGCGAATAGCTGTTTACCGCATCAATGAGCTCCTCGTTGCTGTGAAATCTTCGTCCTTGAGGTTTGGGAACAGGTGGTAGTCACTGGGTGCTAGATCTGGCGAATAGCTGTTTACCGCATCAATGAGCTCCTCGTTGCTGTGGAATCTTCTCCTTGAGGTTTGGGAACAGGTGATAGTCACTGGGTGCTAGACCCGGTGAATAGCTGTTTACCGCATCAATGAGCTCCTCGTTGCTGCGGAATCTTCTCCTTGAGGTTTGGGAACAGGTGGTAGTCACTGGGTGCTAGATCTGGCGAATAGCTGTTTACCTCATCAATGAGCTCCTCGTTGCTGTGAAATCTTCGTCCTTGAGGTTTGGGAACAGGTGATAGTCACTGGGTGCTAGATCTGGCGAATAGCTGTTTACCTCATCAATGAGCTCCTCGTTGCTGTGAAATCTTCGTCCTTGAGGTTTGGGAACAGGTGGCAGTCACTGGGTGCTAGATCTGGCGAATAGCTGTTTACCTCATCAATGAGCTCCTCGTTGCTGTGAAATCTTCGTCCTTGAGGTTTGGGAACAGGTGATAGTCACTGGGTGCTAGATCTGGCGAATAGCTGTTTACCTCATCAATGAGCTCCTCGTTGCTGTGGAATCTTCGTGCTTGAGGTTTGGAAACAGGTGATAGTCACTGGGTGCTAGATCTGGCGAATAGCTGTTTACCTCATCAATGAGCTCCTCGTTGCTGTGAAATCTTCTCCTTGAGGTTTGGGAACAGGTGGCAATACTGGGTGCTAGATCTGGCGAATAGCTGTTTACCTCATCAATGAGCTCCTCGTTGCTGTGAAATCTTCGTCCTTGAGGTTTGGGAACAGGTGGTAGTCACTGGGTGCTAGATCTGGCGAATAGCTGTTTACCGCATCAATGAGCTCCTCGTTGCTGTGAAATCTTCGTGCTTGAGGTTTGGGAACATGTGGCAGTCACTGGGTGCTAGATCTGGCGAATAGCTGTTTACCTCATCAATGAGCTCCTCGTTGCTGTGAAATCTTCGTCCTTGAGGTTTGGGAACAGGTGGTAGTCACTGGGTGCTAGATCTGGCGAATAGCTGTTTACCGCATCAATGAGCTCCTCGTTGCTGTGAAATCTTCTCCTTGAGGTTTGGGAACAGGTGGTAGTCACTGGGTGCTAGATCTGGCGAATAGCTGTTTACCTCATCAATGAGCTCCTCGTTGCTGTGGAATCTTCTCCTTGAGGTTTGGGAACAGGTGGTAGTCACTGGGTGCTAGATCTGGCGAATAGCTGTTTACCGCATCAATGAGCTCCTCGTTGCTGTGAAATCTTCTCCTTGAGGTTTGGGAACAGGTGGTAGTCACTGGGCGCTAGACCTGGCGAATAGCTGTTTACCTCATCAATGAGCTCCTCGTTGCTGTGGAATCTTCTCCTTGAGGTTTGGGAACAGGTGGTAGTCACAGGGCGCTAGATCTGGCGAATAGCTGTTTACCGCATCAATGAGCTCCTCGTTGCTGTGGAATCTTCTCCTTGAGGTTATGGAACGGGTGGTAGTCACTGGGTGCTAGACCTGGCGGATAGCTGTTTACCTCATCAATGAGCTCCTCGTTGCTGTGAAATCTTCTCCTTGAGGTTTGGGAACAGGTGATAGTCACTGGGTGCTAGACCTGGCGAATAGCTGTTTACCTCATCAATGAGCTCCTCGTTGCTGTGGAATCTTCGTGCTTGAGGTTTGGGAACAGGTGGTAGTCACTGGGTGCTAGATCTGGCGAATAGCTGTTTACCGCATCAATGAGCTCCTCGTTGCTGTGAAATCTTCTCCTTGAGGTTTGGGAACAGGTGGTAGTCACTGGGTGCTAGACCTGGCGAATAGCTGTTTACCGCATCAATGAGCTCCTCGTTGCTATGGAATCTTCTCCTTGAGGTTTGGGAACAGGTGGTAGTCACTGGGTGCTAGACCTGGCGAATAGCTGTTTACCTCATCAATGAGCTCCCCGTTGCTGTGAAATCTTCGTGCTTGAGGTTTGGGAACAGGTGGTAGTCACTGGGTGCTAGATCTGGCGGATAGGGAGGATGTTCAAGCAATTCCCACATTTTCCCATTGCAATGACTGAACGGAGCATTGTCGTGATGATACAAGATTTTGTTTTTTACCAAATGAGGTCTTTTTCTTTTCATCCCTTCACTCAAACGTTGCAGTAAGCTTGAAACTTTTTATCCTTTTCCAAGTAATCAATAAAAGTAATTCCCTGTGCATCCCAGAAAACTCACCATAAACTTGTTAGCTGACAAAATTGACTTTGCTTTTCTTGGAGATGGTTCACTTGATGCAATCCACCGCTTCGACTGTGATTTACTTTCTGGAGTGTAGTGATGTATCCAAGTTTCATCCCTGGTAATAAGCCGTCTCAAAAATTCACTGGATTTTTACGGTAGAGCTCCACATTCTTAACAGAAACAGTTTTTCTTTGCAACTTTTGATCAGGTGTCAACAAACGCGGCACCCATCTTGCACATACCTTTATGAAAGCCCAAAACATTACTTAAAATATTACCTGCACGTTCTTTTGATATGTTTACAGCCTCTGCTATCTCAAACAACTTTAATCTGCGGTCTTCCAGTACTAAACGATGAATTTTTTCAATGATCTCTGGAGTTGTCACTTCTACAGGGCGTCCACAGCGAGGCTCATCACTAGTGCTCGTACGTCCCATTTTAAACCCTGCAACCCACCTTTTAATCATTGAATATGAAGGGGCAGAGTCTTTTAATGTGTTGTCCATTTCCTCCTTGATTTCTTTGGGCGTTAAGCCTTTCAAACGGAAGTATTTAATCACTGCTCGTTTTTCCAAATGCTGCATTTTCATGAAAACTGTAAAGTTGTCTTGTTTAAAATGCTGTCATTGGAAAACTAAACAAGCTATTGACCTGTAACTATGGATGCAAGTTGAACTATACTGGCCTAGTGGCGCCACATTTGTGTGAGTTATCAGCCGACCCTAGTAGTCGAGTCTCGTGAAACGTGCAGTGAAAGCCATGTGACTATAAAGGAGAGAGGGTAAAGCACAGGCTTCCAGGAAAGCAGTTAAACCAGTTTTGTGGTGACCGATAAATAAATTCCTCTCGACGTTGCTGCTGGAGACAAAACTGCGCAAATTTGTTTGCAATTAAAAGGGCTTGCTTCCCGACGGCGGTTCCACTTTTTCTGGTGGGCAATTAATCGGCTCAATACGTCAGCCACGACAGCAAATCAATCAAATTAATGAAAAACTTGTTCTAGTGCCGTCAACTGTCAAAGTAACACGGCGCGACCTCCTTGTTACCAAGGAAACAATGCTCCTCGCAAAACAGTTGACTAACATACCTCATGTTTTAATAAACGACTTGTTCGTTAGGTCCAGAATCCTCTGCTTGCTGTCTGTGTTATACCCATATACCTCCAGACATCTGTTCAAACGAAATTAGACCTTAAGATATCCATCTGTGTAATTCGGAAAATACATTCTATATAATATTTGCTATTGAAAAGTATATATAGGGTGTTTCAAAACGACACCAAACGAAGACGTGATTGACTTTGTTGGTCATACCGTACGTGATACGTGAATATAATTTTCAGCTCTAAGTTCGGCACATACAAAAACTGCCATAACATCATAATGGATTAGGCAGTCGTACATAACCAAATGGCACGTGCCTGGCCCACTTCAAGAGAGATGCCGGCTGGTAGCGAAGGTCCCAGTCGCGTGGTGTAGGCGTGGTCTGATAGACACGCCGGTGCGGCACAGGTCACCTTAGTAATGGAAAACGTGGCATATGGGTGTGGCGTATGGCAATCGTTGCTCCTTCGCGATTGTGTGCGATTTTTAAACACACACAAAACTTTAAATAGAAGAGTTTGAAAGTTGCGACATCGAGTTTCGGACAAGTCAAAGTGTGAGCTAATCGACTGCTATCTTCATTTGGTGTCGTTTTGAAAGAGCCTGTATAGATAACATGAAATTCAATTTTATTCATGGACACTGGTTCTCAGTGCCTCATTCTACGTTGGACATGAAAGACCGCCTCAGAGGCCTCTTTAACAGGTTAGAACGTGCTGTATATTCTACGACACGGGACCAACGGTTTACTTCCCTTCCGAAGGAAGCCATACTAAGGAATTTTCCGCCGGAAGAAATTCATCGTCCTCCGCCGGGTTTGAACCCGCGACCTTGCTATATGCTAACCACTACACCACTGAGGACGACTTAAAATTATAAAGGTATTACAAAAAATGAGTGATATTATTACTTAAATAATTTATTTTCTAAATTCATTTTAAATAAAAGTCTGATGTGTTCCATTCAGGTCTTCTCTACAAACTATTGTTATAAAATCGATATCTACTTGATGCTAATCGAGATAAACATTAACAGAAATTGTCTTGTTACTTGCTTCCTTGTGAGTAGAAGGGAATACACTAAGATAAAGTGATCGTCAAATGTTTTAAAATGTAGTTGCTATGAGAAATAATTGAAACTCCCTTCTTTTTGTTTGCCAGGAGTAAACAAAAGAGGGACAAAAAGAAAAATGACTTTACGCATGAAAAAAGTTTAAATAGCTTAAAATTGAAATAAATAACAAGGAATATCTGGAAAACGACCAAGTGTGCAAGAAAATCACATATGATGTAAATTGTGTGTTTCTAGATATACATTTTATTTGCCATGTAAATATCTTTAATATACGCTACTTTAATCAAAATCATTAGAGCCATATTTGCGAGAAAAAAAATTTAAAAAATGTTCTATGTAAAGGGTAGTTTGTGGTGGGTTGGGGGGCTTTTCTTGAAAATCTTCGTGTTGCATCCTTGGAAAATACTAAAACCGACTCTTTGTTAATGAGCTATCGTGTTCACAGACACAGGAACCTTTCTCTATTTTTACTTTCTGTACACGAACCTACTATGTACATCTATACATATAGAAGGTATTGTATTACACCCAAACATTGTATACCGGGATTTCACCGCAAATATGTTTTGAGACCCACTGAATAAAAACAAAACATTTTAGAAAAATGCATTTGTGCGCGCGCGCGTGTGCGTGTGTGGGCAGCTTAGCTGAAAAATGAAATCCTGTTAAATATTGAACTTGGTACTTATGTTCCAAGGATGCGACATGAAGATTTTCAAGAAAATCTCCCCACCCCCAACTACCCTTTACATGGAGTATTCTAGGAACATTTTGATCTTCTCAAAAATAGCTCTAACGATTTTCATTAAAATGTCGTATATTAAAGTTATTTACCTGACAAATAAAATGTATATCTTGAATTTTCTGGGAATAGCCCCTGAAGACTACTTTATTCTGAATGAATTTTGTGCAACTGGAAACCTTTAAGAGATAAAACTTACTGCATAAATGAAGATCATTAAAACACACAATTTGTCATAACTTTTTTTTTTTTGGAAAGTTAAACGATTTCGAGATATTTCCGATTATTAGTTTCAATTTTAATTTCCCGTTTCTTCTATATTTAACAAAGCTCAATTGTTTCACAGCTTTTAAAAGAACGAGACTATCGCTTGAGCCTGTGCATTTTGTTATTTCCCTTCTCCTTACAAGGAGCTAGTAATAACACTAATTCAGCTTATGTTTATCTTGATGTAGATAACAGATGTAATGCAATAAAGGGTTTGTTTGCCGAACAGCATCATGTGAATGGAACATATTGAGGCTCCAAATAATCTTTATGTCGGTTAGCATGGAGCAGATAGAAGAAGAAGAAGAAGAAGAAGAAGAAGCTTTAACAATAATGTGTTACGAGAAAGTCATGTGAAGACTATATCAACAGTTCCGTGTCAGATACAGATCTTGAGTATTTCTCACCATGCCGAGTTAACACAATAATTGTTTTATGGCAGTGATGGTTATCATTATTGTTCATAGTATGCCGCCATTTAATTATGGCGCCTGCCAATTATTCTTGCTGTTCTAACCTCGCTGCCGCTGGTAACACTAGTCACAATGTATTCTTCCGCGAACGCACTTGCCCACACCATCTGACGCTGACAAACATTCTCATGTGCCAGATAAAAATGTGATTTTGTTTCCCCGTTTCAAAATGTTTGTAATGTCAAAACAAGTAAGTGTTTATAAAGCGAGCGCGATTAATAAAACGGGGTGACGTTTGGTTTTATGTGAAGACAAATCAAATTTCTTATAACAGTGCCTCCATGGTTGAGTGGTCAGCATGCTGACTTCTCACCCGAAGGTCAAGGGTTCGATTCCCGACTGGGGCGGGGAATTTTTCTTTAGCCAGAATTATTCACTATCCCCCACAGAGTCTGGAAGTTTGTATGTGAGGGTGAATGTTTGTGTTTGAGGAAAATAAAAGGATTTACCTTGAAGTTCTGCACTTACAGTAATACGAGTTGTTTCACAAGTCATTGAAGGTAAATGAAACAAAAAATTCTGACGTGTTCCATTCACATGGCTTTCTCTATATCTCTGGAAGGAATTATTGTTATATAATCAAGAAAAAATTAGCATAATTAGTCTTAGTTTCCTCGTTTTAAACTGTGCCACCAACCTTTTAATCATTGAATATGAAGGGGCAGAGTCTTTCAATGTACTGTCCATTTCCTCCTTGATTTCTTTAGGCGTTAAGCCTTTCAAATGGAAGTATTTAATCACTGCTCGTTTTTCCAAATCCTCCATTTTGGTGAAAACTGTAAAGTTGTCTTGTTTAAAATGCTGTCATTGGGAAACTAAACAAGCTATTGACGTGTAACAATGGATACAAGCTAGTCTAGGTCTAACTGGCCTAGTGGCGCCATATCTGTGTGAGACCCGGGACTTATCAGCCTGTCTAACTGGCCTAGTAGCGCCATATCTGTGTGAGGCCCGGGACTTATCAGCCTGTCTAACTGGCCTAGTGGCGCCATATCTGTGTGAGACCCGGGACTTATCAGCCTGTCTAACTGGCCTAGTGGCGCCATATCTGTGTGAGGCCCGGGACTTATCAGCCTGTCTAACTGGACAAGTGACGCCATATCTGTGTGAGGCCCGGGACTTATCAGCCTGTCTAACTGGCCTAGTAACGCAATATCTGTGTGAGACCCGGGACTTATCAGCCTGTCTAACTGGCCTAGTGACGCCATATCAGTGTGAGACCCGGGACTTATCAGCCTGTCTAGCTGGCCTAGTGACGCCATATCTGTGTGAGGCTCGGGACTTATCAGCCTGTCTAACTGGCCTAGTGACGCCATATCTGTGTGAGACCCGGGACTTATCAGCCTGTCTAACTGGCTAGTGGCGCCATATCTGTGTGAGACCCGGGACTTATCAGCCTGTCTAACTGGACTAGTGGCGCCATATCTGTGTGAGGCCCGGGACTTATCAGCCTGTCTAACTGGACTAGTGGCGCCGTATCTGTGTGAGACCCGGGACTTATCAGTCTGTCTAACTGGACTAGTGGCGCCATATCAGTGTGAGACCCGGCACTTATCAGCCCGTCTAACTGGCCTAGTGACGGCATATCTGTGTGAGACCCGGGACTTATCAGCCCGTCTAACTGGCCTAGTGACGGCATATCTGTGTGAGGCCCGGGACTTATCAGCCTGTCTAACTGGCCTAGTGGCGCCATATCTGTGTGAGGCCCGGGACTTATCAGCCTGTCTAACTGGCCTAGTGACGCCATATCTGTGTGAGGCCCGGGACTTATCAGCCTCTCTAACTGGCCTAGTGGCGCCATATCTGTATGAGGCCCGGGACTTATCAGCCTGTCTAACTGGACTAGTGGCGCCATATCTGTGTGAGGCCCGGGACTTATCAGCCTGTCTAACTGGACTAGTGGCGCCATATCTGTGTGAGGCCCGGGACTTATCAGCCTGTCTAACTGGACTAGTGGCGCCATATCTGTGTGAGGCCCGGGACTTATCAGCCTGTCTAACTGGACTAGTGGCGCCGTATCTGTGTGAGACCCGGGACTTATCAGCCCGTCTAACTGGCCTAGTGACGGCATATCTGTGTGAGGCCCGGGACTTATCAGCCCGTCTAACTGGACTAGTGGCGCCATATCTGTGTGAGGCCCGGGACTTATCAGCCCGTCTAACTGGACTAGTGGCGCCGTATCTGTATGAGGCCCGGGACTTATCAGCCCGTCTAACTGGCCTAGTGACGCCATATCTGTGTGAGGCCCGGGACTTATCAGCCCGTCTAACTGGACTAGTGGCGCCATATCTGTGTGAGACCCGGCACTTATCAGCCTGTCTAACTGGCCTAGTGACGCCATATCTGTATGAGGCCCGGGACTTATCAGCCTGCCTAACTGGCCTAGTGACGCCATATCTGTATGAGACCCGGCACTTATCAGCCTGTCTAACTGGCCTAGTGACGCCATATCTGTATGAGACCCGGCACTTATCAGCCTGCCTAACTGGCCTAGTGACGCCATATCTGTATGAGGCCCGGGACTTATCAGCCTGCCTAACTGGCCTAGTGACGCCATATCTGTGTGAGACCCGGGACTTATCAGCCTGTCTAACTGGCCTAGTGGCGCCATATCTGTGTGAGACCCGGGACTTATCAGCCTGTCTAACTGGCCTAGTGGCGCCATATCTGTGTGAGGCTCGGGACTTATCAGCCTGTCTAACTGGCCTAGTGGCGCCGTATCTGTGTGAGACCCGGGACTTATCAGCCTGTCTAACTGGCCTAGTGGCGCCATATCTGTGTGAGGCCCGGGACTTATCAGCCTGTCTAACTGGCCTAGTGACGCCATATCTGTGTGAGACCCGGGACTTATCAGCCTGTCTAACTGGCCTAGTGACGCCATATCTGTGTGAGACCCGGGACTTATCAGCCTGTCTAACTGGCCTAGTGGCGCCATATCTGTGTGAGGCCCGGGACTTATCAGCCTGTCTAACTGGCCTAGTGGCGCCGTATCTGTGTGAGACCCGGGACTTATCAGCCTGTCTAACTGGCCTAGTGGCGCCATATCTGTGTGAGGCCCGGGACTTATCAGCCTGTCTAACTGGCCTAGTGGCGCCGTATCTGTGTGAGACCCGGGACTTATCAGCCTGTCTAACTGGCCTAGTGGCGCCATATCTGTGTGAGGCCCGGGACTTATCAGCCTGTCTAACTGGCCTAGTGACGCCATATCTGTGTGAGACCCGGGACTTATCAGCCTGTCTAACTGGCCTAGTGGCGCCATATCAGTGTGAGACCCGGCACTTATCAGCCTGTCTAACTGGCCTAGTGACGCCATATCTGTGTGAGGCCCGGGACTTATCAGCCTAACTGGCCTAGTGGCGCCATATCTGTGTGAGACTCGGGACTTATCAGCCTGTCTAACTGGCCTAGTAGCGCCATATCTGTGTGAGGCCCGGGACTTATCAGCCTGTCTAACTGGCCTAGTAGCGCCATATCTGTGTGAGGCCCGGGACTTATCAGCCTGTCTAACTGGCCTAGTGGCGCCATATCTGTGTGAGACCCGGGACTTATCAGCCTGTCTAACTGGCCTAGTGACGCCATATCTGTGTGAGACCCGGGACTTATCAGCCTGTCTAACTGGCCTAGTGACGCCATATCTGTGTGAGACCCGGGACTTATCAGCCTAACTGGCCTAGTGACGCCATATCTGTGAGACCCGGGACTTATCAGCCTGTCTAACTGGCCTAGTGGCGCCATATCTGTATGAGGCCCGGGACTTAGCCTGTCTAACTGGCCTAGTGGCTACATATCTGTGTGAGACCCGGGACTTATCAGCCTGTCTAACTGGCCTAGTGGCGCCATATCTGTGTGAGGCCCGGGACTTAGCCTGTCTAACTGGCCTAGTGGCTACATATCTGTGTGAGACCCGGGACTTATCAGCCTGTCTAACTGGCCTAGTGGCTACATGTCTGTGTGAGACCCGGGACTTATCAGCCTGTCTAACTGGCCTAGTGGCACCATATCTGTGTGAGGCCCGGGACTTATCAGCCTGTCTAACTGGCCTAGTGACGCCGTATCTGTGTGAGGCCCGGGACTTATCAGCCTGTCTAACTGGCCTAGTGGCGCCGTATCTGTGTGAGGCCCGGGACTTATCAGCCTGTCTAACTGGCCTAGTGACGCCGTATCTGTGTGAGGCCCGGGACTTATCAGCCTGTCTAACTGGCCTAGTGGCGCCGTATCTGTGTGAGACCCGGGACTTATCAGCCTGTCTAACTGGCCTAGTGGCGCCATATCTGTGTGAGGCCCGGGACTTATCAGCCTGTCTAACTGGCCTAGTGGCGCCATATCTGTGTGAGACCCGGGACTTATCAGCCGGTCTAACTGGCCTAGTGGCTACATATCTGTGAGACCCGGGACTTATCAGCCTGTCTTACTGGCCTAGTGGCTACATATCTGTGTGAGGCTCGGGACTTATCAGCCAGTCTAACTGGCCTAGTGGCGCCATATCTGTGTGAGACCCGGGACTTATCAGCCTGTCTAACTGGCCTAGTGGCGCCATATCTGTGTGAGACCCGGGACTTATCAGTCTGTCTAACTGGCCTAGTGGCGCCATATCTGTGTGAGGCCCGGGACTTATCAGCCGACCCTCGTATCATGGATCTAAACATATGAGCCGGAATGTAAACAGCAGTCAACTGTATCGCTGTTTTAAGATGAACCAAATACAACAAAAGTTGTTCACACTCGAAGCGCTTAGGAACAAATGGTAGACTGGTTTTTTTTTTTTTCAAGTAAAAAACTGGTCATGTGGCAATAATGCCTTCAGAGGAACGTAAAACGGTCAATTCTGAATGGTGCACAACCAAATGTCTACCGGAAGTCTTCGTGAAATGAAGAAGATAAATGCCGTCGGAGCTCTCGCACATCTATGTAGCTATCATCAATTTGAACAATAAAAACATCAAATTAATCACTCATCCGCCGTCCTGATTTGGTTCACAACGATTTTCGTCAGCAGAAGAACCCGTTGATGCGTTCAAAAACATGTTTTGGAGATGTCTTCAGCAGATTGGAAAAAAAATCCGAACGCATGCAAAAGTGTATTGATCACAAAGGAGAATATTTCAAGAAACAATAAAGCAATTGTCATTGACAAATTATTGTTTTAATTTCTCTACACGTACTATGTATATAGTGTAAAGAAAAGGTATTGTGTTCTATCCCAAAAATTCGATACCGAGATTTCACCGTTTGAGACCCCCTGAATCCAAAATAAGCATTTTTATAAAAATGTCCGTGTATGTGTGTGTCTGTGGGCAGCACAGCTCAAACTTGGTATTTAAGTTCGGTATCTTCCAAGAATGCGATACGAATATTTTCAAGAAAATCCCCCCACAACTAAATACCGTTTACATGGAAACATTTTCGACAATTTTGATTTTCTTAAAAATGATTCTAACGGTTTTGATTAAAATCTCTTATATTTAAGATATTTACATGACAAATAAAATGTACATCTTCAATTTTCTGGGAATGGCCTCTGAAGACATGTTTATTCTGGATGAATTTTGTGGAATTTTACATAACTGGTAAACCATAAGAGATAGACAAAAACTTACTTGACAAAAATGTAGATATCATTAAAATATACGATTTATACTCAGTATATTTTTTTCGTGGAGTTTACCGTTTCTGAGTTATTCCGTGTTATTCGTTCCAGCTTCAAAATACTTCAACACTTTTCTCATACTGGAATTTGTCAACTCCTGTCCATACAAATAAAGGAACATGAGTCACATAGCAACCAGCTTTTAAAGATTTGCCTATCGCTTTAGCCTATGATATTCCCTTTTTCACTTCTACTTGCAAAGAAGCTTTTTTCTCTATTAGCATTAAGTAAGTAAGTAGAAGAATAAGCTTTTTAATAATTATTTATTGCAGAAATGTAGTGAAAGTCATGTGAATGGAGTACATCAAATTTTTTTGTAAGGAACTGTACTTTGGCAAGGAAAATAACCACTTTTTACTTCCTCTACTTGTTAGTTTATCTACGGAAGCGGTAGTAGAAGATTGCATCAAAAAATACGATATCGAGATTTCACCGGAAATAAACACTTTACAATAGAATAACTCTTTCTCCAAGTACTTTATGTTGTAAATATCAGCAGCAATATTATATTGCACTAAAAGATTCGATACTGAGGGATGTCGGAAATGAGATGCTGAATCCCGGCTAAGGTCAGTGAGCACGTCGGCTCAATACCAAACATCATATTAAGTTCAGTATTTTTCAAAATTCTCATTGCTCCATATTTAACGATTTTGATTAAATAGCATATCGCTGCGTATAGATCTGATAAGTAACTTGCAGCTCCTGGTTAGCAAATTACTTTTTCAAATACTTGAAAACAAACAAACTGTAACAAACAATAATAAAGAAAAGTCTGATGTGTTCCATTCACATGACTTTCTCTACATCTCTGCAACAAATTATTGTTAAAAAGCTTATGCTAATATTTACTTTATGCTAATCGAGAAAATATTAACAGAAATAGTCTTATTACTTGCTTCCTTGTAAGTAGAAGGGAAATAAGGGAGTACCATAGGTTAAAGTGATAGTCAAAAGCTGGTTACTATGTGACTGAAGTTCCTTTGTTTGTATGGACACGAGTTGACAAATTCCTGTATGAGAAAAGAATACGTTTTTTAAAACTGAAACCAAAATCAAGGAATATCTCAGAAATGGTCAGTTCAACGAAGAAAATGTATATGACATAAATTGTGAGTTTTAATGTGATGTACATCTTTTGTGTGGTAAATTTTTGTCTATCTCTTACAGTTGACCAGTTACGCAAAATTCACTCACAATAAAGAGGTCTTTAGAGGCTATTCCCAGGAAATTCAACATATTTTATTTACCATATAAATATCTTTAATATACGGGATTTTTATCAAAATCTTCGTGCCACGTCCCTGAAAGATACTAATCTAAACACCAAGTTTGATATTTTATCAACTTTTCTAAGTTATCGTGTTCAAAGATACATGGATCTTTTTCTGAAAATGTTTCTTTTGGATACAGGGGGCCCTAAAACCTGTATTTACGGTGAAATCTCGGTATTGAATTTCTGATTGGAATGCAATACCTTCTCTACACACAATGTACATAGTACCTGTAGACAGAATTCTCGATCTGAACAAATGAAAGGCTACATGAACAAAGCCTTCTTATACAGTCTTTTGTTAATGAATTTTGCAATAGATTCTTTATTTGAAGTAGCACATGACATTTCCTAATTGTACTGTAAGTATTAATGACCTCTCAAACTCTTACAGTGCTTGTTGCCATGGCAATAAATAAATGAATTGTAAATTTAGCTTACATTACCAAATGTGTGTTCAGAATCATTAACTTACATATCAAGTATTTCAAAAAGATATTTAACTGACAAATAAAATGGCTATCTTGAATTCTCTGGGAATAGTCTCTGAAGACTACTTTATTCTGGCTAACTTTTGCAAAAAGGTAACAGATAGACAAAAGCTTACTTTGTAGTATTGACCGTTTCCGAGATATTCCTTGTTATTGGTTTCAATTTTAAAGTACTAACTTTTCTCAAACAGAGTCACGATTTTTGTCCATATCTTTTGTTTATTTGCTGGCAATACAAAGCGAACTAAGTTTCATTTGTTCACAAAGTGCAGCTTTTAAAACATACGACTGTCACTTTAGCCTGGTATACTCCCTTATTTCCCTTCTACTTACAAGGAAGCA
The DNA here is from genome assembly GCA_030762935.1 of Hymenopus coronatus. Lineage (NCBI taxonomy): Eukaryota > Metazoa > Arthropoda > Insecta > Mantodea > Hymenopodidae > Hymenopus > Hymenopus coronatus. Next base: position 5,560,299 of record CM060892.1, read on the forward strand.
AGTAATAAGACAATTTATGTTAATGTTTATCTCGATTATCATCAAGTAGGTGGAAGAATCGGCTTTAAATCAATAATTTGTTACACAGATGTAGAGAAAGTCATGTGAATGGAACACATCAGATGTTTATATATCTCTTATACTTTATCAGTTATACAAAAGTCATCCAGAATGAAGATCTCTTCAGAGGCTACTCCCAGAAAATTCAAGATATACATTTTATTTTATGTGTAAAATATTTAACATACGCAATTTTAATCAAATTAAATAGAGCCATTTTTGAGAAAATCGAAATTTTTGATAATGATACCTAATTTGGTTTTTTTTTAAATATTTTGTTGCATTTATGGAAAATACTAAACTTAAATGCCCAGTTTGAAATTTACCCTTTTCCCTTTTTTGTTTTGTATTGTTGTACTTAAGTTCTTTAATCTACATAATTGGTCATATCAGACGATGAATAAAATCTGTGAAATGATGCTCAAATGATCTCGGGATCCATGGAGCTTAAAGTTACTCGACATTCGTCTTCTCAGGATAAGGGAGAACCCTGAAAAAAACCTTATCCAGGTAACTCACCCTAAACGAGATTCGAACTCGAGACCTGTTGAATGTGAGGCAGACAGGCTACCCACACGTTACCCAGACGGACTTTTTCGATGTTACGAGTTATTCTGATCACAGATACACGGGCTTTGTTCTTTAAAATGCTCATTTTTTGCAAGAGAAGACCCTAATTACGTGAAATCTCTTTCGGTGAAATTGTCCGGCCTTCGGGAATTGACTCCAGCACTTGTCGAATGTAAGTTTGGTATATGGCAGTGCTGTGAAAGAAAGGTATATCGGAAGAACTTTTTGCCCGGGAGTGTACCATACTTGAGTCTAATGGAAACGTTCCCCCATGGGACACTTTTAGGCACACAGGTACACGTACCTTGGTTATGACCCTGAACAAGAAAGGCGGGTGTGCTGAAGGCCCAAACAAATGAAATGAATACATAAACAGAGCAGTAATGACTCAATATATTCGCTACGTAATACATTTGCTTTTCATGCAAATTAATTATCAGCCAGAAATGAAATACGTGCTGCAGTGAAAATTTCCCTCGTTTTAATATTCCTGTCGCAACCCATGACACTTGAAAAATTACTTAGGCCTTTAAAATTCCGAATTTCTTCACAGCTATGCTGGTCTATTACACTCATTTCCTGCCAGATGGTGCTCCAGCGCTTATCTGAAAAAGAAAACAACTTTACCGATGTGATCAAGTTAATAGTCCAAGTTGCCAGGGTTACCTTAAACGCTGCAGCACTGTGACAGTGAGGTAAAAGCGTCTTACGTAACCAACAAAACCTAAGTGACATGAACATTCACACAAATGGGACATCAACTGCGCACTAGCCTCAGCTGCGACGGGATTTTTGTAAATCTCTGACGTTTTACAAGTTATGAAAAAGCCATCCTCAATGAAGAAATCTTCACAGGTTATTCTCATAAAGCTGCAGAAATACGTTGTACATATCTTTAGTGTTTTAATCAAAATCGTTAGAGCTACTTTTGAAAAAAAAATGGAAATTTTCGAAATTTTTTGCATGTAAAGTGTAGTTTAGGGTAAGGGTATTTTTCTCAAAATCTTCGTGTCACATTCCTGGAAGATACAAAACTTAAATACTAACTTTTATATTTTACCGACTATTCGTTTTTGAGTTATTGTATTCACAGAGACACACACACACACACATGGATTTTTACTAAACATTTTTGTTTTAGATACAGGGTCCCTAAAACGTGCAGTTCTGGTGAAATCTAGGTGTACTATGTAAAGTAAAAAGCATTTTTAGAAAAAGGTCTACGCGCGCATCTGTGAACACGATAACTCAAAAACGAAAAGTCAGTAAAATACCAAAGTGGTATTTAAGGTTAGTATATTCTAAGAATGCCCACTCCAAATTGCCATTTACATGGAACATTTTTGGAAAATTTTGTTTTTCTCAAAAGTAATTTTTACGAAATTTGACAAAATAACGTATATTTAAGATATTTACTCGTACATATGAAATAATATATATATCGAATTTTCTGAGAATAGCCTCTGAAGATCTCTTTATTCTGGATGAATTTTACATAACTGGCAAACTGTAAGAGATATACAAGAACTTAACTACACAACAATGCATATATTAAAACACACAATTTATGTGGTAACCGTTTCTGAGATATTCCTTATCATTGGGTTTAGTTTTAAAATACTTAAAACTTTTCTCATACCGAAAGAAATGGAGTTCATCCACATAGCAACCAGCTTGTAAAATATTTAACTACCCTTTTAGCCTAGTGTATTCCCTCATATCTCTTCTACTTACAAGGAAGCAAGTAATAAGACAATTTCTGTTAATCTCGATTATCATGAAGTAGAGAGAAGATTAAGCTTTTTAACAATAATGTGTTACAGAGATGTAGAGAAAGTCATGTGAATGGACTACAGCTTTTTCTCTCTCCTGAAACTGAGTGTTTATTGTCAAACCAATAAGAGAATTCACATAGGCCATATAGGTGGAGCTGTTCTCGGAATTGTTCCTACAAGTGTAGCAAACAGGGCGACGGGCGTATTTAAGATTCACAGCCTGCTTGAATGAGACCCAAGTCAAAAGAAACCAAAGTTGGCCACACTGGAATGTTATAACCTAAGTGACAGAATGGTAAAAACCCTACCTTTGCCAGCAAGAGCGTAAAGTGATGGTTTCTGATTCGAGCGGGAATATTGTGAAACGAGAATCAAAAAGAAACTTCACGCTCGCGTATCATACAATGTTTTTTATACGAGAATTTTGTGATATTAAAAGAAAAGCAAGGAAAGATGAGGTTAAGTTTGAGCCATTCACCAAGGGTTATAGTTGGTTATTTATTTGGTGGGCGCGATGTTATAGCAGGCCGATATTATTGTTGTTCTGATACTATCCTTAGAGCGAAACAATATTTGTCACTTATTGAACATAACATCGTGTTGATGTATACACACTAATATCGCTGCAACAAAATTACTTTACTGCACTTCTTTGCGTCAAAATCAAGTTTGCCATCTGAAATGACCTCGTAAACTACTCAATTACGCTCCGTCGTAGAAAAAAAAAATGCAGTATATTTTCATGCCATGCGTACACGGAAATGTGTAATCTTGCGTAAGAAGAACTAGAAAAGGAAGACTTTGAAATCGAGGTTATAGCTTCGTTGAAAGCTCTCTAATTCAGGGTTTATAATTCCCTTAAATTTGGGTCCCCATTACAGTTATTAAGACTTTTTGAAAATCACAGCACGTCTGAAAAGCAGTTCTGTATGCTGTGCAATTAGATTGGGAAAGATTTCCAACACATATTGGAATGTGATTTCCTGGCGGTGGAATTGATAAGAACTAGTTTCCCACAGTAACTCAATTTCCGTTTTGTTTGTGGTTTCATCTGCAATTTCAGCAAGCTTCCTTCATCTTGTTATCGGTTCCTTCAAAGAGGAAGTTGCCTGAGGGAAATAACAAAATCTGATGGCTTTCTCTACATCTGTACAACAAATTATTGTTAAAAAGCTTATTCTTCTATCTACTCCATGATAAACATTAGCAGAAATAGTCTTATCAGTCGCTTCCTTGTAAGTAGAAGCGAAATAAGGGAGTACACTAGGATAAAGTGATAGTCAAATGTTTTAAAACATGGTTGTTATGGGATTTTGCATGGCCAGGATTTGACAAGTTGCTGTATGAGAAAATTTTAAGTATTTTAAAACAGATACTAATATCTCGGAAATGGTCAACCCCAGCAAAAATATATTATGTGTTCCATTGACATAGGTAACTTTCTATAACTGTTCCAAATATACACTGTTCTTACAAAACGGTATTACTTTCTCTACACGTACTATGTACATAGTGTATAGAGAAGGTATTGCACTCCACCCAAACATTTTGATACCGACATTTCACCGGAAATAGATCTTTTAGGGTCCCCTGTATCCAAAAAAAGCATTTTCACAAAAGGTCTGTCTATGTGTATGTGTGTGTATGTGAACACGATAACTCAAAAACGAAAAATCGGTAAAATACCAAACTTGGTATTTAAGTTTAGTATCTTCCAGGGATGCGAAACGAAGATTTTGAACAAAATCCCCCCATCCCAAACTACCCTTTACATGGAACTTTTTTCGAAAATTTAGATTTTCTCAAAAATAGCTCAATGGATTTTGTTTAAAATATCATATATTAAAGGTATTTACCTGACAAATAAAATCTATATTTTGAATTTTCTGGGAATAGCCCATGAAGACTACTTTATTCTTGACGTATTTTACGGAATTTTGTATAACTGCTAAACTGCAAGAGATGGACAAAAACTTACCATACAAAAAATGTAGTGCACGTACATACAATTTACGTTATATAAATTTTTTTCGTGGAGTTTATCGTTTTTAAGATGTTCCTTGTTTTTGATTTCAGCTTTAAAAAACGTATACTTTTCTCATACGGGAATTTGTCAACTCGTGTCCATACAAACAAAGGAACCTCAGTCACATAGAAACCAGCTTTTGACTATCACTTTAACCTATGCTACTCCCTTATTCCCCTTCTACTAACAAGGCAGCAAGTAATAAGACTATTTCTGCTAATTTTTTCTTGATTAGAATGAAGTAAATAGAAGCTAAAGCGTTTTAAAAATAATTTGTTACAGAGAAGTAGAGAAAGTCCTGTGAGTGTAACACATCAGAATTTTTATCAACATCAGGCTACTCGAGATAAACATGATAATAATTGGTCTTCTTATTTGCTTCCTTTTAAGATACACGGAAGTAAGCAAACACATAAACCAGTCTCGTTCCTTTCCTATCTCTTTTAGTGCCAGAAGGAAACAAACGAGAAACGAGAGGGTTTACCATTTGAGTGGCTGAAATTGAAACCAACAACACGGAATATCTCAAAAATGGTCAACTCTACGAAAAAAGTAATGTATATGACATAAATTGTTTATTTTAACGAGATGTACATTTTTGTCTTGTTCATCTCTTACGGTTTACCAGTTATACAAAACCCATCCAAAATAAAGACGACTTCAAAGGCTATTTCCACAAAAATTCAATATATATATATATATATATTTATATATCTTAACCCTTAGTTGCCTGCATGAGTATGCTAGATCTGCCGTTTTTCCTTTAATTCAAGTTTAAAACTGGAGTTCTAGTAAAATATATATAAAATAACAGAGAAGATGGACATGAAAGTATATGTAGATCGTTTGTTAATATTTTTCTTCCCAAATAATAGTTTAAATTCGTCTAAACCAGTTTTCATAATCCTGCCAAAGAAACTACCAAAAAAGTGGTTCAAATAACCATGAGTATTAGGTGACAGGTAATGTCATCCATTCAAAGCCAAATGTTGCAAGTTCAAATGCCAGTGATTGTGGTAAAGGACGGGGAGAGCCCACGTAAAATAATCGGTGTAATGCTTGAGGTTACATTTGACTGTAACTTGATTACCCGTTGTTTATGGTTGAAGGTTAGTATAACATGAAATTAATCCTGGGGCACAACCATATTTGTATAGTTTCGCTTAAAACAAAAGGAACTTGCAGGTGCCGGCGGACAACAAAGGGTTAAACATGTCTTATTTTAAACAAAATCGTTTGTGCAATTTTTGAAAAAAAATCACAATTATCAAAAACATCTTCAACTCAACCTTTGGGTGGAATTCTTGGAAGATGCTGAACTTAAATATGATATTTAAGTACGCTTTAAAGTTATGCTGTTCACAAATACAAACAGATCTTTTTCTAAAAATCTGATCCGTTCCATTGACACGACTTTCTCTACGTATTCTGTAACAAAATATTCTTACAAAAGTGCATTCTTCTACTTTATGCTAATCAAGATAAACATTAACATACATAGTCTTATTACTTGCTTCCTTGTAAGTGAAGCGAGATAAGGGAGTAACATCGATTAAAGTGATAGTCAAATATTTTAAAAGCTGGTCGCTATGTGAAACAAATGAATTTTGCATCTCTTTGCATGGCCAAGAACAAAACAAAAAATATATGAAAGGAAACATGACTTCCCGTTTGAGAAAAGTTATAAGTAGTTTAAAACACCTGGGAAACGATTAACACGAGAGAAACGTGCAAAGTTCGGTGGTAATGAAAATTAGGAGATGAAGAGGAAATATAGGAGGGAAGCAGGAAAGGGTTTGGAGGATACAGGAGATGATAGTAAATATAAGAAGGAAACGTTAAAGGTAGCGGAGATGGGGAGGTAATAAAAATTAGGAGATGGAGCGAGGTGAAAAAATATAGGAGGGGAGCAGGAAATCTAGGGATGATGGAAGAAATAAATTGGAAATTAAAGAAAGAAACATTTATGATACCGGAGGAAGGATGGGAGAGAGGTGACGAAATATAGGAGGGATGCACGAAATGCTTTGGAGATGCAAGAAAGAAACCGGAGTAATGAGAATTAGGAGATGTAGTGAGGCGAGGAAATATAGCAGTGGAACAGGAAAAAATTTCGAGGACACAAAAGAGAATACGATAAATACAAGAAAGAAACGTTAAAGATACTGGTGGAGGGGGGAGATGGAGATTTTGGAGGATAAATACAAGAAAGAAACGTTAAAGATACTGGTGGAGGGAAGGGGAGATGGAGATTTTGGAGGATAAATACAAGAAACAAACGTTAAAGATACTGGTGGAGAGGAGATGGAGATTTTGGAGGATAAATACAAGAAAGAAACGTTAAAGATACTGGTGGAGGGGGGATGGAGATTTTGGAGGATAAATACAAGAAAGAAACGTTAAAGATACTGGTGGAGGGCGGATATGGAGATTTTGGAGGATAAATACAAGAAAGAAACGTTAAAGATACTGGTGGAGGGGGAGATGGAGATTTTGGAGGATAAATACAAGAAAGAAACGTTATAGATACTGGTGGAGGGCGGATATGGAGATTTTGGAGGATAAATACAAGAAAGAAACGTTAAAGATACTGGTGGAGGGGGGGTGGAGATGGAGATTTTGGAGGATAAATACAAGAAAGAAACGTTAAAGATACTGGTGGAGGGAAGGGGAGATGGAGATTTTGGAGGATAAATACAAGAAAGAAACGTTAAAGATACTGGTGGAGGGAAGGGGAGATGGAGATTTTGGAGGATAAATACAAGAAAGAAACGTTAAAGATACTGGTGGAGGGAAGGGGAGATGGAGATTTTGGAGGATAAATACAAGAAAGAAACGTTAAAGATACTGGTGGAGGGGGAGATGGAGATTTTGGAGGATAAATACAAGAAAGAAACGTTATAGATACTGGTGGAGGGCGGATATGGAGATTTTGGAGGATAAATACAAGAAAGAAACGTTAAGGATACTGGTGGAGAGGAGATGGAGATTTTGGAGGATAAATACAAGAAAGAAACGTTAAAGATACTGGTGGAGGGGGGGGTGGAGATGGAGATTTTGGAGGATAAATACAGGAAAGAAACGTTAAAGATGCCGGAGAAGAGGTAATGAAAACTAGGAGATGGAGAGAAGCGAAGAAATATAGGAGGGGAGCAGCAAACACTTAGAGGTGATTCGGAGCATAGGAAGCAGAGGGAAGGAGGGATGAACGGCATGACACGACCACGTGCAGCACATTACGTCAGTAAGGGCGACACGCCCAGCCGACCCCGCTGTGAGGTAAAAATCAGATTTCTCTCTAGATTATTTTCGTCTGGCACGGAATCAGAGACAAACCGCACCCGAAACAAATAATAATTGAGTACTGATATGACGTGGGTGGCTATAGTCATGTCACATGCCTACCAAGTTTCTCAAGCGGTCCGACACAGGGGCGCTCTAAAACACCTCACAAATACAAGAAATTACACTCCTAACATCGAAAAAGTTTGTACAAGGGCCCCCCCCTTTTTTTTTTCAACCTCCGATAAAAGACAAGATCATAGAAAACAATTATTTTATCACTAAAAGTTTTGTACACTTATGGTTACTTTTCAACATAATCACCGAAAAGATTGAGACATTTATCGTACCTGTGTACAAGCTTTGCAATACCCGCTTCAATAAACGTTGCCGCCAACGATTTCAAATGAGCATTGACGTTGTTTTGAAGATCTTGGTTGGTTTGAAAGTGCTGCCCTCCTAGCCACGTCTTCAGTTCAGGGAAAAGGTGAAAGTCGCTGGGTGCCAGGTCAGGACTGTACGGCGGATGATCGCAAATGTCCCATTGAAATTGTTCAAGGAGCCGATGGGTTGTGTGGACGAGCGTTGTCTTGGATCAACACAATCCCTCAAGTCAGCATTCCTCTTCGTTTGTTTTGAATGGCTCTCCGCAAACGTCGTAAAGTACGAAGATCTTCAAAACAACGTCAATGCTCATTTGAAATCATTGGCGGCAACATTTTTTGAAGCGGGTATTGCAAAGCTTGTGCACAGGTACGATAAATGTCTGAACTGAAGACGTGGCTAGGAGGGCAGCACTTTCAAACCAACGAAGATCTTCAAAACAACGTCAATGCTCATTTGAAATCATTGGCGGCAACATTTTTTGAAGCGGGTATTGCAAAGCTTGTGCTCAGGTACGATAAATGTCTCAATCTTTTCGGTGATTATGTTGAAAAGTAACCATAAGTGTACAAAGCTTTTAGTAATAAAATAATTGTTTTCTATGAACTTGTCTTCTATTTATAGCCCATTGGAGGTTGAAAAAAAAAAACGGTCCTCGTATTTAGTAACCTTCCTATCTTACTATATGGCAGTTTAAGTTTCACCTATATCCATCACGTGGTTTCGTTGCTATAGGCGATCTTGTGCATCTTTAGAAAGATGGAACAAAATATGTGTTCCATCACATGACTTTCTCTATTACACAAACAACCTTCCTTACAAAACGTTATTCTTATCAACTTCATACTAATAAAGATAAACATTAACAGAAATTGTCTTATTACTTGCTTCCTTGCAAGTAGAAGGGAAATAAGGGAGTACCATAGGTTAAAGAGATAGTGGAATGTTTTAAAAGCTGTTAGGTTCGCTTCATGGCCTGCTGTAAAACAAGAGGAACAAATGAAAATGTGACTTCCTGTTTGAGAGAAGTTAAAGTAGTTTAAAATTGAAACAAATAACAAGGAATATCTCAGAAACGGTCAGCTCTACATAAAACATGTGTATAACAAATTGTGTGTTTTAATGAGATCTACATTTTTTCTGCTGTAAGTTTTTGTCTATATCTTACGGTTTAATAGTTATTCAAAATGCATCCAGAATAATAAAGTAGTCTTTAGAGGCCATTCCCAGAAAATTGAAGATAAACATTTTATTGTTCATGTAAATATTTTTAATATACGAGATTTTAATCAAAATCGATTTGATTTTGAGAAAATAAACAATTTCGATGTTTTTTCCATGTAAAGGGAAGGTGGGAGGGGGGATTTTCTTGACAATCTTGGTGTCGCATCCTTGGAAGATATTGAACCTAAATACCAAGTTTGGTATGCTCTCCAGAGACACACAAGCGGACCTTTTTGTAACAATGCTTTGTTTAGCCTCAGAGGAGCTCAAAACATATATCCGATGGAATCTCGGTATCGAATTTTAAGAGGAATACAATACCTTCGCTATACATTATGTACAAAGTAGGTATAGAGGAAGTAAAACGGATTAATTACCTTTGCAGTTGACCGAAAATGCCAGCATTGTATTGCCTCCCTAGCTGTGCTAAGATCTCTCCCGCAACTGACAAGTAACAATAGCAGGAGTTGTGTTTGATAAGACAATAGACTATAGGTTATCATTGTAATACTTACATTAGTTCTCAAATGCTACATGACCACCATCTTTATTTACACTATGGTTTTGTCTTTCTTCACTGCCTCCTGAATTATGACATGGCCGACCGTGTCTACACCCAATGTACGAATATCGATAGCAACAATAGAAATAGGTAAGATTTATTTTATTTCAGCTTTTAGTGACTAAAACAAACGTTATTTTATTTGAGGTTATTGCACTCACCTCATACATAAGAAATACAAATAATGATTATTTTCACTCCTTTTTTGAACTAAATACATTATTAACTGATAAAACTTTAAATAAACATTGTAACTGGATTAATTGAAAGTACAATTGTGGAACTGACAGTTATTAAAAGTGAAGGTTGGCTGTCACCTTGTTACCAAGACAGGAGATTAAACAAACGAACGACAAAATTTCAAAGAAATGAACATCAGCTGCGATAAGATGTTTCGACAATATCGCTCTTGACCGCGATTGGTTCAAATTCTCTAATCTCGGCAACCCCATTGGCTCTTTAATAGTTGAGCTGAATTGTCTGGACTGTGGTGCAGGATTGCTCAATGAACGCCTTCAAGTCTGACTCAGGAAGTCATGAACACTGATCGTCCTGAGCTGCTGACATCCAGACCACAGGATGATCTACTGGGTGTTAGCTGAAGCGTGACCCACCGGGACAACCTGGAATTGGTCTAATTGGTCAAAAAGCGCGGGCGATCGCGTGACCAGTTTGACCTCAGGTAGGTATTAGCAAGGCGCATGCGCTGAACACCTGCCTCCATCTGGAAGGTCGTGGTGTAGATCCCGCGGCAGCTACCGTCCAAGGCAGGCTTCTGAAGAATTGTGACGTAGACCTGAGCTTGTAAACAAAAGTTGGGCTCCTGGTGGAACACAATATCACCTGCACCAGCTACACCAACGCCTTTGTCCATTTATTTCAATGTTCGTTACTTTCTCTAGACGTACTATGTACATAGTGTTGTATTTTTAGGAAAATGTCCGTCTGTGGCCACTATAGCTCAAAAACGTGAAGTCTATTAAATACCAAACTTGATATTTAAGTTTGGTATCTTCTAAGAAGATTTTCAAGAAAATCCCCCCTCCACAAATGAATTTACATGGAAAAATTTCGAAAATCTTTATTTTCTAAAAAATGACTCACTATTGTGATTAAAATACCGTGTATTAAATATATTTACATGGCAAATAAAATTTTGTTGGAATAGTCTCTGAAGACCTCTTTATTCTAGATGCATTTTTCTGAATTTTGCACAATTGGAAAAGCGTCACAGATAGACAAAAAGTTTTCCGAGATATTCCTTATTATTGATTTCAGTTTTAAAATACTATCCATGTAACGAACACGAATCTCAAGCATATAGAACAGCGTTTAAAATAGTTGACTATCGGTTTAGCCTGTGTTTTGTGTACTTAACCATTACGATGTATTTCGTATTGGTTTCATTTTTAAAATACTTAGTTTGCTGGGGAATTTTTAATTCGTTTTTCTTTTATTTTACTCCTACCCATGGAAAGAAAACCCAAATATCAGTCATACAGGAACAACCAGTTTTTAAAACATTTGACTATCACTTTATCCCAGGATACAAGGAAGCAAGTAATAAGACAATTTCTGTTAATGTTTATCTTGATTAGCAGCAAGTAGATAAAACAGATATGTTTTGGGAAGAAATACGATGTTGAACACACGCGCGCGCGCGGAACGCTCATAAGAAGTAATTTAAGTGGTGGGTGGCCCGGGTTCGATCCCAAGTGACCGCATGTCGGATTTGTGGTGGACAAAGCGGCGCAGGGGCAGTTTTTTCCGGTTCTCCGGTTTCCTCCACCGGTGTCCCAACTTCATTCCATAAGTGGTGCGTGAAACTTCCGCTGCCGATCCATATCGTAAAGTGTTCAAAACATCAAGTTGTTAAATGGGCCACATTGCAGAAGTTTTTGAGTTCTTCTTATGATTGGGGTATTAGCTTCACAGATTTTTCGGCTACAATTTGCGGCTTAAGGCCCTAAACGTTTATAACAGACCGTAAGTAATAGAAAACGGCGCTAATGCAGAATAACAAAAGCAAAAAATCCAGATCATGTATTCAAGTAATCTCATGTGGTGTATACAATAATGCTAGCGTCGGCTTATAGGTCCCGGGCCTCATACAGATACGGCGCCACTAGGCCAGTTAGACAGGCTGATAAGTCCCGGGCCTCACACAGATACGGCGCCACTAGGCCAGTTAGACAGGCTGATAAGTCCCGGGCCTCACACAGATACGGCGCCACTAGGCCAGTTAGACAGGCTGATAAGTCCCGGGCCTCACACAGATACGGCGTCACTAGGCCAGTTAGACAGGCTGATAAGTCCCGGGCCTCACACAGATACGGCGCCACTAGGCCAGTTAGACAGGCTGATAAGTCCCGGGCCTCACACAGATACGGCGCCACTAGGCCAGTTAGACAGGCTGATAAGTCCCGGGCCTCATACAGATACGGCGCCACTAGGCCAGTTAGACAGGCTGATAAGTCCCGGGCCTCACACAGATACGGCGTCACTAGGCCAGTTAGACAGGCTGATAAGTCCCGGGCCTCACACAGATACGGCGCCACTAGGCCAGTTAGACAGGCTGATAAGTCCCGGGCCTCACACAGATACGGCGCCACTAGGCCAGTTAGACAGGCTGATAAGTCCCGGGCCTCACACAGATGCGGCGTCACTAGGCCAGTTAGACAGGCTGATAAGTCCCGGGTCTCACACAGATGCGGCGTCACTAGGCCAGTTAGACAGGCTGATAAGTCCCGGGCCTCACACAGATACGGCGCCACTAGGCCAGTTAGACAGGCTGATAAGTCCCGGGCCTCATACAGATATGGCGTCACTAGGCCAGTTAGACAGGCTGATAAGTCCCGGGTCTCACACAGATGCGGCGTCACTAGGCCAGTTAGACAGGCTGATAAGTCCCGGGCCTCACACAGATACGGCGCCACTAGGCCAGTTAGACTAGCTTGTATCCATAGTTACAGGTCAATAGCTTGTTTAGTTTTCCAATGACAGCATTTTAAACAAGACAACTTTACAGTTTTCACCAAAATGCAGGACTTGGAAAAACGAGCAGTATTAAATACTTCCATTTGAAAGGCTTAACGCCTAAAGAAATCAAGGAGGAAATGGACAGCACATTGAAAGACTCTGCCCCTTCATATTCAATGATTAAAAGGTGGGCTGCAGAGTTTAAAATGGGACGTACGAGCACTAGTGATGAGCCTCGCTCTGGACGCCCTGTAGAAGTGACAACTCGAGATCATTGAAAAAAATCCATCGTTTCGTACAGGAAGACCGCAGATTAAAGTTGTTTGAGATAGCAGAGACTGTGAACGTATCAAAAGAACGTGCAGGTAATATTTTAATTGATGTTTTGGGTTTTCACAAGGTATGTGCAAGATGGGTGCTGCGTTTGTTGATACCTGATCAAAAGTTGCAAATAAAAACTGTTTCTGTTAAGAATGTGGAGCTCTACCGTAAAAATCCCAGTGAATTTTTTGAGACGGCTTATTACCATGGACGAAACTTGGATACATCACTACACTCCAGAAAGTAAAGCACAGTGAAAACAGCGGATTGCGCCAGAAGAACCAACTCCAAAAAAGGCAAAGTCAATTTTGTCAGCTAACAAGGTTATGGCGAGTGTTTTCTGGGATGCACAGGGAATTATTTTTATTGATTACTTTGGAAAAGAGTAAAAGTATCACTGGTGACTACTACGCAAGCTTACTGCAACGTTTGTGTGATGCGGTGAAAAGAAAAATACCTCATTTGAAAAAAAAAAAAAAAAAAAAAAAAAAATCTTGTTTCATCACGACGATGCTCCAGCCCATCGTTCAGTCATTGAATGGGAAAAATGTGCGAATTAAAGTTGGAATTGCTTCAACATCCATTCTATTCGCCAGATCTAGCACCCAGTGACTACCACCTGTTCCCAAACCTCACGAAGATTTCACAGCAACGAGGAGCTCATTGATGCGGTAAACAGCTATTTTGAGGACCTTGATAAATTGCACTACACAGATGGTTTAATTAAATTAGAACATCGATATGACAAATGTATTAGCCTTTTTGGAGATTATGTTGAGAAACAAAGCAAAAAAAAAAAAAAAAAAAAAAAAAAAAACACTTCATGGTACACATTAGATTTGTTATAAAACTTTGGTGTTAAATATTGTGGTTGAGATGTTTTGGGTGGAATGCAGTACTTGGATTTCTCCCATGTGATATAAAAGGCTAACAACCAGGTTAGGTGCATAGGAAGAAGCATAAAGTTTCTTGCCAGCCTTAATTACGAGAAGAAATCGATTTTAATAACCCGTCTCTCTGGTTCTCCATTCAGCAAAAAGGTTTTACTCAGTCGCAACCAGGCTGTAAAACTAAAAACCCACATCGCTCCTACTGACCTGCTCACTTCGTAATAACGGATGTTGTCATTGTAAACATGCTTGGACGCGTTCGCTCTTCTTCAGCAATTACTTCCTTTACCACGTTAATAACAGGTAGAAAAGCATTGCATTCCAAACAAAAATTCAATACCGAGATTTGACTGGAAATACAAGTTTTGGATTCCCTAAATAAATAAATAAAAAATAATTTTAGAAAGAGTCCGTGTGGATGTTCCATTCACATGACTTTCTCTACATCTCTGCAACAACTTATTGTTAAAAAGCTTATGCTTCTATTTACTTCATGCTAATCGTGAAAAAAATAGCACAAATAGTCTTATTGCTTGCTTCCTTGTAAGTAGGAGTGAAATAAGGGAGTAGCATAGGTTAAAGTGATAGTCAAAAGCTGGTTGCTATGTGACTGAAGTTCCTTTGTTTGTATGGACAGGAGTAGACAAATTCCTGTATGAGAAAAGTACAATTTTTAAGCTGAAACCAAAAACAAGGAATATCTCAAAAACGATAAACCCCCCGAAAAATGGTATATAACATGAAGTGTGTGTTTTATCGTGATCTACATTTTTTTGTATAGTAAGTTTTTGCCTGTTTCTTACGGTTTACAAGCTAGGCCAAATTTCGAAAAATTCATCCAAAATAAAGTAGTCTTCAGAGGCTATTCCCCGAGAATTCAAGATTTAAATTTCCTTTTTAATGAAAATCGTTAGAGCCATTTTTGAGTAAATTAAAATTTTCGAAAAATGTTCAATATAAAGGGAATTTGGGGCTGGGGGAATTTTCTTGGAAATCTTCATGTCGCATCCTTGGAAGATAAAGCACTTAAATCCGAATTTTGGTATTTAATGGACTTTTTCATGTTTGATCTATGCTGTACACAGACACTTGGACCTTTTTCTATTGTTTTTATTTAGAGAATCTCAAATCATATATTTCCAGTGAAACCTCGGTATTGAATTTTTTGGTGCAATACAATACCTTCTCTATCAATTATGTACATAGTACGTATAGAGAAAGTAATAATTAAATAACTCCACTGCCATGTTAAATAGATAAGGTAAATGAAAGCATTAGACACTAAGGTGCTCTAGACAGTAAATTAGAATTCAAAAGCGCCAATTAAGCCTCATTATTATCCTGAACAACTGCCGGTTTCCCACGATGTGTGTATTCCCTTATCAAACACACGCGTGCGGCTCAGCGTTCCACTTAAGCCAGCTTATTCCTTATACGACAGTATTTTGTTTTTCAGCCAGCTTGTAATAACTAAAAGCATGTTTTACGACGTAAGAAAGAAAAAAAGTTGAAGAACGACCTGTAATGTCAAACTCCAGTCAAGATATGCATAATTCATTTAATATTTAATGTAGGTATGTCATTGTTTGATTTTTATCATTGTTATTGTGTAACTCCCTTTTCTTACGTCTGTCTTCTCTCCTTTTTTACCTCTCTTTTCGTGGCTCCGGGTTTTAAAGGTTTTTAAAATGAGCACTTGTGTTACTCAACTAGAGGCCCGCAGGCCATATCCGCTACACGGCAGGTGTTTTCTTATGTATGTCGGGAAAACCAGAAGAGAAAGAAGTTTCTGCCTACTTTCATTGTTTCTACTCGCCCACGCGAGGGTTATACAAAGTAGCTTCTTTATTACGTTGTGTGTTTACTCTATATCAATTCCTCTTTATTTTATCTGTGTTTTCCAAAATCTTTGTTCTCTCTCTTCATCCCTATTTTACATTCACAGTTCTCTATCACGTGCAATGTAGGTAGAAAAAGTATTGCATTCCGCCAGAAATTTTGATACCGAGGTTTCGCGGGAAATACAAGTTTTGGTGTCCACCTGATCTAGTAAAAATCTGTTATCTGTATATGTTTGTGAACAGCAAATTTCATGTTTAAGTTAAGATCTTCACCGGAAATACATGTTTTGCGGTTCACTGAAACCAGGAACAGCATTTTTAGAAAAACATTAGTGTTTTTTGTGAACAGCATAAATCGAAAACGAAAAATGCATTAATTACGAAACTTGATATTTAATTTGAGTATTTTTATCGGAGATACATGTTTTGTTGTCCACTGAAAGCAGGAACAGCAGTTTTAGAGAAATATCATCTTATTTTTGTGAAAACCATAATTCAAAAATAAAAAATGCATTATCAACGAAACTTAATATTTAATTTGAGTATCTTTATTTATCGGAAATACATGTTTTGTTGTCCACTGAAACCAGGAACAGAATTTTTAGAAAAGCATTGGCGTTTTTGTGAGTAGCATAAATCGAAAATGAAAAGTACGCTAACAAAGAAACTTGATATTTAACTTGTGCATATTTATCGAAAATAAACATTTTGAGGTCCACTGAAACCAGAAACACATTTTTAGAAAAACATCAGTGTATTTTTATGAACAGTATAATTAAAAAATGACAAAGTGCATTAAATACCAAACTTGAAATTTAAGTTGAATATCTTCACCAAAAATACATGTTTTGATGTCCACTGAATCCAGGAATAACATTTTTACAGCAAAGTAAGTGTATTTCTGTGAACATGTGAAAAACAAAAGGCGCGTTAAATAGTGATCATAATATTTAAGTTGAGTGTCTTCACCAGAAAAACACCTTTTCAGGTCCATCGAATTCATAAAAATTAGGAAAAATTTTGTTGTGTTAGCAATATTACACAAAAACGAAACTCCCATTAAATATCAAACTTTTGAAATGTCCGTTGAGCAACTTTCAGGGATACGATTTATTGAATTTTTTTTTATTTGCTCAAAAATGTCTCTTTACGCTTTTTATTAAAATACTACACATTTTAGATAAGTAACTAAAATGAACATCTTGAATTTCCTAGAATAGTTTCTGAAGACCTGTGAACTTTATATAACTGGCAAATCCTAGGTAGAATTCGGTAGACAAGATAAAAAATCTGTGTTCCATTCACATGACTTTCTCTACATCTCTGGAAAAATTATTGTTAAAAAGTTTATATTTCCATTTATTTGATACTAATTCAGAAAAAATTAGCAGAAACAGTCTTATTGCTTGCTTCCTTGTAAGTAGAAGCGTAATAAGGCAGAACACTAGGTTAAAGTGATAGTCAAAAGCTGTTTGCTAAGTTGTTCCTCAGAATTTTAATTGAAGAAGCAGATCTGATCCTGATGTGTGAGGTTACTACAAGTGCCATCTTTGGTCATTTGGTCACAATTTTGATTTATTCCTGTTTATTTTCCACTTACTACCTTTTCGATAAAAAATCTGAAAAACAATTTTTTTTTTTTTTTTTTTTTTTATATACTGCCTGTCCCAAATCTTCCTGTGTCTTAATGTATTTTAGGAGATATAGATCGATTTCTGCAACTCTCAGGATATTTGTTCAAAATGCAATGAGCATATTTGGAGAACAATGGAATATAAATAGTTTGCGCAAGATTAGGGAGGGCCTGTGTTAAAGAGTTCAATGTAAAAATCAGAGTAGGTAATGAGAAGTCGTGGCAAAACTTGAACCATTGTGAAATTTGTTGTACACAGAAGCAAGCTCGAGTCATATGACGTAAGAGAGTGACGGTAAATAAATTATTTGAGGCGAGCAAAGAGAGGTACAAAAATGACGTCACGTACAGTCGTTTAGAACGCCTCGCTCGCAATACGTGAATGAAACTGGAAGCGGACACAAGTAGCTTTACACTCACGACTTTCCTTTTTTTTCCTGCTTCTCTTCTGCGATTTTCAACTGTTTTTCACCCACTTCTAGAAACTAAAATCAAGCACAAGTGAAATATAGGTCATTGGGGGTTACTTATACTTTCTCTACTACGTATAGTAGGTAGGGGAAGTAATGTATCCCCCTCCCAAAAAAAAAAAAACTCTATGTCGATATTTCACAGGGAATGTTTTTTTTCAGGCCGTGAATTAAATAAAAAAAAAATTAAAAAAAAAAAAAAAAAAAAAACTGGTTGGTCATATCGGACGTTGAATGAAATTGGTGAAATGATACTCAAATGATCTCGGGGTCCATGAAGCTTAAAGTTACTTTAACCTGGTTGGTCATATCGGACGATGAATGAAATTGGTGAAATGATACTCAAATGATCTCGGGGTCCATGGAGCTTAAAGTTACTTTAACCTAGTTGGTCATAACGGACGATGAATGAAATTGGTGAAATGATACTCAAATGATCTCGAGGTCCATGGAGCTTAAAGTTACTTTAACCTAGTTGGTCATAACGGACGATGAATGAAATTGGTGAAATGATACTCAAATGATCTCGGGGTCCATGGAGCTTAAAGTTACTTTAACCTAGTTGGTCATAACGGACGATGAATGAAATTGGTGAAATGATACTCAAATGATCTCGAGGTCCATGGAGCTTAAAGTTACTTTAACCTGGTTGCTCATATCGGACGATGAATGTAATTGGTGAAATGATACTCAAATGATCTCGGGGTCCATGGAGCTTAAAGTTACTTTAACCTGGTTGCTCATATCGGACGATGGATGAAATTGGTGAAATGATACTCAAATGATCTCGAGGTCCATGGAGCTTAAAGTTACTTTAACCTGGTTGCTCATATCGGACGATGAATGAAATTGGTGAAATGATACTCAAATGATCTCGGGGTCCATGGAGCTTAAAGTTACTTTAACCTGGTTGCTCATATCGGACGATGAATGAAATTGGTGAAATGATACTCAAATGATCTCGGGGTCCATGGAGCTTAAAGTTACTTTAACCTGGTTGCTCATATCGGACGATGAATGAAATTGGTGAAATGATACTCAAATGATCTCGAGGTCCATGGAGCTTAAAGTTACTTTAACCTGGTTGCTCATATCGGACGATGGATGAAATTGGTGAAATGATACTCAAATGATCTCGGGGTCCATGGAGCTTAAAGTTACTTTAACCTGGTTGGTCATATCGGACGATGGATGAAATTGGTGAAATGATACTCAAATGATCTCGAGGTCCATGGAGCTTAAAGTTACTTTAACCTAGTTGGTCATAACGGACGATGAATGAAATTGGTGAAATGATACTCAAATGATCTCGGGGTCCATGGAGCTTAAAGTTACTTTAACCTAGTTGGTCATAACGGACGATGAATGAAATTGGTGAAATGATACTCAAATGATCTCGAGGTCCATGGAGCTTAAAGTTACTTTAACCTGGTTGCTCATATCGGACGATGAATGTAATTGGTGAAATGATACTCAAATGATCTCGGGGTCCATGGAGCTTAAAGTTACTTTAACCTGGTTGCTCATATCGGACGATGGATGAAATTGGTGAAATGATACTCAAATGATCTCGAGGTCCATGGAGCTTAAAGTTACTTTAACCTGGTTGCTCATATCGGACGATGAATGAAATTGGTGAAATGATACTCAAATGATCTCGGGGTCCATGGAGCTTAAAGTTACTTTAACCTGGTTGCTCATATCGGACGATGAATGAAATTGGTGAAATGATACTCAAATGATCTCGGGGTCCATGGAGCTTAAAGTTACTTTAACCTGGTTGCTCATATCGGACGATGAATGAAATTGGTGAAATGATACTCAAATGATCTCGAGGTCCATGGAGCTTAAAGTTACTTTAACCTGGTTGCTCATATCGGACGATGGATGAAATTGGTGAAATGATACTCAAATGATCTCGGGGTCCATGGAGCTTAAAGTTACTTTAACCTGGTTGGTCATATCGGACGATGGATGAAATTGGTGAAATGATACTCAAATGATCTCGGGGTCCATGGAGCTTAAAGTTACTTTAACCTGGTTGGTCATATCGGACGATGAATGAAATTGGTGAAATGATACTCAAATGATCTCGGGGTCCATGGAGCTTAAAGTTACTTTAACCTGGTTGGTCATATCGCACGATGAATGAAACTGGTGAAATGATACTCAAATGATCTCGGGTCCATGGAGCTTAAAGTTACTCGACATTCGTCTTCTCAGGATAAGGGAAAACACCGAAAAAAACCTTATCCGGGTAACTCACCCTAAGTGGCATTCGAACTCTCGGCCTTTTGAATGTCAGGCAGACACGCTACCACCACACTACCCAGGCGGGCTTATTGTTAAAAAGCTTATTCGTTTAATGGTAATCAAAAACAAGTTAGCAGAAAAGGTCTTATTAGCTGCTTCCTTGCAAGTAGAAGGGAATACCATACGTTAAATCAATATCTTCAGATCTTTTAAAAGCTGGTTACAGGAGTTGACAAGTTCCCGCATGAGAAAAGTAAGTTTTTATAACTGAATCTAATAACAGAAATTTCTCAAGAACGGCCAACTCCACGAAAGAAATGTATATAACATAAATTGTGTGTTTTAACGTGCTCTACATTTTCTGTTCAGTAAGTTTTTGCCTATCTCTTACAGTTACGCAAAATTAAGCCAAATTCATCCAGAATAAACAGGCTATTTGCAGAAAATTCAAGATCAACATTTTATTTGTCAGGTATATATCTTAAATATATGATATTTTAATGAAGATCGTTAGAGCTATTTTTGAAAAAATAAAAGTTTTCAAAAAAAGTTCCATGTTGGGGGGGGGATTTTCTTGAGAATCTTCGTGTCGAATCCTTTAAAGATACCAAACTTATATACCAAGTTTGGTATTTAACGGTCCTTTTACAGACATACACACACGCACGGACGTTTTGGGTGTATTACAATACACTATGAAGAAGTACGCTAGAGAAACTCTTCAACACACACACGCGTTGTAAAGTTGAGATTTCTCTAAGAAGACTGTAACGTGAAACCTTGGATATTTCCAACACGCACACTAATAGCAGTCTATAAACCGGAAACTGCATTTTAACACAGCAATTAACCTATTAAGCCCAACCGCTGGAAACAAAAAACAAAAAAAAAAACAACACACACTCGCTGTATCGGCGGTGGTCATGCAGGAATGCCAACTTACGTAATTTCAAATAGCAGTTTATCATGTTGGTGCTGTCAAACGGTGTTTCATTTCTCCTGCTTCTCTGATAAATATCCCGACATGCTTTGGGCATAGCAAATGATACGCCGGGATTGAGTCCCGATACGGTTGCTCGTATCTTGAGAACACGAATCTTGCACATAAAAGTCTCCCTCCGTGGTATAACGCTTACCATGCTAACGTCATATACCCAACGTCGCGGGTTCAAACCCAGCGGAAGACGATGGATTTTTTCTGGTGTAAATATCCTTAGCATGGCTTCCTTCGGAAGGGAAGTAAAGCCGCCGGTCCCGCGTCGTAGATTTACGGCTCGTAAAAGAACCTCAAGCCTGATAGAAAGGCCTCTGAGCAAAATTAAGCGGTCTTTCACGCCCAATTTAGAATGGGACGCTGAGAACCACAGCAGTTAAAGAGCGTCCATAAGTAACACGCCATTTACATTTTTTTTTTCCATATAAAACTGTAACTTGCCCGCCTGGGTAGGTAATGTGGTGTTAGCGTGTCAGCCTCACGTTCAAAAGGTCGTCAGTTCGAATCTCGCTTAGTGTGAGTTATCCAGATAAGGTCTTTTTCAGTGTTTTCCTCATCCTGACAAAACGAATGTCTAGCAACTTTAAGCTCCATGGACCCCAAGATCATTTGAGTATCATTTCACCAATTTCATTCATCGTCCGATATGACCAACCAGGTTAAAGTAACTTTAAGCTCCATGGACCCCGAGATCATTTGAGTATCATTTCACCAATTTCATTCGTCGTCCGATATGACCAACCAGGTTAAAGTAACTTTAAGCTCCATGGACCCCGAGATCATTTGAGTATCATTTCACCAATTTCATTCATCGTCCAATATGACCAACCAGGTTAAAGTAACTTTAAGCTTCATGGACCTCGAGATCATTTGAGTATCATTTCACCAATTTCATTCATCGTCCAATATGACCAACCAGGTTAAAGGACGGTAAGAAAAAAAAATCTTACAAAAATGTGTCTGCTAATTTTCGACGAAATGTTCATATTGAAATTGATATGTTATTATATACAATAATGAGATTTTTATCATGTATAAAAGGTATATCGTGTATTATTACTTAAATAATACTTTTTACTATCTAATTCAATTTTTAATAAAAAAACAGGAATGTGATGCATTTTTACATTCTCTATCACGTATATGCAATGTAGGTACATATAAGTTAGAGAAGGTATTCTATTCCATAAAAAATATCGTAAATTAAGTATATTTACATGACAAATAAATGTATATCTTGAATTTTCTAGGACTAATATCTGAAGACTTCATTATGGATGAAGTTAATGGTTTACGGCTAAACCGTAAGAAAGATACAACAACTTACTACACAAAAATTGTGTATGTTAAAACACACAATTTATGGCAAATACTTTTTTTTATGCAATGCACCATTTCTTAAATATTTCTTGTTATTGGTCTCAGTTTAAAATACTTAAACTTCTGTAATACAGGAATTTTGAAGTCCTGGCCATACAAAAAAAGGAACTTCTATCACATAGTTTTAAAAACATTTGACTATCACTTTAACCTATGGTACTCCCTTATTTCCCTTCTACTTACAAGGAAGCAAGTAATAAGACAATTTCTGCTAATGTTTATCTCGATTAGCATGAAGTAGATAAAAGAATTGGCTTGTAAGAATAGTTTGTTTACAGAAGTAGAAAAATCTGATGTGTACCATTCACATGACTTTCTCTACATCTTTGCAACAAATTATTGTTAAAAAAGCTTATACTTCTATTTACTTCATGGTAATCAGGAAAAAATAGCAGAAATAGTCTTATTACTTGCTTCCTTGTAAGTAGGAGCGAATAAGGGAGTACCATAGGTTAAAGTGATAGTCAAAAGCATCCCTGGAAGATACTAAACTTAAATACCAAGTTTGGTATTTTACAGACTTTTCGTTATTGAGTTAACGTGTTCACAGACACATGGACACACACACATACTCACACGGACCTTTTTCCGAAAATGCTCGTTTTAGGTGCAGGGGACCCTAAAATAAATAAATAAATAAATATATATACACAGATAAACTATTTTTATTTTTCATTTTTATTGTTCCTGGTCAAGCGAAGTGATGAGAATTCAAAGCCATTATGTAGGGACTAGTTCTTAAAAGTTTTGTTTCGCTTGTGTATTACTCGTTGCATAAGGAAATATGTTGATCAGTATTAAGGTGAAGTATACAAAAGAATGAATTTGATGAAAGTGTCAATTATTTGAAGATGTATTTTGAGTAAGGTTGTGGAATGTGTCGAGGTGAAAGCGGCAATAACACTCCTCTCGTGGTTAATTACTTTCACAAAGTAAGGAAAGATCTAATGATTCATCAACTTGGAGCTGCCTTGGTGTTTAATGGTGGTGTAGCGTACAGGTTGGGGAGACCACTAACCTGTCAACATAAGTACATAACCCGTGGCTGTTGTCTTCTGCCCTATTTAAATGCGACGTCACAATTACCTACCGTTATTTATGTCCGGGTATAATTAAGTTTTCAAAAAATGCATTTATTATCGAGCGATTATGAGAGGTCGGGTTGGCCCCTGTAATTATACCCCCCCCCCCACTCGTACACGCGCCTCCAGAGAACATTTGTATACACTCACATAACCTTTACCAACTTATTCCGTTTCGTAGTCGGCCTATTTAGGACTGACAAGGGATGTCTGGGGTCAGAAGTCTGTCGGGAGCCAACGGCACAAAACCACAGAATGGAGAACCTGCCAGACATGAGTGTGAGCAAGTGGGTCACGTGATATCAAAGGTGATGATGGAGCAGTTAGTGGAATGAGTGGCGGTGGAAACCGGACATGCAGAAAACGTTCCCATACGCCGTTTTGTCCACCACAAATCACTTGGGATCGAACCCGAGCTTGGGGAGCGAGCGGTCTAACCACTCGCCCATTAAAAAGTTACTTTTTTAAGTGGTTTACTTTCTCTACACGTATAGTGTTTAACGCCCGCTTTTACTACTTGTATCATTTAACAAATATATACATGTTTTACCAAAGGTTTAGGGGCACTCATTGATATTTAACACGTACTATGTACAGAGGAAGTATTGTAATGCACCCAAAAATGCAATAGGTACCGAGATTTCACCGGTGTGTCCGTGAACACGATAACTGAAAAACGAAAAGCCGGTAAAATACCAAACTTGGTATTTAAGTTTAGTATCTTCCAGGGATGCGACACGAAGATTCTGAGAAAAATCCCCCACCCCAAACTACCCTTTACATGGAATTTTTTTCGAAAAGGTTCTAAAAAATGGCTCTAACGATTTTGATTAAAATGTCGTATATTAAAGACAAATAATACGTATACCTTGAATTTTTTGGGAATAGCCCCATAACACTACTTTATACTCGATGGATTTTAGCGTACCTGCTAAACCGTAAGAGATGGACAAACACTTACCACACAAAAAATGTAGGGCACGTTAAAACACACAACTTATGTTATATACATTTTTTTTTATCGTGGAGTTGATCGTGTTTGAGATATTCCTTATTTTTGGTTTCAGCTTTAAAAAACTTATACTTTCTCATACAGGAATTTGTCAACTGCTGTCGATACAAACAAAGGAACTTCAGTCACATAGCAACCAGCTTTTGACTATCACTTTAACCTATGCTACTCCCTTATTTCGCTTCTACCTACAAGGAAGCAAGTAATAAGACTATTTCTGCTATTTTTTTCACGATTAGCATGAAGTAAATAGAAACATAAGCTTTTTAACAATAATTTGTTGCAGAGATGTAGAGAAAGTCATGTGAATGGAACACGTCAGACCTTTTTAGTAGAGTTAACCATTTTAGAGATATTCCGAATTATTGGTTTCAATTTTAAGTCGGTTAAACTTTTCTCAAAGGGGAAGTCATTTTTCCTTTCGTATGTTTACTCCTGGCATGCAAAGAGTTGGAATTTCAGTTGTTTCACGTAGTGACAGAGACTATCGCTTTAGCCTGTGCATTTTCTTATCTCCCCTTTACTTTCAAGGACGCTACTAATAAGACTAATTCTACTTATGTTTATCTTGATTATCATGATAACATATTAATCTTTTGAACAGAAAGGTTTGTTGTGGAACAGCTAGAGGACATCATGTGAATGGAACACATTAGAATGTTATTAGCATAATGAATTTACAAAATAAAATTATTATTTAAATAATCACGTTAGAATAGAATACAAGAATAGAATTTTCACACAATACAAAAATATCATTATTATTGCGTATATAACTGATATACATTTGAATAGGACAGCTTATATCCTCTGGATTTTCCAGATTTCACACATGAATTAATTTAATATATCGCATTTTAATCAAAATTCTTATATATATATATTTTTTTTTGAGAAAGGAACATTTTCAAAAATGTGCCATGTAAAGTTTAATTTGGGGTGGTGGGATTTTCTTAAAAATCCCCGTGTTGCATCCTTGGAACATAATAAAAAAATTGAGTTACGTTCTCCATATAAACGAGAGTCATTCAGAAAGTGACAACACGATTTGACATGACCAAATAATAACGAAAGTTATCAACACAAAACTTTATTTACAAAGTTACGCTACCTTACTCTAATTCTCAACGTAATCGTCATTGCTAACAAGGTATTTATTGTCACGTGGTACCGGTTTTACTATGCACATGTTATACTTTTCTACCACCAAAGTATTTATTTGTTTTTTTGAATGCACAAAATGTTCGGCCAATCGAATTTTATAGTCAAATAACCCAAGTGTATAGAGATAATGCAATGAACAAGTCTTCAGTGAGGAAATGACACATAATTTACGAGTAATCAAGGAAGAACATAACAGTGTGTACGATAAAGACCGGAGTGGAAGTTCATCAATCGTTATGGAGCAGTTGAAAGCAAATGTTGATAAAAGAATTCAGAAAAACCGGTGTTTCACTTTGGACACCGTACATGACTTTTTGGATGGAAAAAATTTGCCAGCCATGAAGACCTCAAAGTGACAGTGACATCTTGGCTCAGATGTTTAGTGGTGGAAGAGTATAACATCTGTACCACGTGACAATAAATACCTTGATAGCAGTGTTGAGAAATAGAGTAAGGTAGTGTAACTTTGTAAATACAGTTTTGTGTTGATAACTTTCGTTGTTGTTTTGTTATGCTTTTATTGGACTCTTGGACCTCAAAGCATATTTCTGGTATATATCTCGGTATCGAATTTTTGGGTGAAATACAACACCTACTCTATACAGTACGCGTAGAGAAACCGAATACCAATGAGTGCCCTAACCCTTTGGTAAAACCTATATAAATATGTGACATATTTACAAAAGTTGACCAAGTAGTTCCAGAGTATGGTAAATACTTTAACACTGTATTATGATAACACTTCCTTGAAAGTTAGTACCACTACTATACGTGAAGATAAACTTTTTGAGGTCCCCTGCACATGCAGTTTTTCTTTGAGACCGGTTTAATTAGCGTGTGTTTTTTGATCCACTTGAAGCTGCAGTAGGAAAGTGAAGCTGCAGTCTCCGTGTCGATCCCGGATACGTGAACTAGGACGTTACGAGCAGATTTATGTCCAATTTTCTAGACTCGCCTCTAGGCAAGTAGTTTTCACTAACAGGTGATTTCTCCGTTCTCATGCTTAATGCCAACAAAATGTTTACCAGGATGTGAAGTCACCGCAACAAATCTCATAGCCTCTTATAAAAGTTTACTCTTCTGTTTGCTTCAAGCTAATCGAGATAAACATTAACAGAAATTGTCTTATTACTTGCTTCCTTGTGAGTAGAAGGCAATACACTAGGATAAAGTGATAGTCAAATGTTTTAAAAGTTGATCACTAAGTGAATAATTCTGGTTTAGTTCGCTTTGCATGGTTCCGTTTCTGAAACATTAGATAGCTCAAAACTGATACCAATAAAGGAATATCTCATAAACGGTCAACGTAACAAGAAAAACCTTTAGGACAAAATTATGTGTTCTAACATTTTTGTCTATCTCTCATGCTTTAACCATTATACAAAATTCTGCAAAATTCATTCAGAATAAAGTAGTCTTCAGAGGTTATTCCCAGTAAATTCAAGATATACATATTATTTGTCATGCAAGGATGTTAAATATTAGCAAATTTTGTCAAAATCGTTAGCCATTTTTGAGAAAACCAAAATTATTGAACGTTTTTCCATGTAAAGGGTAGTTGGTGGATTTTCTTTTAAATGTTCGAGTCGCATCCTTTGAAATTACTGAACTTGAATATCAAGTTTGGTTTTTAACCCACTTTTCGTTTTTGAGCTATTCTGTCCAAAGGCACACACGGGCATTTTTTAAAACTTTTGTTTTGGATTCGGGGGTCGCAGAATTTGTATTTCCGGTGAAACCTGGTGAAGTACAATACCTTTGTACGTACTACGTGTAGAGAAAGTAAACATGTTTCACATTGAAAGAATTGTGTGATATTCCTTGAAAATGCACAGTCACCTTAAATAGCTGTTACCATGGTAACCAAATCCTAGCAGAAACGAAATAGACATTGCGGATGTTGGTGGTTGCAGGAATTTGCGGGCACGTGACCAGAGTTGCTGCTGGCGCCCAGAAAGGAACCTTGAGCTGTCTTGACCTTCCTTCGCTAGAGGAAATAACAAAAATGGAATAATGTCATATCCTGTGGAAAAATAAAACACATTCGAGGTCATAGGGCGTTTTACTTTCTCTACAGGTACTATGTATAGAGAAGGTACTGTAATGCACCCAGAAATTCAATACCGAGATTTCACCGGAAATATATGTTTTAAGACCCCCGATTCCGAAAAAAGCATTTTTAGAAAAAGGCGTGTGTGTGTGTGTGTGTGTGTGTGTGTGTGTGTGTGTGTGTGTGTGTGAGAACAGCATATCTCAAAAACGAAAAGTTTGTAAAATACCAAAGTCGGTATTTAAGTTCAGTGCCTTCCAAGGATGCGACACGGAGATATTGAGAAAAATCTCCGCACCCCAAAGTGGGGGGAAAATTTCGAAAAATTTTGATTTTGCCAAAAATGGCTGTAACGATTTTGATTAAAATACAGTATATTAGAGATATTTATATGGAAAATAAAATGTATATGTTGAATTTTCTGGGAATGGCTTCTGAAGACATCTTTATTCTGGATGAATTTTGCGAAACTGGTAAACTGCAAGAGACAGACAAAAACTTAAAACGCTAAAAATGTATGCATGTCATATTAAAACGCACATTTATTTCATATACGTTTTTTCGTGGAACAGTCCATTTCTGAGATATTCCTTGTTATTTGTTTTAAATTTAAAGCACTTACAACTTTTTCTCACCCTCAAAGTTGTAAACTCGTGGCCCTGCATAGAAACGGATGTCAACCACACGACTATCACTTTATCCTTGTATATTTCTCTTCTATTTACAAGGAAGCAAGTAATAAGGCCGTTTCTGGTAATGTATTATAGAGAACACATCAGATTTTTGATTAAAGTGCGACTTGTTTCAGTGTCGAAGAACAGTTGCTATGGATACGCTCTACGAGTTGCTCTATATCTGTGTAACAAAACTTGTGCTTCTATCTACTCGAGATAAACACTTGCTTTCTTGTAAGTAGAAGCGAATGCACTAAAATGTTTTAAAATATGGTGCTATGTGAAACAAGAGAGATGAAACAAAACACAGCTTCCCGTCACGATTGCCACATTCATTTCACAAAATACCGCCACAACTATTTTAAAAATAGCAAAATTCATATTGAAAGCGCCCAATTTCACTTTCACATTTCCTTAAGGCGGTTGAAAAATGTCTCTAAGATTTGGTTTAGAAGTTTGTTTACGTTTCTTACTATCAACTCATTGGACTCTTGATGCAAACTTTACAATAAAAAACAAATATTACATCACAAGAAACCTGCTGAAGCCATTTATTTATTTCAGGTTCACAACTGCAAAGTCGTATCTACGGGTACAAACTGCCTCTCGTGTAGTGGTTTCTGTTGCTCTTTGGGTTTTATTCATTAGATTACACACCCTCATCAACATTTGGGGGGGGGAGGGAATAATCGGCTAGAGAAAATGTCCCACCCCCAGTCGGGAATCGAACCCGGGACTCTTCGCAAAGCAGAAAGGCTAATACTTTATTTTCTCAAATTACTCTATATATAGCGTTTCAACTGAGATACAGTATCAATGTATTTTTGAAAAAGTAATATTAAGAGGTGTTTACATGTTATTTCAACAGCTGGCTCGTAACAAGGAAAGCGCCACTCCTCGTCTGTGATCGCACGAGTGACTTAACTCTACTCATAATACAACACTTCATTTCTGAAACTACAATATAGTAGCCCGGAAATTCGCAAATCGATCATTTAGTAGCCCAATCTGGCAACACTGCTTCCCGTTGTAAAATTTATAGTTTAAAATTGAAACCAATAACAAGGAATGTCTCAAAAACGGTCAGCTCTACATAAAATGTTTATCACATAAATTATGTCTGTCAATGAGAACTACATCTCGGTATCGAATTTTTGGGTGCAATTGTACACAGTACGTGTAGAGAAAACATTAATGTGGTGTTTTAATTAAAATGGTTCGATAATCAAAAAAGGGTGATGTTTTCTAGCTGTTACACAAACAACTTTCGTTACAAAAGCTTGTTCTTTGTATCTACTTCATGATAATCAAGATAAACATTAACAAAAATTGTCTTATTGCTTGCTTCCTTGTAAGTAGGAGGGAAATAAGGGAATACACTAGGATAAAGTGATAGTCAAATGTTTTAAAAGCTGGTAAATAACTGAAACAATTGAGCTTAGGTCCTCTTTCCTTGCTAGGACTAAACAAAACAGAGAAGAAAACAAAGATATTTCTCGTTGGGGAAAACTAAGTAGTTTAAAACGGAAACCAATAACTCGGAATATCTCGAAAACTGTTATCTCTACAAAAAGAATCACAATATACATTTTGTCAATAAAAGATCTTCAACAGTTATAATTAAAATGCCTCGGTTATTTTAGTGAAACTCAAAAATAAAAAATTATGTTCCATGTGAGATACAATCTGGGGTGGGGCATTTTTTTCGAAATGTTGACGAACTTGAATGCCAAGTTTAGCATTTATCGGAGTGTTCGTTTTTTTTGAGTAATGTTCTTAATACGCTTAGAGGTTTTCCTAAAACAGTTTGTTTCATATTCAGGATGTCTGAATACGTAAATTTGTGTTTTGGATAATGGAATGCTTGTTCTATTGTGTACACATAGAAGGGTAAAAATACGCAAATCATGCGGCGAGGTTAAAGTGACGTGTGAACGTCTGGGCGCAGAAATCGATTAGAACTCCGTTTGTTTGGAGGTTCCTTGAACCTTCATTTCCATACAAAAACCTGCGTATGGGAAAAAAGGTGGCAAAATGTCCCCGGATGTGGGGCACGAACTCGGGTCTCCGAGAGCCCTGTCACACTCGGCTGCCTGATAGGGACGCCCTGTCTAAACGACACAAGAATGTACGAATATAAATGAATTCTTCGATGAAGGAAATATATGCGGGCAGTCAGGCGTGTGACAAGCGGCATTCTGGGAAACACCCTTCTCCACCCCGTCCGTCGACATTGTTGCCATAGGAACCTAGGTGGCTCAGTTTCCATGGAAACGTGGTATACAGCAACTTGTGTGGCTCACTTTGCATGGTAACGTGCTATACAGCAACTTGGGTGGCTCAGTTTCCATGGTAACGTGCTATACAGCAACTTGTGTGGCTCAGTTTCCATGATAACGTGCTATACAGCAACTTGGGTGGCTCAGTTTCCATGGTAATGTGCTATACAGCAACTTGTGTGGCTCAGTTTGCATGGTATATAACAGTCTATGTGGCTCAGTTTCCATGATAACGTGGTACATAACAGTCCATGTGGCTCAGTTTCCATGGTAACGTGCTATACAGCAACTTGTGTGGCTCAGTTTCCATGATAACGTGCTATACAGCAACTTGGGTGGCTCAGTTTCCATGGTAATGTGCTATACAGCAACTTGTGTGGCTCAGTTTGCATGGTATATAACAGTCTATGTGGCTCAGTTTCCATGATAACGTGGTACATAACAGTCCATGTGGCTCAGTTTCCATGGTAACGTGCTATACAGCAACTTGTGTGGCTCAGTTGCCATGGTAATGTGCTATACAGCAACTTGTGTGGCTCAGTTTGCATGGTATATAACAGTCTATGTGGCTCAGTTTCCATGATAACGTGGTACATAACAGTCCATGTGGCTCAGTTTCCATGGTAACGTGCTATACAGCAACTTGTGTGGCTCAGTTTCCATGATAACGTGCTATACAGCAACTTGTTTGGCTCAGTTTCCATGGTAACGTGCTATACAGCAACTTGTGTGGCTCAGTTTCCATGATAACGTGCTATACAGCAACTTGTGTGGCTCAGTTTCCATGGTAACGTGCTAAACAGCAACTTGTGTGGCTCAGTTTCCATGATAACGTGCCATACAGCAACTTGTGTGGCTCAGTTTCCATGGTAACGTGCCATACAGCAACTTGTGTGGCTCAGTTTCCATGATAACGTGCTATACAGCAACTTGTGTGGCTCAGTTTCCATGGTAACGTGCCATACAGCAATTTGTGTGGCTCAGTTTCCATGGTAACGTGCCATACAGCAACTTGTGTGGCTCAGTTTCCATGATAACGTGCTATACAGCAACTTGTGTGGCTCAGTTTCCATGGTAACGTGCCATACAGCAACTTGTGTGGCTCAGTTTCCATGATAACGTGCTATACAGCAACTTGGGTGCCTCAGTTTCCATGATAACGTGCTATACAGCAACTTGGGTGGCTCAGTTTCCAAGATAACGTGCTATACAGCAACTTGTGTGGCTCAGTTTCCAAGATAACGTGCTATACAGCAACTTGTTTGGCTCAGTTTCCATGGTAACGTGCTATACAGGAACTTGTGTGGCTCAGTTCCCATGGTAACGTGGTATATAACAATCTATGTGGCTCAGTTTCCATGGTAACGTACTATACAGCAACATGTGTGGCTCAGTTTGCATGGTAACATGGTATATAACAGTCTATGTGGCTCAGTTTCCATGGTAACGTGGTATATAACAATCTATGTGGCTCAGTTTCCATGGTAACGTGCTATACAGCAACTTGTGTGGCTCAGTTTCCATGGTAACGTGCTATACAGCAACTTGTGTGGCTCAGTTTGCATGATAACATGGTATATAACAGTCTATGTGCCTCAGTTTCCATGGTAACGTGGTATATAACAATCTATGTGGCTCAGTTTCCATGGTAACGTGCTATACAGCAGCTTGTGTGGCTCAGTTTGCATGCTAACGTGCTATACAGAAACTTATTTGGCTCAGTTTCCATGGTAACGAGCTATACAGCAACTTGTGTGGCTCAGTTTGCATGGTAACGTGGTATATAACAGTTTATGTGGCTCAGTTTCCATGGTAACGTGCTATACAGCAACTTGTGTGGCTCAGTTTCCATGGTAACGTGCTATACAGCAACTTGTTTGGCTCAGTTTCCATGGTAACGTGCTATACAGCAACTTGGGTGGCTCAGTTTCCATGGTAACGTGCTATACAGCAACTTGGGTGGATCAGTTTCCATGGTAACGTGGTGTGTGGGTCCCATACAACACTGTTTCCACGGTAACTTGATATATAGCAACCTATTTGGGTAAAAAATGTAAATGGCGTGTTATTTATAGACGCTCTTTAACTGCTGTGGTTCTCAGCGTCTCATTCTAAATTGGACCGCTAATTTTGCTCAGAGGTCTCTCTATCAGGCTGGAGGTTCTTTTACGTGCCGTAAATCAACGACACGGGACCAACGGTTTTACTTCCCATCGTCCTCCGCCGCGACCTTGGGTATATGGTAACCATTACACCATGCTCCCTAGATAAGTTGGTATTCCTGGGAAACGAGGCAAGCTGATAGGAGTAAGGCAGAAGCCGCTTCTTCATTGAGGCGACCTATCTATCGATTGCTGATGGTGACGTCACATGACCTTCGTGTCCACTGGACCTTCACCAACATTCTACCGGTCTCAGCTTCCTATCCTGATGAATGAGCGCCCATTAAATACTCGTTCGCATGAGTTTCTCTACACAGTTACTTGTGTCTGTCTTTTCTCTATCTACCTCATGCTAATCGAGATAAACATTAACAGAAATTGTCTTATTACTTGCTTCCTTGTAAGTAGAAGGGAATACACTAGGATAACGTGATAGTCAAATGTTTTAAAATGTGCTTGCTATGGGATTGAAATGCGTTCCTTTTCAAGGCCAAACGTTGACAAATTCCCATATGTGAAAAGGTTTGGTATTTTTAAACTAAAAATGGTCAACTCTACGAAAAAAATATATCAAATAAATTATGTGTTTTAACGTTATATATATATCTGTCTGTGTAAGTTTTTGTTTTTGTACTCTTCAGGGCTAATCGCAAACAATTTAAAATATAAAATCACAATTTCTTAGTTTTTCCATATAAAGGGTAGCTTGGAGTGGGGAGATTTTCCTCAAAATCATAGTGTCGTATCCTTGGAAGATACCAGACATAAATACTAAGTTTGGTATTTAACGGTGATTTCGTTTTTGAGCTATGCTGTCCAGAAAAAACACACACATGGATATTTTACTTTTTTGTTTTCATTTTGGGGTCTAAAACATATATTCCCAGTAAAATCTGGGTATTTATTTCTGGGTGCAATAAAGTACCATCTCTATACACTGTAAGTAGTACGTGTAGAGAAAGAATACGAAAAGACTGGATTTGCATTGACCAATCTTTCCATACCAGAGTTATAGACATATATAACCTTCCTTCCCTTTTGATAAACGCATCTGTCGCTAAGTAACCAGACTGACAAAAGAAACGCGCTTGGAAATGACTGTCTGACTGTTGATTTTTCTCTCGTCCCCGGACGAAATAATCAAATTCCGGATCGACTCTTTTATTTCCTAATGCAAATTCTCGCCGACACTAACAAAAGCAACAAAACGCGTAAAAAATGAATAACTCAATGCACTTATCTGTTGTAACCCTTGTATATGCAAATATCGTACCCTTCAGTCGATTAATATCGATTGGAAGTATCGAACAGAATCAATTAGCAATCGAGAAGCCAGGTAGTTGAGAATCGGAGCGTGAACTTGAGAACTATTGTAACAAATGTATCTCACAAATCCCCCCCCCCCCTGTTTTGATTTATGGAGCAGTGCTATTAAAACCAGCCCTTCCTTGCTTGCAGGGGAACAGATTTCGTATGCATAGAAAATCCAAAAGACTTCGATCCATCATGAAAGCTAACAAATGGCGATCATGCGTCATGCGCAGTGCAGCTCATTGTTGCGATAGTATGAGAAAACGGGTTTGGTATATCGGACCACCAGCATCTAGCCTCGAGCCTCAATTGTTTCTACCGCCGCCCACGTTGTCCCTGGATACTGCTGCATAGGACCATTCCTTTCCGATAGAGCAACTAGCTGATTACACGCAAAATATTGCAAATGTCACCGAAAATACATGTATTGAGGTACCTATCAGATAAAACAGTCTGGTGTGATCCACAAATGGTAGGAATATATGATGGTTCCACCATATAACAAACGCATTCCAGCATGGGATCCATAGATGGTAGGAATATATGATGGTTCCACCATATAGCATACACATTCCAGCATGTGATCCATAGATGGTAGGAATATATGATGGTTCCACCATATAACATACACATTCCAGCATGTGATCCATAGATGGTAGGAATATATGATGGTTCCACCATATAACAAACGCATTCCAGCATGGGATCCATAGATGGTAGGAATATATGATGGTTCCACCATATAATATACACATTCCAGCATGTGATCCATAGATGGTAGGAATATATGATGGTTCCACCATATAACATACACATTCCAGCATGTGATCCATAGATGGTAGGAATATATGATGGTTCCACCATATAACAAACGCATTCCAGAGGAGAATCTATGGACCGTCCAGGAACTAAGATGATGTCTGGACTTGCTTTAACCCACTTTCCCCAGCCTTAAATAGCAGAATTTAGTAACTTCGCATCCTGGCGGTAAGCAACTGTTTCCGGGCCATAAACAATGAAATGTAAACGCTGGCAAAGTAGAAAAACCTACCATATTTATATGGCAAATAATATCTATATCTTGAATTTTCTGGAAATGGCCTCTGAATGAATTTTGCGTAACTGGTAAACCGTAGTATATAGACAAAAGACTTAACACTTAATTTATGTCATATACGTGTTTTTGGTGAGGTTGACCGTTTCTTAGATGTTCCTTATTATTGATTTCAGCTTTAGATTAACTATCTATACTTTTTGTCATACGGGAAACTGTTACCTCCTGGCCATACAAACAAAGAAATTTCACTGGCTTTTAAAACATTTGACTGTCACTTTATCCTAGTGTATTCCCTTCTACTTACAAGGAAGCAAGTAATAAGACAATTTATGCTAATTTTTATCTCGAT
This sequence comes from Hymenopus coronatus, assembly GCA_030762935.1. NCBI lineage: Eukaryota > Metazoa > Arthropoda > Insecta > Mantodea > Hymenopodidae > Hymenopus > Hymenopus coronatus. Next base: position 5,596,083 of record CM060892.1, read on the forward strand.
TAACATAAAGTAGATAGAAGAATATGCTTTTTAAAAATAACCTATTGAAATAGAGAATGGAACACATTAAGATTATTGCTTCCGTACTTACGTAAACCTCCATAAAGCATGACGTCACGTACCTGGAACAAAAAAGCAAAACTTATGTCAGTAGTTGATAATATAGACGCGTATTTAAAGGCCATTAGAAATAGAGTTACTGCCTCCTAATATTGAAGGTTGCTGTAAACATTACATTCCTAAGCTCGCGTTGCTATGAAAACAGGTTCTAATAAGTCCGTAAGTAGATATAATGGTAAACACCAGGGTATTACCGTAAGCTAATCCATTCTGACCTTCCACGTCTTAGCTCTGCGTTTACACCACTTTACATTATTCAAAAATAATATGACGAGTGTTTTCATCTTGTCGATAATTGACCTAGGAGAGTTGTGTTTGATAAGACAATAGACTGTTATAATATAACATAGGAAGGTTATCATTGTAATACATTAGTTCTCAAATGGCACATGACCACCATCTTTATTTACACTATATTTTTTTATTTTTCTTCACTGCCTCCTGAATTATGATATGGCCGACCCCCAATGTACGATACCAACAATAGAATAGGGAACAATTATTTTATTTCAGCTTTTAATAACCAATACATGAAATGGAAACAAACGTTATTTTATTTGAGGTTATTGCACTCATCTCATAGAACAGAAATACAAATAATGATTATTTTCACTCCTTTTTTGAACTAAATACATTATGAAGTGATAAAACTTTAAATAAACATTGTAACTGAATTAATTGAAAGTACAATTGTGGAACTGACAGTTATTAAAAGTGCAGGTTGGCTGTCACCTTGTTACCAAGACAGGAGATTAAACAAACGAACGACAAGATTTCAAAGAAATGAACATCAGCTGCGATAAGATGTTTCGACAATATCGCTCCAGTCAGATGACCGCGATTGGTTGAAATTGCCTAATCTCGCCTTTGCATTGGCGCTTTATTATTTGAGCTGAATTAGCTCTTTAATTTTTCATCGATTAAGTTAAAGAAAATCAAGTTGAAAAAAACTCATTAGCGTGCAGTAAAAAACCAGTGTCAAAGCTCTGTCCACTGTGCTACCGTGAGGAAACTCTCAACTTGACCCGTACTATGTACATAGTAGAGAGAGAAGGTATTGTATTCCAATCAAAAATTCGACGTCGACATTTCTCCAGCAGTATACTAACACAAGGGAATATTATAAGCTCAGAATCCTCCAAGTATGCGTCACGAATATTTTTAATAAATTCCCACAACCCCAAACTAGCCTTTACTTGAAGATTTTTCGAAATTTATCATTTTCTTAAAAGGTGGGTCTAAAGATGTTAATGCGGCATTACAAAGATATTTAAATCAATAGCCTCTGAAGGCCTCTTCGTTCTGAGTGACTTTTCTATAACAGAGATAGACAACAAGTTACCACACAAGAGAGGTAAGTAACCTTCTCCTATATACATTTTTGTTGTGCTATAGGACACCCATGCGATGTTTCCGTGAATGTATTTGATTTTCTAGTTCGAGAGTTCGCCACCATGCGCCGAGGGATCAGCCGTCGCCCACTGATGGCATTGTAGGACGAAAAAACATTTTCAAATGCGAAATAGCGGAATTTTGCCCAGGAACCTTCTTCTTTCCAGTTATGGGGTTATTTTACTTGCAAATAAACATTATAAGGGATCACCGGCTTTACTTCCCTTCCAAACGAAGCCATATCAAGGATTTTTGTGACAGAAATAATCCATCACCCCCCGCTAGGTTTGAGTCTGTTATCTTGGGTTTTAGAGGTAACCGCTACACCGCAGAGGGCGAATAATAAATATCCCCATTCGTGTTACTTTTGTTTTACTCCTGGTCGTGCAAACAAAACCGATTTCTTTCTTTCTTTTTATGACGCTTAAAGTTACTTTAACCTGGTTGGTCATATCAGATGATGAATGAAATGATACTCAAATGATCTCGGGGTCCATGGAGCTAAAAGTACTTTAACCTGATTGGTCATATCGGACGATGAATGAAATTGGTGAAATGATACTCAAATGATCTCGGGATCCATGGAGCTTAAAGTTACTTTTACGTGGTTGGTCATATCGGACGATGAATGAAATTGGTGAAATGATACTCAAATGCTCTCGGGGTCCATGGAGCTTAGTTACTTTAACCTGGTTGGTCATATCGGACGATGAATGAAATTGGTGAAATGATACTCAAATGATCTCGGGGTCCATGGAGCTTAAAGTTACTTTTACGTGGTTGGTCACATCGGACGATGAATGAAATTGGTGAAATGATACTCAAATGCTCTCGGGGTCCATGGAGCTTAAAGTTACTTTAACCTGGTTGGTCATATCGGACGATGAATGAAATTGGTGAAATGATGCTCAAATGATCTCGGGGTCCATGGAGCTTAAAGTTACTTTAACCTGGTTGGTCATATCGGACGATGAATGAAATTGGTGAAATGATACTCAAATGATCTCGGGGTCCATGAAGCTTAAAGTTACTTTAACCTGGTTGGTCATATCGGACGATGAATGAAATTGGTGAAATGATACTCAAATGATCTCGGGGTCCATGGAGCTTAAAGTTACTTTAACCTGGTTGGTTAAAGATTATTGCTTATTATCGGACGATGAATGAAATTGGTGAAATGATACTCAAATGATCTCGGGGTCTATGGAGCTTAAAGTTACTTTAACCTGGTTGGTCATATCGGACGATGAATGAAATTGGTGAAATGATACTCAAATGATCTCGGGGTCCATGGAGCTTAAGGTTACTTTAACCTGGTTGGTCATATCGGACGAGGAATGAAATTGGTGCAATGATCCTCAAATGATCTCGGGGTCCATGGAGCTTAAAGTTACTTTAACCTGGTTGGTCATAACGGACGATGAATGAAATTGGTGAAATGATACTCAAATGCTCTCGGGGTCCATGGAGCTTAAAGTTACTTTAACCTGGTTGGTCATAACGGACGATGAATGAAATTGGTGAAATGATACTCAAATGATCTCGGGGTCCATGGAGCTTAAAGTTGCTAGACATTCGTCTTCTCAGAATAAGAGAAAACACCGAAAACACCTAATCCGGGGAAGGTACTACAGTAAATTATCACGATGCTCCAAAAAGCCTTGGGTAGTAACGAGGTAAAAGTGTTTTACCTCGCCAGCATGGTAATGTATACATTGTCTGGCGAAGTTAACAGCTGCGCTGAGAATGACAACTGAAGTGAATACATTAGAACATGACCTCAGCAGAAATGATATACCCATCCCCTAGGAAAACACCCGCCCCTCACGGATCAGACAAAAGACTCGAGCTGCCCGTATATATATGCAAAATGTAGGTCCCCTATCACATACATTATTTGCATTCGATGTGATGGAGGGACGGAGAGAAAGAGAGAAAGAATGGTGGAGGAGGTTTTTTTGTTTTGCTGAATAATACAAAACTAGCGGCCGCCATTAATATTTTCAGACTGCGAACCAAAAAGGGTTAAACGAGTTTAAGGGGAGGTTCTTTCAAAATTAATACATTTACTAGAAAGAGAAGGCAAACATGAAAAATGGCAGACGTATTCAAATTACGTGTAGTGAAACTGAAAAGGCAAATAAACGAGTTATGTGGGGGAGGTTTACTGCGCATGCGCCGAGCCCTGCTGCTGCTGGGTGCTGGGTTCGAGAACCGGTTCCCTAGAGGGGAGAGAAATCTGGGTCACTCGGTTCATGTTATCGTCGTTCACATATTTGTTTCGATGCTGTGTATGGGACAGAACTAGAAGCTGTGGCCGTGATCTACACATGGTGGGACCGTGTTCGAATCCCGTTCGGCCAATATGCCTCTTTTGGGGGGATTACTTTAGTTCTTTGACGGGAAAATGAGAGTTAAGTAATTTATTGTGTTTTTTGTTTTTTTTTGGGGGGGGGAAACATAAAGTCTATCAATCAATCATGTTACTTTCTCTACATAGTACATTGTAGGTAGTAGAGAAGGTTTTGCATTCCACCCAAAAATACGATACCGGAATTCACTGGAAATACTCGTTTTTTGGTATCCGATATAAAAAAAATTAGAAAAGGTCCCTGTGTGTTTCTGTGAATGTGTCTGTGAACACGGTAACTTAAAAACGAACAGTCCGTAAAATACCAAACTTGGTATTTAAGTTTCATATATGACAAGACTGTAATTATGAGGAAAACCCTCCATGCCATTTTGATTTTCTCAAAAATATCGTGTGCTAAAGATAGTTACAGGATAAAGTGTATATATTGAATTTTCTGGGAAGAGCTACTAAAGACCTCTTTATTCTAAATGAATGTTGCTGAATTTTACTTGATTGGTAAACCGTAAGAGAGAGACACAGGTTTATTACACAAAAGCACATCATTACCGTTTCTGAAAGATTTCTTTGATTGGCCTCAGTTTAGAATAGTTATACTTTTGTCATACGAAAATATGTCAACTCCTGGCATTTCAATGAAATAGCAACAGCTTTTAAAAGATTTGACTATCACTTTAACCTAGAGTATTCCCTTATTTACCTTCTACTTACAAGGAAGCAAGTAATAAGACTATTTCTGCTAATGTTTATCTCGATTAGCATGTAGTGGATAAAAATTAATCTTCTGTAAGAAAAGTTGTTATTGGAATTCCTATAGAAAGTCATGTGAATTTAAAATAAAATATTTTTTCTATTGTGGAGCGTACTTGAGTAGTTTACGAGGTCATTTCAGATGGCCAACTTGATTTTGACGCAAAGAAGTGCAGCAAAGTAATTTTGTTGCAGCGATATTAGTGTGTATACATCAACACGATGTTATGTTCAATAAGTGACAAATATTGTTTCGCTCTAAGGATAGTATCAGAACAACAATAATATCGGCCTGCTATAACATCGCGCCCACCAAATAAATAACCAACTATAACCCTTGGTGAATGGCTCAAACTTAACCTCATCTTTCCTTGCTTTTCTTTTAATATCACAAAATTCTCGTAGAAAAACATTGTATGATACGCGAGCGTAAAGTTTCTTTTTGATTCTCGTTTCACAATATTCCCGCTCGAATCAAAAACCGTAACTTTACGATCTTACATCATAAATAACCATTCTTGAGTGAAACAGAAATGGTCTTATTACTTGCTTCCTTGTAAGTAGAAGCGAATTCACTAACATAAAGATGCTGCTATTTCATTTTCATCGATATTCGCTTCTGTGTATGACCAAGGGTTAAACAAAAGAAACACGGGTGATTTCTGTTTGCGAAAAGCATAAGCGTTTTAAAAACTGGAACAAATAACAAGGAACATCTGTGAAATGGTTAACTCCAGGGAAAAATGTCTGTGCAGTTAAAATCACTAGGCTTTTAACCATAAGTTGTAGAGAAAGTGAGATTCACCAGTTCTTGTGACTATTACACAGGTCAGTGTTTTTCTTGAACGGTGTTAGACCCTTGTTGCAGTGCAGCCAACATTTGCATAAGAGCAAACACAGCTGGAGTCTCTTACCCTTCCGACACAAAACAAAACAAAAAGCTCTCTCTCCCCAAGAACACAGAAAAATCTTTAAACGCATGCGCACAAGCGAAACAAGCGAAAAATGATAAATTGTCCGTGTGCGGAGTGAAAGGGAAGTTTTAAAGTTAGGGGGGAGGGGTGTCTCCAGTACTGAGGAGATGAGGGAGGCGTTCTGCTGGAGAATACTGCTGACACAGGTGTTACGTGGAGCACGGGGCTGTTACCATGGTTACGTGGATAAGGGGCTGTTACCATGGTCACGTGGAGCATGGTGTTGTTACCATGGTTATGCGGAGCAGTGTTGTTACTATGGTTACGTGGAGCACGGTGTTGTTACCATGGTTACGTGGAGCACAATGCTGCTATCTTGGTTACGTGGAGCACGGGGCTATTACCATGGTAACATGGATCACGGGGCTGTTACCATGGTAACATGGAGCACGATGCTGCTAACATGGCTACGTGGAGCACGGGGCTGTTACCATGGTCACGTGGAACGCGGGGCTGTTACCATGGTAACATGGAGCACGGTGCTGCTAACATGGCTACGTGGAGCGCGGGGCTGTTACCATGGTAACATGAAGCACGGTGTTGTTGCCATGGTTACGTGGAGCACAATGCTGCTATCTTGGTTACATGGAGCACGGGGCTGTTACCATGGTCACGTGGAACGCGGGGCTGTTGCCATGGTCACGTGAAACGCGGGGCTGTTACCATGGTAACGTGGAACGCGGGGCTGTTACCATGGTAACGTGGAACGCGGTGCTGTTACCATGGTAACGTGGAACGCGGTGCTGTTACCATGGTAACGTGGAACGCGGGGCTGTTACCATGGTAACATGGAGCACGGTGCTGTTACCATGGTAACGTGGAACGCGGGGCTGTTACCATGGTAACATGAAGCACGGTGTTGTTGCCATGGTTACGTGGAGCACAATGCTGCTATCTTGGTTACATGGAGCACGGGGCTGTTACCATGGTCACGTGGAACGCGGGGCTGTTGCCATGGTCACGTGAAACGCGGGGCTGTTACCATGGTAACGTGGAACGCGGGGCTGTTACCATGGTAACGTGGAACGCGGTGCTGTTACCATGGTAACGTGGAACGCGGTGCTGTTACCATGGTAACGTGGAACGCGGGGCTGTTACCATGGTAACGTGGAACGCGGGGCTGTTACCATGGTCACGTGGAACGCGGGGCTGTTACCATGGTCACGTGGAACGCGGGGCTGTTACCATGGTAACATGGAGCGCGGGGCTGTTACCATGGTCACGTGGAACGCGGGGCTGTTACCATGGTAACGTGAAACGCGGGGCTGTTACCATGGTCACGTGGAACGCGGGGCTGTTACCATGGTAACATGGAGCACGGTGCTGCTAACATGGCTACGTGGAGCGCGGGGCTGTTACCATGGTAACATGAAGCACGGTGTTGTTGCCATGGTTACGTGGAGCACAATGCTGCTATCTTGGTTACATGGAGCACGGGGCTGTTACCATGGTCACGTGGAACGCGGGGCTGTTGCCATGGTCACGTGAAACGCGGGGCTGTTACCATGGTAACGTGGAACGCGGTGCTGTTACCATGGTAACGTGGAACGCGGTGCTGTTACCATGGTAACATAAAGCACGGTGTTGTTGCCATGGTTACGTGGAGCACAATGCTGCTATCTTGGTTACATGGAGCACGGGGCTGTTACCATGGTCACGTGGAACGCGGGGCTGTTGCCATGGTCACGTGAAACGCGGGGCTGCTACCATGGTAACGTGGAACGCGGTGCTGTTACCATGGTAACGTGGAACGCGGTGCTGTTACCATGGTAACGTGGAACGCGGGGCTGTTACCATGGTAACATGGAGCGCGGGGCTGTTACCATGGTTACGTGGAACGCGGGGCTGTTACCATGGTAACATGGAGCGCGGGGCTGTTACCATGGTCACGTGGAACGCGGGGCTGTTACCATGGTAACGTGAAACGCGGGGCTGTTACCATGGTAACGTGGAACGCGGGGCTGTTACCATGGTAACATGGAGCGCGGGGCTGTTACCATGGTTACGTGGAACGCGGGGCTGTTATCATGGTAATATGGAGCGCGGGGCTGTTACCATGGTAACGTGGAGCGCGGGGCTGTTACCATGGTAACGTGGAACGCGGGGCTGTTACCATGGTCAGGAGGAACGCGGGGCTGTTACCATGGTAACGTGGAGCGCGGGGCTGTTACCATGGTAACGTGGAACGCGGGGCTGTTACCATGGTAACGTGGAACGCGGGGCTGTTACCATGGTAACATGGAGCACGGTGCTGCTAACATGGCTACATGCAGCACGGGGCTGTTACCTTGGTCACGTGGAACGCGGGGCTGTTACCATAGTCACGTGGAACGAGGGGCTGTTACCATGGTCACGTGGAAGGAGGGGCTGTTACCATGGTAACGTGGAACGAGGGGCTGTTGTCATGGTTACCGAATACATGGATATTATACGCTACAGCTGTTTATCGAACAGTTTTATTAATAACTTCGAACACAAGCGATCTCTTGTATCCTAGAGGCCTGACGATGGCCGAGTGGTTAGAGCACATGTAGTAATTCTTGTGGCGGGTTCTCTCCGGTGTCCCCCGCCCTCGCAATAGTGCTCCATCTTCACTCATCGCCTGTAGTGAAACACTTCAGCAAATCTGATGTATCACTTTCTCTAGTTGTTCCGCAAAGAAACCTTTTATTTAAACATAAATATTCTATCTACTTCATGTTACACATTAACAGAAATTGTCTTATTACCTGCTTCCTTGTAAGTAGAAGGAAAATAAGGGAACACATTAGGATAAAGTGATAAGTCAAGTTCCTTTAAAAACCGGTCGCTATGTGAAAAAATTCAAAGTCATTCTGTTTTGTCAGGAGCAAACAAACGAGAAACGAGTAAAAAGATATCTTCCCCTTTGAGAACAATTCACTGTGTCTTAAAATTGAAACCAAAAATCCAGAATATCTCGAAAATGGATATCTCTACAAAACATATGTGTTTTCATGTGATCTACATTTTTTGTGGTGTAAGGTTATGTCTATCTCTTGCGGTCCTCAGTGGTACAAAATTCATCCAGAATAAACTACTCTTCAGAGGCTATTCCCAGAAAAATCAAGTTATACATTTTATTTGGCAGGTATATATGTTAAACACGAGGTATTTTAATCAAAATCGTTAGAGCCATTTTTGAGAAAATCATCATTTTCGAATAATGTTCCATGTAAACGGTAGTTTGGGGTGTGGGGATTTTCTAGAAAATCTTCGCATCCTTGGAAGTTACTCTACTTAAATACCAAGTTTGGTATTTAACCGAGGTTTCGTTTTTACTTTCTCTACACGTACTATGTACATAGTGTATAGAGAAGGTATTGCATTCCACCCAAAAATTCGATACCGAGATTTCTTCGGAAATACGTGTTTTGGGTCCCCCTGAATCCATAAAAAGCATTTTCAGAAAAAGGTCCGTGTGTGTCTGTGGACAGCATAGCTCAAAAACCAAAACACCGTTGAATACCAAACTTGGTGTTTAAGTTTGGTATCTTTGAAGGATGCGACATGAAGATTTTCAAGAAAATCCCCCACCCCCAACTACCCTTTACATGGAACTTTTTTCAAAAACTTTCATTTTCTTTAAAATGGCTCTAACCATTTTGATTAAAATATCTCGTCTTTAATACATTTTCATGACAAATAAAACGTACATCTTGAATTTTCTGGGAATAGCCTACGAAGACTGCTTTATTCTGGATCAATTTTACCGGTAAGCCGTAAGACATGGACAAAAACTTACAACACCACCTTAAAACACACACTTTACCTTATATACAGTTTTTCGTGGATTTAAACGTTTTTGAGATACTTCTTGTTTTATTTCAGTTATAAAAACTTATACTTTTCCCATACAGGAATTTGTCAACTCCTGTCCATGCAAACAAAGGAACTTCAGTCACATAGCAGCCAGCTTTTGACTATCACTTTAACCTATGGTACTCCCTTATTTCACTACTACTTACAAGGAAGCAGGTAATAAGACTATTTCTGCTAATGTGAATGGAACACATCAGCTTTTTCTAAAATTACTTTTTTAGAAATCAGTGAAATCTAGGTATTGAATTCCTGGGAGCAATACAATACTTGCTCTATACACTATGTACACATACGTGTAGAGAAAGTAAACTGTTTTCTTACTTTTAAATGAACGAGTGTACGCATTAGAACATAAAGGAAGTATTTCCGGTGAAATGCAGTACCATTTCTGCCTACAATGTACGTGGTAGCAAAAATAATATCTTACACATGAAGAATATTGTGAGATATAATGTCATTTGTTAACAAACTCTCACGCTCTCACGCACACACAGCCTCTATCTCATATAAATACGTGACTCGGATACTACAAATATATTAAAATACGATCCACTTTAGTTTTATTTCACTTGCGTTTGTGTTAACTTCACTAGTGATATTCAAATTACCGCATCCAATCATCCAGCAGAACAACTATGATGTGCTCCATTCACACTTTCTCTACATATCTGTAACAAATTATTGTTAAAAAGCTTTGTTTCTATTTACTTCATGCTAATCGAGAAAAAATTAGCAGAAATAGTCCTATTACTTGCTTCCATTTAAGTAGAAGCGAAATAAGGGAGTACCATAGGTTAAAGTGATAGTCAAAAGCTGGTTGCTATGTGACTGAAGTTCCTTTGTTTATATGGACACGAGTTGACAAATATCTGTATGAGAAAAGTATAAGTTTTTTAAAGCTGTTAAAATGTCCGTGAAAAAAATTATATAACATAAAGTGTGTTTTTTTTATCAAGCTCTACATTTTCTGTTAAGAAAGTTTTTGTCCATCTCTTATGGTTTAGCAGTTATACAAAATTCCGTAAAATCCATCCAGAATAAAGTAGTCTTCAGAGGCTATTCACAGAAAAGATATACATATTATTTGTCAGGTAAGTATCTTTAATATACCGTATTTTAATCAAAATCGTATGAACTAATTTTGAGGAAATCAAAATTTTCGAAAAAATCTATATAAAGAGTAGTTGGGGTGGGGGGATTTTCTTGAAAATCTTCGTGTCGCATCCTTGGAAGATACCAGTCTTAAATACCAAGTTTGGTATTCAACGGACTTTTCGTTTTTGAGCTATACTGTCCACAGACACACACACACGGACATTTTTCTAAAATGCTTTTCTTTATTCAGGGGCTCTCAAAACATGCACTTCCGGTGAAATCTCGGTATGGAATGTTTGGGTGCATTACAATACCTTCTCTATACACTATGTACACATTACGTGTAGGGAAAGTAAAAAGTATAATAAATAAATTGCGCCTTTTAACAAAATCTCTTTCGGTTTACTAATTATGCAAAATCCAGCAAAATTCATCCAGAATAAACAGGTCTTCTGAGGCTGCTTCCAGAAAATTAAATATATTTGATATTCGGTATTTTAACCAAAATCGGAAGAGCCACTTTCTAGAAAAACAACAATTTCAATTTTTTGTCCATGTAAAGGGTAGTATGGTGGGGGTATTTTGTTGAAAATCTTCGTGTCGTTTGAGCTATTGTGTACAAAAAACACACGCACACGCACACATGTTTCTAAAATGCTTTTTTGAAAGTAAAAGTCTTGAGATGAAAGAACTCTGTCAGAAGGCACAAGACTTAACCTAATACAGTCTCAGACGCACTTGTGTTTACTGCACTAGTGGAGTTCCTACTACCGCATTTACTCATCCGGCAGAACGCAGGAAGAAACAAATGTCCCGATTCTTAAAAATTCCCGTCCAGCTGTACGTGTTATTTATGGTTTCTTTTGTTTGATCGGGAAATTCCTTGGCTTGATCAAAACACAACTTGAATATCCCGTCTCAGGGAATTTATATTGTCTTGATGAAGTGCGGCCAAATTGTATCAATTGGGGGAATATACTGTCTTCTCTCTTACTTTCCGGTTCTTGCTTTTTACTCCGTTCTTCTCTCCTTTGTGCTAGGCTGGGAGAATATACTCATCCCCTTCCTGCTCTTTTTCCATCTTCTTTGTCTTTATCCATGTCCTCTTTCTCTATCTTGTCTCTCCTCTGTTTTCTCCCGTCTTATTTTCTCACTCTGTGGCTTTTTTCTTGTCTCCTTTGTGCTCGGCTGAAGGGATATACTCCCTCCCTCCTCTTTTTGCTTCTGCTTTCTCTCCATCTCCTCTTTCTCCATTCTATTTTCTCCCGCTTTACTTTCTCGCTCTCCGTCTCTTGAATTTTACTCCTTACTTCTCTCTGCTGGGAGAATATTCTCTCTCCCTCATTCGTATTTTTCCACCTCCTTCTCTCTCTCTCTCTTTTATTTTTGTCTCTCGTCCAAAAATATACAAAAAGTAATTTGAACATATGACATTTAAATAAAAGTCGTTAGAGCCATTTTTGAGAAAATAAAAACTTTTGAAAAATGTTCCATGTAAAGGATATTCCTGAATAGCTTTTAGTTTTTCAGTTATGTCCAGATAAAACGGACACATAAGGACCTTTTTCTAAAAACACTATTCTGATTCATGGTTTCTCAAAACATATAACTTTCAGTGAAAGCTCGGTATCGAATTTTTGGATGGAATGCAACACCTATTCTACCTATTAGTATGTACTAGGTAGAGAAAGTAAATATCTAATGATGTCCATTCTCTAGCTATTGTGTAACAAATTATTCTTTGAAATCTTATTTTTCTCTCATCTTCATGATTACTTGCTTCCTTGTGAGAAGGCGTAACTAGTCTAAAACGATAGTCAAATCTTTACGTTGTGCATGACTGGTACGAATAAAAGTGAATAACGATTTCCCATTTAGGAAAATTCTAATAATTACAATTTTATAACCAATTATAAGGAATATCTTGGAATTTGTTCATGCCAAAGTGTGTGTTTTAACGTGATCTACAGATTTTGTGCAGTAAGTTACGGTTTACCAGTTATACAAAAGTCATCCAGAATGAAGAGTTAGGTCTTCAGAGACTATTGCCACAAATACTTTTAATGTATAGCATCTTAATCGTACCAGGCATTTTTTGAGAAAGCAGAACATGTCCCGTATACAGGTCAGTTTGGAGTGAGAGAATTTTGTTGGGGTCGCTCCTACTATGTAAATAGTGTATACAGAAGGTATGCACCCAACATTTGATACCCCGTGTTTTCGGATACCCTGAATAAAAAAGAAAAATATTGCTGCTGCAACTCAAAAACGAAAAGACCGTTAAAAACCAAACTTGATATTTAAGTTCCGTGTCTTCCAAGAATGCGACACGAACATTTTCAAGAAAATCCCCCCACCCCCAACTACCCTTTACATGAACAAAAAATTAGGAATTTTTTATTTTCACCAAAATTGGCTCTAACGATTATGAATAATAAATCTTATGTTTAAGATATTTGTATGATAAATAAAATGTACATCTTGCGTTTCCTGGGAACAACCATTAAAGACCTTTTTATTCTGGATGAATTATTTTGATAGAATAATAATGTAAATCTCATTAGAACATACAATTTATTTTATATGTTTTTTTCTTTTCTTGGACATGACCGTTTCGAGTATTGGTTTCACTTTTAAAATAGTTAAGCTTTTTTCATATGGGAGCTTGTCAACTCCTGGCCACGCAAAGAAAAGGATTTCAATCCCATAGCAAGCACATTTTAAAACAGTTGACTGTCACTTTATCCTAATGTATTCTCTTCTACTTACAAGGAAGCAAGTAATAAGACTGTTTCTGCTAATGTTTATCTAGATCAGCAAGAACTAAACAGAAGAATAAGTTTAATAAAGGTATACGATGCTTCCACCACACATTCCATCATGCGCGCGCACACACACACACACAAACGATCTAAAAGGACTTTTACTTTCGATCCATATTTGAAAACATTTATGTTGTTCAGATGTGATAGTTGCCAGAGTGCTGAAATTTTGACTTCTTCTTGGGATCATTGGGGTTTTAGCTTCACGGATCCCTCAGCTTGTTCCCCAATTTGCACATGTAAAACACTTTTTTCTGCGCCATGTCCTCGTGACCTTTCTTGTTAAAACAAACAAGAGACTGCAAATTATTTGATCAACGCCAGTTCCGTCCGCACTGTATCGTATTTCGTGAAAACCGGTTCCCCGTTGTATCGGTAGCCTGTGCTCACCGTTAGCTTCAGTGGTGACATCTGGGACAGCCTGCACTTGATAAACTGTACTACAGGCGCAAAACGTGTTTCATACCTGACCTTCTGGCTAATGTTGCAATTACTCCATATCAAAATATGCGTACCTAGGTGTTCAAAAAGTCAATATCGAGAAAAAATTAGCAGAAATTGTCTTATTACTTGCTTCCTTGTAAGTAGAAGCGAAATAAGGGAGTACCATAGGTTAAAGTGATAGTCAAAAGCTGGTTGCTATGTGACTGTGAAGCTGTTTGTATGGACAGCAGTTGACAAATTCCTGTATGAGAAAAGTATAAGTTTTTCAAAGCTGAAACCAATAACAAGGAATATCTTAAAAACTATCAACTCCACGAAAAAAAATATAAATAACCTAAATTGTGTATTTTAACGTTACCTTTTTTGAGCGGCAAGTGTTTGTCTGTCACTTACGGTTTAGCAGTTACGCAAAATTTCATAAAATTAATGCAAAATAAAGTAGTCTTCAGAGGCTATTAACAGAAAATTCAAGATATACATTTTATTTTTCAGGTATATATCTTTAATATACGATATATTAATATATGTTCAAGAAAATCCCCCCCCTTCCCAACTACCCTTTACATGAAACATTTTTCGAAAAGTTTCATTTTGTAAAAAATAGCACAAATATTTTCATTAAAATACCATATGTTTAACTTATTTTCATGGCAGACCAAATTTATATCTTTAAATTTTCTGGGAACAGCCTTCTTCATTCTAGATGGATTTTTTTATAGTTGGTAAACTGCAAGAGGTAAACAAAATCATTTATTTAATAGCTTAACGTCCTTTAACCTGGTTGGTCATATCGGACGATGAATGAATTTGGTGAAATGATACTCAAATGATCTCGGGGTCCATGGAGCTTAAAGTTACTTTAACCTGGTTGGTCATATCGGACGATGAATGAATTTGGTGAAATGATACTCAAATGATCTCGGGGTCCATGGAGCTTAAAGTTACTTTAACCTGGTTGGTCATATCGGACGATGAATGAAATTGGTGAAATGATACTCAAATGATCTCGGGGTCCATGGAGCTTAAAGTTACTTTAACCTGGTTGGTCATATCGGACGATGAATGAATTTGGTGAAATGATACTCAAATGATCTCGGGGTCCATGGAGCTTAAAGTTACTTTAACCTGGTTGGTCATATCGGACGATGAATGAAATTGGTGAAATGATACTCAAATGATCTCGGGGTCCATGGAGCTTAAAGTTACTTTAACCTGGTTGGTTGTATCGGACGATGAATGAAATTGGTGAAATGATACTCAAATGATCTCGGGGTCCATGGAGCTTAAAGTTACTTTAACCTGGTTGGTCATATCGGACGATGAATGAAATTGGTGAAATGATACTCAAATGATCTCGGGGTCAATGGAGCTTAAAGTTACTTTAACCTGGTTGGTCATATCGGACGATGAATGAAATTGGTGAAATGATGCTCAAATGATCTCGGGGTCCATGGAGCTTAAAGTTACTTTAACCTGTTTGGTCATATCGGACGATGAATGAAATTGGTGAAATGATACTCAAATGATCTCGGGATCAATGAAGCTTAAAGTTACTCGACATTCGTCTTCTCAGAATAAGGGAAAAAAACTTATCCATGTAAGTCACCCTTAAGGGAGATTCGAACTCACGACTTGTTGTAGAAGAGGCTGACACGCTACCACTCAGGCGGGCAAATGTAGACCTTGTTTTTTTTTTTTTTTTTTTTTTTATTTCAACTATTACTTTTATAGTTCTCAGTTTTCGAGATATTCCTAGTTATTGGTTTCCGCTTTAAGTCAATTAAACTTTTCTCAAATGGGAAGGCATCTTGCTTTTCGTCTCTCGTTTGATTACGGTTAGCAAAGAGAATCGAATTTCAGTTGTTCCACATAGCGGCCATCTTTTAAAAGATTTGCCTGTCACTTTATCCTAGTGTATTCCCTTCTACTTACAAGGAAGCAAGTAATAAGACAATTTCTGTTAATGTTTATCTCCATGTAGATAAAAGAATACGCTTTTCTAAGAAAAGTTGAGGAACAGCTAGAGAAAGTCATGTGAATGGAACACATCTTATTTTATTTCAGGGGACCCTAAGCCGTGTATTTCTATGAAATCTCGGCATCAAATTTTGGGTGGAATGCAATGCCTTTTTCATGTATTATGAGCTAAAAAGTAAAATAAAAAGAAATGCAAAACAAATCAAAACAAAAAAAAACAAAAAATAATACACGATCCTCAGATAAAATTAAAGGGAGTAAGAAAGCCCCTAAAAGGGAGAAGGTGGCGTAGTATATAAAAAAGAAAAAACAGTTGAAAGAATATACGTCCACAAAATAATAACTTAAAATATACAGCTGCGGAGTAACAAAGAACAAGAAAAAACCTAAAAATGAAACAGAACGCCGTAAAACCGCAGCCGAGAAGTAAATAAAACTTACTTCACCAAATGTGGAGTTTTCGTAGACACATTAATTATACCTCACTCGAGAAAAGTGGAACAAACAAAAAGCAAACACAAAATGTTAACCTTGCGGATTCAGATCAAGTACAAACAAAACGCTTGCCTATTTCTGGACCTAACCTATTTTTTAATACCACAGATAAAAAAAAAATTAAAACAGAGACCATAAAAGGAATCGACTAAATTAATGTTGAGGTTTGAAAGAAAATCGCAATCGCGAATTATGCTGTTCTTTTGTTCGGCTCCGTGCGGTTGCCATAGAAACAGCACGATTTTAGAAACAAAACACGCTCGCAATGAGGTAAGCAACGACAGTAAATAGCAATGTAATCGGTAATGACAGCGTTAATAGATGCAAAACCTTTCACCAATTTATTAGTTTCCTGCAGGTGTTTTACGTCGATTAAAATCGATAAGATATAATCGCTAGAGCGTTAAGAAGAATGCTCAGCGATGTGCGTGAGAAGTTGGTTACCATGGGAACCTTGCGAAGTGGGTCAACAGCGTGAGCAAAAACTATGCAAATCTCACGCCCAACTATGCGGGTACTACATTTCCCTCAAATATTCACGTTGTGAAGGCTCCTTTAAATTAATAACTGTATTTAAATTTCGAGGGCACAGGTTATTTCCTGATATTTGATGAAAATATGGGAAAATTTGGTTCTCTTGTATTTTTGATACATTTATTTACTCAGATTTCTTCTTCTATTGTTGCTCATTTTTAAAACCTTTTTTTTTTCTGCTTATATCGGATTTTAGAAAAAATAAAAGCACAAAACTACAACAAAAATCTGATGTGTTACATTCATATGACTTTCTCTACATCTCTGCAACAAATTATTGTTAAAAAGCTTATGCTTCTATTTACTTCATGCTAAACGAGAAAAAATTATCAGAAATAGTCTTATTACTTGCTTTCTTGTAAGTGGAAGTGAAATAAGGGAGTACCATAGGTTAAAGTGATAGTCAAAAGCTGGTTGCTATGTGACTGAGTTCCTTTGTTTGTATGCACAGGAGTTGACAAAGAATACGTTTGTTAAAGCTGAAAGCAATAACAAGGAATATCTAAAAAAAAAAACATCAACTCTACGAAAAAAAGTATATAACATTAATTGTGTGTTTTAACGTGCTCTGCATTTTCTGTGTGGTAAGTTTTTGTCCATCTCTTACGGTTTAGCAGTTATGCAAAATTCCGTAAAATTCAGAGGCCATTCCCAGAAAATTCAAGATATACATATTATTTGTCAGGTAAATAACTTTAATATACGATATTTTAATTAAAATCGTTAGAGCCATTTTTGAGAAAATCAAAATTTTAGAAAAAAGTTCCTTGTAAAGGGTAGTTGGGGGTGGGGGAATTTTCTTGAAAATCTTCGTGTCACATCCTTGGAAGATACCAAACTTGGTATTTAAGTTTGGTATTCACCGGTCTTTTAGTTTTTTGACCATGCTGTTCAGTCACACAAATACACATACGCGGACCTTTTTCCGAAAATGCTTTTTTTGGATTCAGGGGGACTCAAAACATGCATGTCCGGTTAAATCTCGGTATCGAATTTTTGGGTGAATGCAATACCTGCTCTATACACTGTAGAGAAAGTAATAAAAAAGCCACCCTCTATCTAATGTCGACATCCACAGAAATAATCTGATATGACTTTCCCTTTTTTACGTGTTTTGGTTGGGGATTTTTACTTTCTCTACACATAGTGTATTGTGTTCCACCCAAAAATACGATACCGAGATTTCACCGGAAATACATGTTTTGGGTCCCCTGGATGCAAAAAAAAGCATTTTTGGAAAAAGTTCCGTGTGTGTGTGCATGTGCGTCTGTGAACAGCATAGCTCAAAAACGAAAAGACCGATGAGTACCAAACTTGGTATTTAAGTTTAGTATCTTCCAAGGATGCGACACGAAGATTTTGAGAAAAATTCCCCCACCGCAAACTGTCCTTTGCATGGAATTTTTTTAGAAAATTTTGATTTTCTTAAAAATTGCTCTAACAATTTTGATTAAAATACCGTACATTAAAGATATTTGCCTGACAAATAAAATGCATATCTTGGATTTTCTGGGAATAGCATCTGAAGACTACTTCATTCTGGATTAATTTTACGGAATTTTGCATAACTGCTAAACCGTAACAGATAAACAAAAACTTAGCACTCAAAACTGTAGAGCATGTTAAAACACATAATTTATGTAATATACTTTTTTTTTGTGGAATTGATCGTTTTTTTAGATATTCCTTGTTTTTTGTTACACCTTTAAAAAAACGTACTTTTCTCATACAAATGAGCTTCAGAGACATAGTAACCAGATTTTGACTATCACTTCTATTTCTACTTACAAGGAAGCAAGTAATAAGACTATTTCTGCTAATGTTTATCTTGACTAGCATCAAGTTGAAGAATACGGTCAAACGAGCGGAACACATCACATTTCTTTTAAACGTTCTTGTGGAATCTCAGATACTTACATTCACAAGGCGAAAACTGTGTTCTGTGTCAAGTGAGGTAATGTTATCAGTGACAGAGTCGGCCGGGTTTTCTACAAAGCAACATACTGAGAGAGCAAACCGCATGAACCAAACTTGTAGGCGGCAACCATAAAAATAATGTATATGACGCCATTCCCAACTTTTTCTGTATCATGACATCATCATTCCGTTCTGTGCAATGTTTAAAAACTTTAAGATTCTTCTGACACTTTCAATGATCTCATTCTCTCCCGCTCTTATTTCCCGAACTCGACGACAGTCTTTTGTCACTTTACTGTTTCCAACGTCTAACGCACTCATGTTTTAAATTGAAAAGTTTACCCTCTACTAAAGGTCCATGCTAGACTCTGGTTCCCAAGGTCGAGGGTTCAAACCCAGTGGAGGGCGTAAAATTCCTTACCATGTCTGCCTTCATAAGGGAAGTAAAGCCGTTGGTCCCGTGTCGTAGATTTACGGCACTTAAAACAACCTCAAGCATGATAAAGAGGCCTCTGAGCAAAATTAAGCGGTCTTTCACGCCCAATATAGAATGGGGGGCTAAGAACTGCAATGTTAAAAATGGTCCACAATATCTGATGTGTCCCATTCACATGACTTTCTTTACATCTGTGTAACATTGTTGTTATAAAGCTTACTCTACTTCATGCTAACCAAGATAAACATTAACAGAAATTGTCTTGTTACCTGCTTCCTTGTAAGTAGAAGGGAAATAAGAAAATGAACAGGCTAAAGCGATAGTCTCGTCATTTAGAAATGGGTCGCTATGTAGAACAATTGTAATTACACTCTCTTTGCTTGCCAGGAACAAACAATGGAGAAACATGTCTTCCCGTTTAAGTGACTAACATTGAAACTAATATCTGGAAAACAATCAGCCACACGAAAGAAATGTATATAACATACACTGTGTGTTTTAATGAGATCTACATTTTTTGTCTATCTCTTACAGTTATATAAAAGTCATTCAGAGGCTGTTACAAGAAAAGTCAAGATTTTGTGATGTAAATATCCTTAATATACGATATTTCAATCAAAATTGTTAACGCTATCTTTGAACAAATCAAAATTGTCGAACTTTTTTCCATATAAAGGTTAATTTGCAGTGGCGGATTTTTCTCAAGAATCTTTCGTGTCGCATTCTTGGAAGAATACTAAACTTAAATACCAGTTTGGTACTTTACTGAATTTTCGTTTTTGTGGTTTGTTCGCAGACATGGACCTTTTCATAAAAAGCTTTTTTCAAATACAGGGGATCCTAAAACAAACATTTACGGTAGGAAATTTTTGGGTGCAATACAGCATCTGTATACATAGTACGTGTAAAGAAACAAACACGAAGCGAGACAAATTCTACCCGCGAACCTTCTCAACAACCAGCACATGTTTATTTTCTCAAAAATGTCGGTAATATTGTCCAACATTAAACTTTACGATATACTTTCATATAAACAAAATGTATATCTTGAATTTTCTGGGAATAACCTCTGAAGACCTCTTTATTCTGGATGAATTTGTATAACTGGCCAACTGTAAGAGATAAACAAAAACTTACTACACAAAAAATGTACATTTTAATTAAAAATACAATTTGTTCTTGTTTTGGTTTTCTTTTTTTAATCCTGCTTACACAAACAGAACGGAATTTCAATGGCTGCACTTACCGCCCAGCTTTTAAAACATTTGACTATCGCTTTATCCTAGTGTATTCCGTTCTACTTGCAAGCAATAAGACAATTTCTGCTGATGTTTATCTCGATTAGCATGAGGTAGATAGAGGATAAGCTTTTTTAACTGTAATATGTTAGATAGATGTAGAGAAAGCCATGTGTATGTAACTCATCAGATTTTATTAAAATACCATAGATATGTTTAAAATAATTACATGAAAAATAAAATGTTTGTCTTGATTTTTCTGGGAATAGCCTCTGAAAACCTATTTGTTCTGAAGGAGTTTTGCACAACTAATAAACCTTAAGCGGTAGAAAAAACGTACCACACACGCAAATATCGAGGCATTACTAATTTTTTTTAAAGTTCACAATTTCTCAGATACGAAGTCATTATCTTTCTCTCTCTCTCTCTCTCTCTCTCTCTCTCTCTCTCCCCCCGAGATATTCCGAGTTATTGGTTTCCATTTTAAGCTATTTAAACATTTCTCAAACGGGAAGGCATTTGCTTTTCCTCTCTCTTTTGTTTACTGCTAGCAAGCAAAGAGAAGCGAATTTCAATTGTTCCATATAGCAACCAGTTTTTAAAACATTTGACTATCACTTTATGCTAGTGTATTTACCTTCTACTTACAAGGAAGCAATTTCTGTTAATGTTTTTATCTCGAAGTGAAGTGAAATGGCGTGTTATTTATGGACGCTCTTTAACTGCTGTGGCTCTCAGCGTCCCATTCTATACTGGGCGTGAAAGACCGCTTAATTTTGCTCAGAGGTCTGCTTATTAGGCTTGAGTTTCTTTAACTGCTGTGATTCTCAGCGTCCCATTCTATACTGGGCATGAAAGACCACTTAATTTTGCTCAGAGCCCTCTTTATTAGGCTTGAGGTTGGGTTACATGCCTTAAATCTACGACACGGGACCAACGGCTATACTTCCCTTCCGAGGGAAGCCATGGTAAGGATTTTTACGCCAGAAAAAACCATCATCCTGCGCCGGGTATGAAGTTAGTATGAAGGGCGACATGTTTATCTACATTATCATGAAGTAGATAGAATATGGGTTTTTTTAACTGCAAAAATATTGTTGCAGAATGAGTACAGAAAATCATGTGAATGGAACATGTCAAATTTTTTCCTTTCTGCTGTCCATACAAAGAGAACGAAATTTCAAAGCCATCACTTAGCGACCAGTTTTTAAAAGATTTGACTATCACTTTAACCTAGTGTACTCCCTTATTTCCCTTCTACTTACAAGGAAGCAAGTAATAAGAATATTTCTGTTAATGTTTATCTCGATTAACATGAAGTGGATAGAATATTTTATGTAAAAATACTTTGTTGAAGAATTGGCAGAGAAAATCATGTGAATGGAACATGCCAGATTTTTTTTGGCCTGTTTACATGTAAGAAGCATGTCATTTCAAAGCCTTCACCTCAATTCTAACTAGTTAAAATGAGTAGAGAAGGTGATATGAGTTTGTCTCTGTGCTCTGGTTACTGATAAACCTTGGTAGCCCACTTCCCTCTGGCGCGTTGCGTCATCAGGTTTAGAGAGAGAGAGAGAGTGCTCACCTGCCGATAATAATGAACCCTAGCGGACACCATAGCGAATTAAACTAATCGATCCTAAAGCCGCTATGATAATTATAAAAGAAAAACAACGTTGGCCTGTAATAATCTTTATAATGACTGCGTTTATCCATTCCGGTTCTTTTCATAAATAAGTGTAATTTACTCTCTACATCGCAAAAATAAGCCAACGCCGTGGAAAATGGGAAAAGTAAACTGTTGCCCAAATTTTCCTCCTAATTACACGTTGCTTACGTGTTAAAAACCACTTTCGGAGAGAAGTGGAGCCAATTCTGAGGTGGGGGCGCTTCTTTAGCATATTTTATTTCCGTAGCGAATCAAGCATTTCTATTCTTGACAGCATTTATACATTTTCAAGTGTGGAAAGTTTGAGACGGTTTTAATTTAGAATACGTATAATAATTACTCTTTGCTAGGAATGGAAGTGACCTCTTTTGGGGAAAATACGAAAAAGGAGATTTTCATATCTCATTCAAGTCTCTACCATTCAATGGACGAGAAATGAGATTCAAGTTTGGTTATTGGGTTATTTTAAGAGGAACGCTTACCAGCAGAAGTGGCATTCAAACTACGAGAGTTGCATTTTTCTTTCTTTTCTTAACTTCTTTGCCTAGTTGATCACAGAATTTGTAAAATTTCACCCAAAAGTTATGAAAAATTAAACAAAAACAAATCTAATTTGTTCCATTCACATGACTTTCTCTACATCTCTGTAACACATTATTAGTAAAAATCTTAATCCTCTATCTATTTGATGATAATCGACATAAACTATAACTAGTTGTTTCCTTGTAAGTAAAAGGAAAATTAGGGAATATATTAGGATAAAACGATAGTCAAATCTTTTAAAAGCTGGTTGTCATGTTGTTGAAATCCGTTTTTATGCAGGGCCAGGAGTTTCAAGTATTTTAAATCTGAAACAAATGACAAGCAATTTCTCAGAAATGGCCAATTACACGAAAAAATCGTATATTACACAAATTGTTTGTTTTAACGTGATCTACATTTTTTGTGCAGTAGCTTTTTGTCTGTCTCTTACAGTTTACGAGATACGCTAACTTCAGCAAAATTCATCCAGAACAAAGATGTCTTCAGAGACTATTTCCAGAAAATTCAAGATACGCATTTTATTTTTCATGAAAATACATTCCATATACGGCATTTTAATATAAATCGTTAGAAAAATGTTTGTGCAAATCAAAAATTTTGTAACTTTTTTCCATGTTAAGGGTAGTTTGGGATGGAGAGATTTTAATCAAAATGTTTGTATCGCATCCCTGGAAGATATTGAAGTTAAACCTCAAGCTTGGCATTTTACCGACTTTTTGTTCTTGAGTTATCGTGTTCACGACACTTTGTAGTTTTTCTAGATACAGGGGACCCTAAAACACTATTTCCGGCGAAATATCGCAATTGAATTTCTGGATATAGTGCAATACCTACGCATCATGCATTATGAAAAGAAAAAGAAAAAAATAAGTCACATACTAGTCAAACAATAAGTTTTACAAAACATTGGAAAGATGCTCCTCCGTGCTCTTGTTCAATGTCCTCAATCTTTTTACCATACACAGTATTTTGTAGATAATGTCTTGGAATGTTGGCAATTTTTTGCGAGACACTAACTTTTTCATTGGAAAGTGTCTGAAGATGACCAGATCTGGGTAACTGATTATTTTGTAGGATGTAGATTATAAACACCTCAGCGTCTGTGACATCATTATCTTTCACATTACAGATTCTTTATCAGCAACACAACCAGTATCAACAAACTTCTTCATTAAATCACCATAATTACAAAAGAACATTCAGCGTTTGGGCAGAACGTGACAACCCCAACACTGGATAGAAATTATGTAAAAGAAACAATACTCTATTGTTTGGTGAAACCCTGGAGATATCAGATCTTTATCAAATGATAGAGTACTGTTTCTGGAGATATCAGGACTTCACCAAATGATAGAGGATTATTTCTGGACATATCAGGACTTCATAAATGATAGAGGATTATTTCTGGACATATCAGGACTTCACCATATGATAGAGGATTATTTCTGGACATATCAGGACTTCATAAATGATAGAGGATTATTTCTGGACATATCAGGACTTCACCATATGAGAGAGGATTATTTCTGAAGATATTAGAGCTTCACCAAATGATACAGGATTGTTTCTGAAGATATTAGAGCTTCACCAAATGATAGAGGATTGTTTCTGAGGATATTAGAGCTTCACCAAATGATAGAGGATTGTTTCTGAAGATATTGGAGCTTCGCCAAATGATAGAGGATTGTTTCTGAAGATATTAGAGCTTCACCAAATGATAGAGGATTGTTTCAGAAGATATTAGAGCTTCGTCAAATGATAGAGGATTGTTTCTGAAGATATTAGAGCTTCACCAAATGATAGAGGATTGTTTCTGAAGATATCAGCACTTCACCAAATGATAGAGGATTGTTTCTGAAGATATCGGCACTTCACCAAATGATAGAGGATTGTTTCTGAAGATATTAGAGCTTCACCAAATGATAAAGGATTGTTTCTGAAGATATCAGTACTTCACCAAATGATAGAGGATTGTTTCTGAAGATATCAGCACTTGACCAAATGATAGAGGATTGTTTCTGAGATATCAGGACTTCACCAAGTGATACAGGATTGTTTCTGAAGATATTAGAGCTTCACCAAATGATAGAGGATTGTTTCTGAAGATATCAGAACTTCACCAAATGATAGAGGATTGTTTCTGAAGATATTAGAGCTTCACCATGATAGAGGATTGTTTCTGAAGATATTAGAGCTTCACCAAATGATACAGGATTGTTTCTGGAGATATAAGAGCTTCACCAAATGATACAGGATTTTTTCTGAAGATATTAGGGCTTCACCAAATGATAGAGGATTGTGTCTGGAGATATCAGGACTTCACCAAATGATAGAGGATTGTTTCTGAAGATATTAGAGCTTCACCAAATGATAGAGGATTGTGTCTGCAGATATCTGCACTTCACCAAATGATACAGGATTGTTTCTGAAGATATTAGAGCTTCACCAAATGATAGAGGATTGTGTCTGGAGATATCAGCACTTCACCAAATGATACAGGATTGTTTCTGAAGATATTAGAGCTTCACCAAATGATAAGAGGATTGTGTCTGGAGATATCTGCACTTCACCAAATGATAGAGGATTGTTTCTGAAGATATTAGAGCTTCACCAAATGATAGAGGATTGTGTCTGGAGATATCTGCACTTCACCAAATGATACAGAATTGTTTCTGAAGATATTAGAGCTTCACCAAATGATAGAGGATTGTTTCTGGAGATATCCGCACTTCACCAAATGATAGAGGATTGTGTCTGGAGATATCTGCACTTCGCCAAATGATACAGGATTGTTTCTGGAGATATCAGCACTTCACCAAATGATAGAGGATTGTGTCTGGAGATATCTGCACTTCACCAAATGATACAGGATTGTTTCTGAAGATATTATAACTTCACCAAATGATGGAGGATTGTTTCTGGAGATATCAGCACTTCACCAAATGATACAGGATTGTTTCTGAAGATATTAGAGCTTCACCAAATGATAGAGGATTGTTTCTGGAGATATCAGCACTTCACCAAATGATAGAGGATTGTGTCTGCAGATATCTGCACTTCACCTAATGATACAGGATTGTTTCTGAAGATATTAGAGCTTCACCAAATGATACAGGATTGTTTCTGGAGATATCTGCACTTCACCAAATGATAGAGGATTGTGTCTGGAGATATCTGCACTTCACCTAATGATAGAGGATTGTTTCTGAAGATATCGGCACTTCACCAAATGATAGAGGATTGTTTCTGAAGATATTAGAGCTTCACCTAATGATACAGGATTGTTTCTGAAGATATTAGAGCTTCACCAAATGATAAGAGGATTGTTTCTGGAGATATCAGCACTTCACCAAATGATAGAGGATTGTGTCTGGAGATATCTGCACTTCAGCAAATGATAGAGGATTGTGTCTGGAGATATCAGCACTTCACCAAATGATAGAGGATTGTGTCTGGAGATATCTGCACTTCACCAAATGATACAGGATTGTTTCTGAAGATATTAGAGCTTCACCAAATGATACAGGATTGTTTCTGAAGATATCAGGACTTCACCAAATGATAGAGGATTGTTTCTGGAGATATCAGGACTTCACCAAATGATAGAGGCTTGTTTCTGAAGATATCAGGACTTCACCAAATGATAGAGGATTGTTTCTGAAGATATCAGGACTTCACCAAATGATAGAGGATTGTTTCTGGTGATATCAGGACTTCACCAAATGATAGAGGATTGTTTCTGAAGATATCAGGACTTCACCAAATGATACAGGATTGTTTCTGAAGATATCAGGACTTCACCAAATGATAGAGGATTGTTTCTGGAGATATCAGGACTTCACCAAATGATAGAGGATTGTTTATGAAGATATCAGGACTTCACCAAATGATAGAGGATTGTTTCTGGAGATATCAGGACTTCACCAAATGATAGAGGATTGTTTCTGAAGATGTCAGAGCTTCACCAAATGATAGAGGATTGTTTCTGAAGATATCAGGACTTCACCAAATGATACAGGATTGTTTCTGAAGATATCAGGACTTCACCAAATTATAGAGGATTGTTTCTGGAGATATCAGGACTTCACCAAATGATAGAGGATTGTTTCTGAAGATATCAGAGCTTCACCAAATGATAGAGGATTGTTTCTGAAGATATCAGGACTTCACCAAATGATACAGGATTGTTTTTGAAGATATCAGGACTTCACCAAATGATAGAGGATTGTTTCTGGAGATATCAGGACTTCACCAAATGATAGAGGATTGTTTCTGAAGATATCAGAGCTTCACCAAATGATAGAGGATTGTTTCTGAAGATATCAGGACTTCACCAAATGATACAGGATTGTTTCTGAAGATATTAGGGCTTCACCAAATGATGGAGGATTGTGTCTGGAGATATCAGGACTTCACCAAATGATAGAGGATTGTTTCTGAAGATATTAGAGCTTCACCAAATGATAGAGGATTGTGTCTGCAGATATCTGCACTTCACCAAATGATACAGGATTGTTTCTGAAGATATTAGAGCTTCACCAAATGATACAGGATTGTTTCTGGAGATATCAGCACTTCACCAAATGATACAGGATTGTTTCTGAAGATATTAGAGCTTCACCAAATGATAAGAGGATTGCGTCTGGAGATATCTGCACCTCACCAAATGATAGAGGATTGTTTCTGAAGATATTAGAGCTTCACCAAATGATAGAGGATTGTGTCTGGAGATATCTGCACTTCACCAAATGATACAGAATTGTTTCTGAAGATATTAGAGCTTCACCAAATGATAGAGGATTGTTTCTGGAGATATCCGCACTTCACCAAATGATAGAGGATTGTGTCTGGAGATATCTGCACTTCGCCAAACGATACAGGATTGTTTCTGGAGATATCAGCACTTCACCAAATGATACAGGATTGTTTCTGAAGATATTAGAGCTTCACCAAATGATACAGGATTGTTTCTGGAGATATCAGCACTTCACCAAATGATAGAGGATTGTGTCTGGAGACATCTGCACTTCACCAAATGATACAGGATTGTTTCTGAAGATATTAGAACTTCACCAAATGATGGAGGATTGTTTCTGGAGATATCAGCACTTCACCATATGATACAGGATTGTTTCTGAAGATATTAGAGCTTCACCAAATGATAGAGGATTGTTTCTGGAGATATCAGCACTTCACCAAATGATAGAGGATTGTGTCTGGAGATATCTGCACTTCACCTAATGATACAGGATTGTTTCTGAAGATATTAGAGCTTCACCAAATGATACAGGATTGTTTCTGGAGATATCTGCACTTCACCAAATGATAGAGGATTGTGTCTGGAGATATCTGCACTTCAGCTAATGATAGAGGATTGTTTCTGAAGATATCGGCACTTCACCAAATGATAGAGGATTGTTTCTGAAGATATTAGAGCTTCACCTAATGATACAGGATTGTTTCTGAAGATATTAGAGCTTCACCAAATGATAAGAGGATTGTTTCTGGAGATATCAGCACTTCACCAAATGATAGAGGATTGTGTCTGGAGATATCTGCACTTCACCAAATGATAGAGGATTGTGTCTGGAGATATCAGCACTTCACCAAATGATAGAGGATTGTGTCTGGAGATATCTGCACTTCACCAAATGATACAGGATTGTTTCTGAAGATATTAGAGCTTCACCAAATGATACAGGATTGTTTCTGAAGATATCAGGACTTCACCAAATGATAGAGGATTGTTTCTGGAGATATCAGGACTTCACCAAATGATAGAGGCTTGTTTCTGAAGATATCAGGACTTCACCAAATGATAGAGGATTGTTTCTGAAGATATCAGGACTTCACCAAATGATAGAGGATTGTTTCTGGAGATATCAGGACTTCACCAAATGATAGAGGATTGTTTCTGAAGATATCAGGACTTCACCAAATGATACAGGATTGTTTCTGAAGATATCAGGACTTCACCAAATGATAGAGGATTGTTTCTGAAGATATCAGGACTTCACCAAATTATAGAGGATTGTTTCTGGAGATATCAGGACTTCACCAAATGATAGAGGATTGTTTCTGAAGATATCAGGACTTCACCAAATGATACAGGATTGTTTCTGAAGATATCAGGACTTCACCAAATTTTAGAGGATTGTTTCTGGAGATATCAGGACTTCACCAAATGATAGAGGATTGTTTCTGAAGATATCAGAGCTTCACCAAATGATAGAGGATTGTTTCTGAAGATATCAGGACTTCACCAAATGATACAGGATTGTTTCTGAAGATATCAGGACTTCAACAAATGATAGAGGATTGTTTCTGAAGATATCAGGACTTCACCAAATGATAGAGGATTGTTTCTGAAGATATCAGGACTTCACCAAATAAGAGGATGAGAATTGTTTCTTTTATATCACTGCTGTCCTAGCAGAAAAAGGCCAGTTTTGGTGTTATCATGTTCTGACCAAACGCCACACAATTGTTCTCAGACCTTGAGAAAAATTCCTCTTGATTTCATTATATCATTGAACCGGCTGTAGTCTATCATTTAGTGATAGGGTCATTGCTGGCTAACTTGCATATTGTTATAGTTGTATCGATAACATTATTAAGGTTTTATTCAACAAACCTGCACACATGATAACGCTGACCTGGGGAAAAAGAATGGTGGAAAACCCCAAGTATATTGTATGCCCAGTATTTATTTACTTTTATTATTAATATTAATATTATTTTAATTTTTTTTTTTTTTTTTTTTTTTTGTAGCTTAACACCCTTGAACCTGGTTGGTCATATTGGACGATGAATAACATTGTGGTGCTTAAAGTTACTTTAACCTGGTTGGTCATATCGGACGATGAATGAAATTGGTGAAATGATACTCAAATGATCTCGGGGTCCATGGAGCTTAAAGTTACTCGACATTTGTCTTCTCAGGACAATGGAAAACCCCGAAAAGATCTTTATCCGGGTAACTCACACTAAGCGAGTTTCGAACTCGTGACATGTTGAATGTGATGTAGACACGCTACCGCCAGTACCCAGGCAAGCTAGAAACGTTTTTTGTTGTTATTCTCTCTGAAATATTATAATATTTATAGCGGTTTAAACCTTGAAGTGACTTTTGAGAAACCCTATAAAGTTGGGATTTGCTAGGAATGAAGGGATCTCTTTTGAGAAACCACCAAAAAGGCTATTTTCGAATCTCATTTAACTCTCTCCCACGCAAGAAACGAAAAATCAGGTTCAAATATCCTGTTGGGTTATTTTAAGAGGAACGCTTACCAGCAGCAGCGGTACTACAAACTACGAGAGAAGTAAGGCCACAAAGTTTCTCAGGATAAGAAAAAATCCAGAAAAAAAAACTCACCCAAGCGAGATTCGAACCCGCGACCTCTGAATGTGAGACGGGTGAATCATCTGTGAAATTTGACTAAAAATTGTGAAAAGTTATTTCGTTTTTTAATGATAGAATGTCCAAACTTGTGTCAGGAGTGGGTATTCACCAACGTTACAAAATTTTTTTTATTCCTCAAACAATCAACAGGTTATTTATTTCTGTGAATACTTCGGCAACAATGCTGCTGTGCATTGCATTGCATTGAACGCTCTCTGCGACGGCGACTACTCCACACAATGTACTTCAATCGAAACTCACCTACTGCTGCACGCTATGCATTCCCAGGTGAAACTGAACTCTACTTTTTTTTTTTCTAATCTAAAGGGAATAGGGTTGGCAGTGGGGTCCCGCAGAAGTACCCCCGTTAGTTACCTGATAATGTGCTGCTGCTGAAGGCAGGAGAGGTTGGGAGGAATAGCCAAGCCTCCATACATGGTCCAAGACACTGGGAGATAGAAGGGATTTATTTATTAATCTTCAAAAAGAGCTACCCAAGTGCTTGCGTGACGCCTCCACAAAGGCGTCAATCTCAGCGACCCTGAGCAAGAGTTCTTCGGATCGTGAGATCAGTACCGTTTCTGGTGCGCAAGATTCCTTCTCTGCTCCCTCTCTGCCACCCTTGGCGGGACGCGGTTCTAGAGGAACTGCCACTCAGGATTAAGAGGTGCAATGGTGGTGGGTGGAGCGGCGGTTCATTGAGGTCCAGTGGTGACTGCGAAGGTCGATGGTGGAACTGATGAGGCAAGCTGCGGACAGTCCGATGGTGTGGAAGACGTGTACCCATTCTTGTTAGAATTTAACGGGATGTGAGGTTTGCAGGATGTCGATGTAAATGAGGTTGGGGAGTGAAGGGAGGTAGCAAGATAGCTCCTCAACGACTGCCAGTTATGGTGCAAATGTCCTGGTGCACCCTTGTCGTAGTGTAATTAGTTTAAAAAATATTTTTATTTATTTTGGGGCCGAAATTTTGAAGTCCACGAAACTCTTAGGAGGATTGTATAGGAGCTTAGTGAGAGAAACTGTTGGAGTTGCTCCTTGGTTACCGGAGATGCCCGCAAGCCGGTTTTGTGCAGGAGTCTCGTGGGAAAAGAAAAGGGGACGGAATACCCGTTGAAGCAACAGCAGACTAATCTCGGGGAGATCCCTGACAGTCAGTGCCAACTGATACAATGACATCATCCTTGTTGTAACAAACATTCCTCAGTTGGCGCCGAGTAATCATTGTAAATACAAGTGACGTTAGAAACAACGACGAAGGTGGGCCGCCATTCGCCTCTCACCTAGACGGCCCGGGTTCGATCCAAAGCGGCGCAGGGATGGGTTCTTCGCTTTTCCCCAGTGCTTCATCTTCATTCTGTGGTGCCTTGGTAGGTCGTGGGCGATAAGCCTCTGCCATGTGACGGAGAGGCTACGAGCTAAGGTAACTGTCTGCCGCCAAGCAGACGTGGATGAGTGTACTAAGGCGCAACTTAAGGGAACCGGCTCGTTTTCTCCTTTTATACCTGTCGATCACTTGACACTAAACTACCACAAGTACTCGCATGTGCGAACCACAGCAACAATGCACGGCTTAGATGTCAAAGAACTCGCTAACGGCAGGTGTAACAATGCTATGAAGCAAACTCGCACAACGCGCGCTGATTCAGGCCGAAAAGCGTAGTCACAAATACTCATTGTAAAATAACCTGATGTGTTCCATTCACATGACTTTCTCTACATCTCGGCAAAAAATTATTCTTAAAAAGCTTATTCTTCTATCCACTTCATGCTAGTTGAGAAATAATTAGCAGATATAGTCTTATTACTTGCTTCCTTGTAAGTAGAAGGAAAATAAGGGAGTAGCATAGGTTAAAGTGATAGTCAAAAGCTGGTTGCTATGTGACTGAAGTTCCTTTGTATGCAGTTGACAAATTACTGTGCGAGAAGTTTTCCAAAGCTGAAACTAAAAGCAAGGAATAACTTAAAAACGATCAACTCCACGAAAAAAGCGCATAAAACATAAATTGGGTGCCTTAGTGTGCTCTACATTTTCTGTGAGGTAAGTTTTTGTCCGTCTCTTACGGTTTAGCAGTTCTGTAAAATTCATGCAGAATAAAGTAGTCTTCAGAGCATATTCCCAAAAAAATTCAAGATATACATATTATTTGTCAAGTACACATCTTAAATATACGAGATTTTAATCAAAATCGTTAGCCATTTTTAAGAAAATCAAAATTTTCGATTCTATGTAAAGGGTTTGGGTTGGGGGGATTTTGATGAAAATCATCGTGTCGCATCCTTGGAAGATACCAAACTTAAACACCAAGTTTGGTTTTTAACGGTCATTTCATTTTTTGAGCTATGCTGCCCACAGACACAGACACAGACACACACACACACACATTTTTCTAAAAAAAATGTTATTCAGGGGGTCTCAAAACATACATTTACGGTGAAATCTCGGTATGGAATTTTTGGGTGCAATACAATACCTGCTCTATACACACATGTAGAGAAGTAAAGAGATTACATCAGCAGTGGCTGAACGTTCCTCTTAAGCTTACCTTCTGGAACCGAATCCGGTTCTTGTATTAAAACACTTATAGCTTGATTTAGGCGCATCTTCGCCAAAATGATGGGGAATTTTAAATTCGTTACACTCAACTAGCGCTCTCACTGTAAATCAATACGTAATTTCATCTTCTCGTGTTGGTAAAAACGTGAATCCGAAATTTGGATGTTGGTTTTATTAGAAACGTGGCGGCATCATTTTGGAACACTTGGTGAAAGCTAAGATATAGACATTCTAGAACTGTGACAAAAGAACAAATATAGAGTGACTCATGAATAACCTTATAACACATCTCCGAGTGTCCATATCTTAAAACTCTATTAGCAGCATAATTGTTCCTACCTCTACGAGTTCGTTGTAAACACCATCGATAAGATATTGAGTTGCAACCAAAAAAGATTCCGAGATTTCATCGGAAATACACTTTTAGAGGTATTCTAAATAAAAAGTTCTTTAAATACCAAAGTTAGTATTTAAGTTTAGCATCTCCATAGGATGCGTTATGGAGATTTTCATGAAAATCCACCAATCACAAAGTACTCTTTATATGGAAATTTTTAGAAAATTTGATTTTCTCAAAAACGTTTCTAACGATTTTAATTAAAACATCGAACATTAAAGATATTTTACTCCACAAATAAAATATACATCTTGAATTTTCTGGGAATAGCCTCTGAAGACCACTTTATTCTGAATGGACTTTGTATAATTGGTAAATCGTAAGAGATATATGTATAGATCTCATTAAAACACACAATGTATGTTGTATACAATTTTACTTTCTCTACACGTGCTATGTACATAGTGTATAGAGAAGGTATTGTATTGCATCCAAAAATTCCATACCGAGAGTTCACTAAAAATATGTGTTTTGAGTTCCCCTAAATCCAAAAAAAGCACTTTTGGAAAAAAGTCCGTGTGTGCGCGTGTGTGGACAGCATAGCTCAAAAACGAAAATACCGTTAAATACCAAACTTGGTATGTTCCGGAGACGTGACACGAAGATTTTTAAGAAAATACGCCACCCTTTACATGGAAACACTTTGAAAACTTTTGACTTTCTGAAAAATGGCTCTAACGATTTTCATTAAAATCCGGTGTATTGGAGATATTTACGTGACAAATAAAATGTACATCTTGATTTTTCTGGGAAGAGCCTCTGAAGATCTCTTCCTTCTGGATGAGATTGACACATGAAACGTAAATCTCGTTAAAACTCGCACTTTGTGTCATATACCTTTTTTTTTTTTTTTTGGTGGAATTGACCATTTCTGATATATTCCTTGTTATTGGTTTCAGTTTTAATTTTTCCCATAAATTAATTTGTTAACTCCTGGCAATGTAAAGAAACTGAGTTCAATCACTTAGCAACCACATTTTAAAACATTTGACTATCACTTTATCCTAGTGT
Organism: Hymenopus coronatus; assembly: GCA_030762935.1. NCBI lineage: Eukaryota > Metazoa > Arthropoda > Insecta > Mantodea > Hymenopodidae > Hymenopus > Hymenopus coronatus. The sequence continues at coordinate 5,630,067 of CM060892.1, forward strand.
ATTCCCTTCTACTTACAAGGAAGCAAGTAATAAGACAATTTCTGTCGATGTTTATCTTGATTAGCATGAAGTTGATAGAAGAAAAAGCTTTTTAACAATACTTTGTTACAGAGATGAAGAAGCAATCAAAGAGGGCAGCACCAGTTGTTGACCAGACCGGCACGGACCAATTAGCAAGCCATTCTTACCAATATGATATAACGTGAACTCGTGTTTAGCGACGCATTTCTAAATGTTCGTTTGTTTTCCAGGAAGTTACCGTTTGCGAAATGAGCAAACATGCAACCACATTCAGGACGAACAAACTAACGGAAATAACACATTTTCGGGATCCTGTTCTGTCCGCTAGAGCCGCTTCACTTGTCGAAATAGGAAGGAATAGTTTTATTGAGAAAAATGTCATGTGTTGCATTCACATGACCTTCTATACATCTCTGCAACAAATTATCCTTAAAAAGCTTATTCTTCTATTTACTTCATGCTAATCGAGAAACAATTAGCAGAAATACCCTTATTACTTGCTTCCTTGTAAGTAGAAGCGAAATAAGGGAGTAGCATAGGTTAAAGTAATAGTCAAAAGCTGGTTGCTATGTGACTGAAGTTCCTTTGTTTGTATGGACACCTGTTGACAAATTCCTGAATGAGAAAAGTATAAATTTTTCAAAGCAGAAACCAAAAACAAGGAATGTCTCAAAAACAATGAACTCCACGAAAAAATGTACAACATAAATTGTGTATTTTAATGTGCTCTACATTCAAAATTCCGTAAAATTCATTGAGAATAAAATAATCTTCAGAGGCTATTCCCAGAAAATTCAGGATATATATTTTATTTGGCAAGTAAGTATCTTAAATATTTGAGATTTTAATCAAAATCGTTAAGAGCCATTTTTAAGAAAATCAAAATTTTAGAATTTTTCCATGTAAACGGTAGTTTGGAGTTGGGGGATTTTCTTGAAAATCTTCGTGTCGCATCCTTGGAAGATACCAAACTTAAATACCAAATTTGGTTTTTAACGGTCTTCTAGTTTTTGATCTATGCTGCCCACAGACGCACATGGACTCAGGGGGTCTCAAAACAAATATTTTCGGTAACATCTCGGTATCGAATTTTTGGGTGCAATGCGCATAGTACGTATAGAGAATGTAAAAATGTCTGATATAAATTGTGTATTTTAACGAAATCTACATTTTTTATGTACTAAGTTTTTGTGTATCTCTTACGGTTTAACAGTTATGCAAAAGTCATCCAGAATAAAGAGATCTTCGAGGCTATTCCCAGAAAATTCAAAACATACATTTTAATTAGGTATAATGTAATGTTTTTAACATAAGGTACTTTAATCAAATTCGTTAGAGCTATTTTTGAGAAAATCCTCATTTATGAAAAAAGTACCATGTAAAGGGTAGCTGGGGTTGTTTTCCTGTTGCATCCTTGGAAGATACTGAACTTAATGCAAAGTTTGGTATTTAACTGACTTTTCGTTTCTGAGCTATGCTGTTCACAGCCATACACTTTTTCTCGAAATATGCTGTTTTAGATTCAGGAGGTCTCAAAACGTACATTTACGATGAAATATTGGTATGATTTTTAGGGTGGAATAAATAGCTATTTAAATTTCTCTACACGTACTATGTACATAGTGTATAGAGAAACTATTGCACTCCATCCAAAAATTCGATACCGAGAAATATATATTTAAGGGTCCCCTGTATCCCAACAAAGCATTTTCACATGAAGGTCCAGGTGTGTGTGTCTGTGAACACGATAGCTCAAAAACGAAAAGTCGGTAAAATACCAAAGTTTAAGTTTGGTAATTTACCGAGGGTACGACACAAAGATTTTCAAGAGCATCCCCCCACCACCAGCCCTTTACATGGAAGTTTTTTCGAACATTTTGATTTTCTCAAAGATGTCTGTAATGATTTTGATTAAAACATCGTATATTAAAGATATTTACTTGACAAATAGAGTGTATATCCTGAATTTTGTGGGAATAGCCTCTGAAGACTACTTCATTCTGCAGGCATTTTAAGGAATTTCGAATAACTGCTGTAAAACTTACCACACTAGAGACAGTCATGTGAATGGAGCACTCACATTTCTTCTATTGTACATACGTGGTAAAGTGAAAATGTCACTACCAAATGATTCATCCCTTGCAAGTGCAGTTGGAGATTTCTCTGAATGTCTAATTAACGAAAAATGCCCTTCTGTCTTACTTATACCAATTGACACTCAGGCAAGTGTTTTGTTTGCACCAGTCACCTTCAGCTGCTATTGTTTTCCACGTGTGACGGGAGAGGTCCATTTCATCAATATCACACTTCACGTTAATTAGGATAAACGTGTAACATCACAAGAAAACATAACGTAACCTTCCGCTTCACCAGTGATACAAAAGGCATGCACAGCTCTTCAGATGCTATTCCAGAAAATTATTTCCAATGTTGACATCAAAGAGTAATTTTTGTGAAAATGGCACATTTCGAGAAATGTGCCATGTAGGGGTTGGAAGGATTTGTTAAACTTTTCGTATTTCATGTTTGGAAGATAGTTGCGAACACGTTTCTATGAGTTTTGGTGTTTACAGATCCCCATGAGGCGCCGTTTTCTAAAAATGGGTTCGATTCAGGGAGCCTCAAATCGTGTATAACCGGGGAAATCTCGGTACCAAAATTTTAATGGTATGCAATACCTCCTCTACCTACCATGTTGATGCATGCCAGCCAGTAGGAGTGCAACTTACTACATAGTTTCCATAGTAACATTTTCAGCGGCTGAAGCAACACAGTTTCCATGGTAACTAACTCAGCGGTTGACACGACTACACGGTTTCCATGGTAACTAACTCAGCGGTTGAAGCGACTACACAGTTTCCATGGTAACTAACTCAGCGGTTGAAGCGACTACACAGTTTCCATGGTAACTAACTCAGCGGTTGAAGCGACTACACGGTTTCCATGGTAACTAACTCAGCGGCTGAAGCGACTACACAGTTTCCATGGTAACTAACTCAGCGGTTGAAGCGACTACACAGTTTCCATGGTAACTAACTCAGCGGTTGAAGCGACTACACAGTTTCCATGGTAACTAACTCAGCGGTTGACACGACTACACGGTTTCCATGGTAACCAACTCAGCGGTTGAAGCAGGTACACGGTTTCCATGGTAACTAACTCAGCGGCTGAAGCAGGTACACCGTTTCCATGGTAACTAACTCAGCGGTTGACACGACTACACAGTTTCCATGGTAACTAACTCAGCGGCTGAAGCAGGTACACGGTTTCCATGGTAACGAACTTAGAACTGTTTCTGCAAAGCAAGTTTGTGTACACTGCGTAAACATGAAAATGACCATTCCTAAAGCAAGAGAAGACGATGACTTAATGTAATTATGTGCAGCATATGACCAAGGTCTCCTTAATAGGTCATCAAGGTAATGACTGGCATTGTGTTTTAACGCATAATCGACACAAAACACCTGCGTGGGAAACCGCCCTCAACAATGAGCTTCGGAACTATTACCTGCAGAACCTTGTTTCAGTAATTACCTAGGAAATACGCGCGAGGTAGATATTCCCATATACTTTAAATACTGCACCTATAACTTGTTTCTGAATCTATCACACTGAAGTTATTTGTTATATCATCAAAAATCTTCCGCCTTGAAATATGTACATCGAAGGCCAATCTCGAGATTGACGCGTCTTCACACGGACAGACATTAATGTTTTATATACCAAAACATTCCTGGAGAAACACTCTCCACAACTGTGAAAAAATGTGACATGAGTTTCTGCAACAAATGTTGTTAAACAGTTTACTCTTATATCTACTTCATGATAACCATTAGCAGAAATTGTCTTATGAGTTGCTTGAATTAACAAAACGACAGGCTAAAGCGATAGTCTCGTCTCATAAAATCGGTCTCTATGTTAAACAACTCAAATTCCAATCTCTTTGCTTGCCAGGAGTAAACAAACGAGGAACGAGAAAACTTTAATTGGTTAAAATTAAAAGTAATAATCTGCAATATCTCCAAAACGATTATCCATACAAAAAAACATAAATTGTGTGTTCTAATGAGACTCACATTTTTTGTGTAGTAAGTTGTTGTATATCTCTTACGGTTTATCAGTTACACAAACTTCAATCCAGAATGGAGAGGTCTTCAGAGGCTATTCTCAGAAAATTCAAGATTTACATTTCATTTGTCGTGTAAATATCCATTATATAGGGTATTTTATTCAAAATCTTTAGAGCCATTTTTGGGTATATAAAATTTTTCGAAAAATATTACATGCAAAAGGTTGGTTGGGGGGGGGGATTTTCTTGAAAATCTTCGTGTCGCATTCTTGGAAGATACTGAACTTATATACCAAGTTTAGTATTTTACCCACTTTTGTTTTTGAATTCTCGTATTCACACACACAAACATTTCTCTAAAATGTGTCTGTAGGCAGCATAGTTCAAGAACGAAATGTCTTTTAAATAACAAGCTTGGTATTTAAGTTGAGTAACTTCCAAAGATGCGACACGAAGATTTCCAAGAAAATCCCACCAACCCCAACTACCCTTTACATGGAACTTTTTTCGAAAATTTTGATTTTCTAACAAATGGCTCTAACGATTTTGATTAAAATATCGTATATTAAAGATATTTACATGAAAAATAAAATGAATCTTGAATTTTCTGTGAATAGCCTCTAAAGACTATTTTGGATGTATTTTAAGGAATTTTGTATAACTGCTAAACCATAAGAGATGGACAAAAACTTGCCATACAAAAATGTAGAGCATGTTCAAACACACAATTTATGGTACATATTTTTTCGTGGAGTTGATCGTTTTTTAGATATTCCTTGTTTTTAGTTTCAGCTTTGAAAAACATATACTTTTATCATACAGGAATTTGTCAACTCGTGTCCATACAAACAAAGGAACTTCAGTCACATAGCAACCAGCTTTTGACTATCACTTTAACCTATGGTACGCCCTTATTTCGCTTCTACTTACAAGGAAGCAAGTAATAAGACTATTTCTGATAATGTTTTCTCGATTAGCATGAAGAGAAAGTGCTGTGAATGGAAGACGACAGATTGTTTTGGGGTGCAACACGTGTGCTGCACGTTGCCATGGCTACGAGAGGATGAGTATTTACAGCGGTGGCCGCCGGTATGCCACACGCCCTGTATCGGAATGTAGCTCGCCTTGAGTCATGGTGACCCGTGACCTCCACCAACATCTCTTCTGGAGCACACCGTCTGATAACAGCATCCCTCTCAATTGGGCAACTCGCTCTCAGCTGTTTATATGTGCTCGCCCACTTAAGGCGACCAATTCATGAAAATAAACAAAAAATATTGTGTTTCAAAGCTGAAACAAATGACAAGCAATATCTAAAAAACTACCAACTCCACGAAAAAAAGGTATGTAACATAAATTGTGTGTTTTAACGTGCTCTACATTTTTTGTGGAGTAAGTTTTTGTCCAAATCTTACGGTTTACCAGTTATGTAAAATTCCGTAAAATTCATCCAGAATAAAGTAAGTCTTTAGAGAATATTCCCAGAAAATTCAGGATATACATTTTATTTGTCATTAAATGTTTTTCATATACGATATTTTAATCAAAATCTTCGGAGCCATTTTTAAGAAAACCATCATTTTCTATATTTTTTCCATATAAAGGTTAGTTTGGGTTGGAAGGAATTTCTTTAAAAGCTTGGTGTCACGCCCGTTAGATACCGAACTTAAATTCCAAGTTTGGCATTTAACGGATTTATCGTTTTTGAGTTATCGTGTTCACAGACACACGGACCTTTTTGTGAACATGCTTTTATTGGATACGGGGGACCCTAAAATATATATTTCCGGTGAAATCTCGGTATCGAATTTTTGGGTGGAGTGCAATACCTTCTCTATACACTATGTACATAGTACCTATAGAGAAAATAAAAAGGAAGAGACCGTTAAATATCAAACTTACTATTTAAGCTTAATATCTTCCAAGGATGCAACCCGAAGATTTTCAAGAAAATCCCCCCACCGCAAAGTACCCTTTACATGGAAAAGTTTTCGAATGATTTTGATATCCTCAGAAATAGCTGCAAAGATTTTGATTAAAATTCCTTAAGTTTAAGATATTTTTATGACAAACGAAATGTACATCATAAATTTTCTAGGAATAGCCTCTTTATTCAGGATGAGTTTTGTATATCTGGTAAACGATAAATGATATACAAAAATTACTGAACAAAAAATGTAGATCTCATTAAAACACAATTTGTGTCATATATCTATATAGATATCTAGATATATACACATATGTATATGTACATAGTTTTTTTTTTTTTTTTTTTTTTTTTTTTTTTATGGAGTTGACCGTTTTCGAGATATTCCGGAATTTTTGTTTCAATTACAGCCACTTGAAGTTTTCTCAAACGGGAAGACATCCGGCAAAGAGAATTGCAATTGTTCAGCATAAAGACCGCTTTTAAAGCAAGAGACTATCTATCGCTTTAACCTGTGTATTTTCTACTTACTTGAATAGCATGATGTAGATAACAGATTACTGTTTGCTTGCTAGAGGACATCATGTGAATGGAACACATTAGATGTTTGCCCTTCTACTTGCAAGAGACGAAGTAATAAGGCAATGTTTATCTCGATTAGCATGAAGTAAATAGTAGAATAAGCTTTTGTAAGAATAATTTGTTACAAAGATGTAGAGAAAATCCATTTGATTGCAACACAGATTTTTTTTTCTACGACGGAGCGTAATTGAGTAGTTTACGAGGTCATTTCAGATGGCAAACTTGATTTTGACGCAAAGAAGTGCAGCAAAGTAATTTTGTTGCAGCGATATTAGTGTGTATACATCAACACGATGTTATGTTCAATAAGTGACAAATATTGTTTCGCTCTAAGGATAGTATCAGAACAACAATAATATCGGCCTGCTATAACATCGCGCCCACCAAATAAATAACCAACTATAACCCTTGGTGAATGGCTCAAACTTAACCTCATCTTTCCTTGCTTTTCTTTTAATATCACAAAATTCTCGTAGAAAAACATTGTATGATACGCGAGCGTAAAGTTTCTTTTTGATTCTCGTTTTACAATATTCCCGCTCGAATCAAAAACCATTACATTACACTTTTACATCACAAATGGCTATTTTCGTAAAAATATTATAAACTTTAAAAACATGAGTTTTTGCTTTCTCTAAGGTGTTGCATTATATCCCAAAAATTCGATACTGAGGTTAATCCGGTAATATATATTATATCTTCTGAACCCCCCCCCCCCAAAAAAAAACGCACTTCTAGAATATGCCCGTGTATGTCTACGAAGAAAATTGCTCAAAAACCAGCTTCCGTTATAGATTTAAGTTGATATTTAAGTTCTGTACGTTCCAAGCGTGTAACACGAACATTTTCAAGAAAATCCTACGCAACTCCAATCACCCCTGGCGTGAAAAAGGGATCGAAAATTTTCATTTTCGGGAAAAAAACTCTAGTAATTACGATTAAAATTCCGTATATTTAAGTATTTTCATGATAAATGAAATATATATCTTGAATTTTCTGGGAATAGCCTCTGAAGACCTCTTCATGCTGGATGACTTTTGTAAAACCATAAGATATATACAAAAACTTACTGTATAAAAATGTAGATCTCGTTAAAATACACAATTTGTTTTAATACTTTCTCTACACGTGCTATGTAGAAAATTTGATATCGAGATCTCACCGGAAATACATGTTTTGAGACCCCTTGGATAAAAAAAAAACATTCTCAGAAAAATGTCAGTGTGTGTCCGTGTGTGTGTGTGTGTGTGTGTGTGTGTGTGTGTGTGTGTGTGTGTGTGTGTGTGTGTGTGTGTGTGTAGTAAAGCACAAAAGCGAAAAGTCCGTTCAAAACCAGAGTTGGTATTTAGGCTTGGTATCTTCTAAGGATGCGACACGTAGATTTTTCAAGAAAATCCCTCCACCCGCAACTACCCTTTACATGGAACTTTTTTCGAAAATTTTGATTTTCTAAAAAATGGCTCTAACGATTTTGATTAAAATACCTATATTAAAAATATTTACATCACAAATAAAATGTATATTTTGAATTTTCTGGGAGTAGCCTCTGAAGCTATCTTTATTCTGGATGAATTTTGTATAACTAGTAAACTGTAGTAGATATACAATTACTTACTACACAAAAAATGTGATGTGTTCCATTCACATGAGTTTCTCTATATCTCTGCAACAAACTATTGTTAAAAAGCATGTTCATCTACTTCATGCTAACCAAGTCTTATTACTTGCTTCCTTGTAAGTAGAAGGAAAATAAGGGAGTATCATAGGTTAAAGTGATAGTCAAAAGCTGGTTGCTATGTGACTGAAGTTCCTTTGTTTATATGGACACGAGTTGACAAATTCTTGTAGGAGAAAAGTATAAAGCTTGTCAAAGCTAAAACTATTAACAAGGAATATTTCAAAAACGATCAATTCCACGAAAAAAATGTATACGACATAAATTGTGTGTTTTATCGTGATCTACATTTTTTGTTCAGCAAGTTTTTGTTCATATCTTACGGTTTAGCAGTTATGTAAAATTGTGGTGGGGGGGATTTTCTTGAAAATCTTCGTGTGGTCCGGAAAACATTTATTTCCGGTGAAATCAGTATGTACATACGACCAGAGAACGTAAAACTACGTCGTCAACAGGTTCACGGAGATTTATTGAATGAGCGCATCACATAAGGCGAAGACCTTGTTTCCTGTTTATCACGCCAAAGGTAAAAGCGGCTAGAAAAGACACGCAAACGTCAATAATCGTGAAGTAGATGACATAGAAGCAAAATGAGGAAAAAGCCATCAAGTAGCTCAAGATATGGTCCAAGGAAAACGTGCTCCGCATCAACATCCCAAAAACTATGTGATGCAATTTAGAAAGGAAGGTCCCTTCCTCAAGGATGTCCAAATAGAGTGTGGAAACTATCATCACTCTTTCACTCACATGACTTTCTCTATCTGTTCTTCTAACAGAAGCTTATTCTTCCATCTACTTCAAGATAAACATTTACAGAAATTGCCTTATTTCTTGCTTCCTTGTAAGTAGAAAGGAATACACTAGGATAAAGTGAATGTCAAATATTTTAAAAACTGACGCTATGTAACACAATTGAAGTTGGGTTCGATTTGCATGGCCAGCAGTGAAGCAAGATACTAAGATGAAAGGTGATTTCTGGACAGAAAAGTTACGTCGTTTAATACTGAAACCAATAAATAACAAGGAATAGCTCGAGAACGGCCAACTCTACAACAGAAACGTAAATTGTGTGCTTTAACGATATGTATAGTTTGATGTAGCAAGTTTTTGTCTATCTCTTATGGTTTGCGAGTAATGTACAGTTTCCAAATGTTTTTCCATATAAAGGGCAGTTTGGAGTGGGGGTATTTTCTTCAAAATCTTCGCGTCGCAGGGGTGGAAGATACTAAATATAAATACAAATTTGGTATTTAACGGTATTTTCTCTCTCTCTCACACACACATACACACTAACACACTTTTTCCTTTTTTTTACTCGGGGCCTGTCAAAACATATATCCCAACAGAAATTTCGACTCCGAATTTTTGGGTGGAATACAATACCTACCTTACTAGCTACTATGTACATACAGGCTAGAGAAAGTAAAAACGGAAAACCAGTTAAATACTAAACTTGATATTGAAGTTCACTATTTTCCAAGGGAGTAAAACGAAGATTTTACCCCATTGCAAACTACCCTTTTATTGGAAGCTTTTTCCAGAATTTGGATTTGTAATTTCTAATTAAGTTTTTTAAGAATTTTTTGCAGGTGAAGTAGTTAGAGAAAGCACTGTGAATATAATAAATACTTGGTATTTGAGTTTGGTATCTTCCAAGGATGCGACACGAAGATTTTCAAGAAAATCCCTCCATCCTAAACTTCCCCTTAAATGGATTTTTTTTTAAATTCTATTCTCAAAAATGGCTCTTAACGATTTTGATTAAAATCTCTTGTATTCAAGACATTTCCTTGCCGAATAAAAGGTATACGTTGATATCTCTGGGGATAGCCTCTGAAGACTACTTTATTCTGGATGATTTTTGTTGAATTTTGATTAAAATCTCTTGTATTCAAGACATTTCCTTGCCGAATAAAAGGTATACGTTGATATCTCTGGGGATAGCCTCTGAAGACTACTTTATTCTGGATGATTTTTGTTGAATTTTGCATAACTGCGAAACCGTAAGAGACAGACAAAAACTTACAACACAAAAAATGTAGAGCACGTTAAAACACACAATTTGTCATATACATTTTTTTCGTGGCGTTAATCGTTTTTGAGATATGCCTTGTTTTTGGTTTAAGCTTTAAAAAACTTACACTTTTCTCATACAGGAATTTGTCAACTCGTGTCCATACAAACAAAGGAACATCTGTCACATTGCAACAAGCTTTTGACTATCACTTTAATCTATGGTTCTCCCTTATTTCGCGTCTACTTACAAGGAAGCAAAAGTAATAAGACTATTTCTGCTGATTTTTTTCTGGTTTAGTAAGAAGTAAATAGAAGAATAAGCTTTTTAACAATAAGTTGTTGCAGAGATGTAGAGAAAGTCATGTGAATGGAAAACATCAGATTTTTAATAATGCTGTTCACAGACAGAAGCACGCACAAATGTTTCCTTAGAAGAGGTTTTAAGTTTATTTTTATTGGGGACCTCGAAACATGTCCTTCCTTGTGTACATGGCATATAAATGATGGATTTGTTAGGAAGTAAAGCTCCTGTACGTGTAGGATAATCCAAGCACTAATAGGTGAGAAGCCGGGTCCTGTGACGTCATTAGAAAAAGTGTGGGCGGGGATGAAACCGGAAGCAGGACGAACACTTCCGGTACAAAGCTGTCAGTTTACCCCGCCTTTCGCGTTTAGCGAGCCTATTTCTGAGGTGGGGCGCACCGCGACACATGCTTCAGCAGTAATAGTTAAAGTTACCTCACTGCACTTGCTAATAGCCAATTGGGAAAATAGCATTAACGGGAGTTGAAATGCCAATGTTAAAGTTTGTTACCCAGCAACTGTTTAAAACAATGAGCTACACGTAGTGTATAGAGAAGGTATTATATTCTACCCAAAAATTCAATAACGAGACTCCACATGCTTTGGGGCACCTGAATCCAAAAAAAAAAAAAAACATTTTTGGAAAATGGTCCGTGTATGTGTATGTGTGTGTGTGTGTGTGTGTGTGTGTGTGTGTGTGTGTGTGGACATAATGGCTCAAAACGAAAACTCCGTTAAATACCAAACTTGTTACATAAGTTCAGTTTCTTCCAAGGATGCGACAGGAAGCCTTTCAAGAAAATCTCCCACCCCCCCAACACATGGAAAAAGTATCGAACATTTTGATTTTCTCAAAAATGGCTCTAACGGCTTTGATTAGAATATCATATATTAAAGATATTTACCTGACAAATAATATGTTAATATTGAATTTTGTGGGAATAGCCTCTGAAGACTACTTTATTCTGGGTGAATTTTACCGAATTTTGCATAACCTCTGTACCTTAAGAGATAGACAAAAATTTACTAATAGAAAATGCAGAGCTCGTTAAAACATACAAATTATGTTATCTACATTTTTTTCGTGGAGTTCATCGTTTTTTAGATATTCCTTGTTTTTGGTTTCAGTTTTGAAAAACTTACTTTTCTCGTACAGGAATTTGTCAACTCCAGTCCATACAAACAAAGGAACTTCCGTCACATAGCAACCGCTTTTGACTATCACTTTAACCTATGCTACTCCCTTATTTCACTTCTACTTACAAGGAAGCAAGTAATAAGACTATTTCTGCTAATTTTTTTCTCGATTAGCATGAAGTAAATAGAAGCATAAGCTTTTTAACAATAATTTGTTGCAGAGATGTAGAGAAAGTCATGTGAATGGAACACATCGGATATTTTAAATAAAGCTCATAACATTTTATTGAAGAATGGTAATTTTCAAATTTTAAAAAATAACTAATCCATATAAATAAAAATGTTTTCGTTAAAATAAATTCTATCTAGGTGCAAATGTGCGGTAAAAATTTCAGCCCATAATGGCAATTAGTTTCTGAGATAATGGGGCATTTGTATACAGCATTTTACTTCTTCAGAAATTGTTTTCAAACAAATAAAAAATTTGATGTGTTACATTCACATGACTTTCTCTTCTGGCAAACGATTATTCCTTGTAAATAGAAACGGCATAAGGAAATACATTACGCTAATGCGATAACCATATGTTTTAAAAACAATTGAGGTTGGATTTCTTTGCATTTCCAGAGAAACAAATTCTGAGATGTAGATTATTGTGTAGCTAGTTTTTTGTATCTTTTACCTTTTGCCAGTTATGCAAAATTCATCCAGAGTAAATATGTCTTCAGAGGCTATTCCCAGAAAATTCAAGATATACATTTTATTTGTCAGGTAAATATCTTTAATATACGAAATATTAATCAAAATCGTTGGAGCCATTTTTCAGAAAATGAAACTTTTCAAAAACTTTTTTCCATGTAAAGGGTAGTAGGGGTGGAGGATTTTCAAATCTTTGTGTCGCATCTTTGAGAAATACTGAACTTAAATATCAAACTTGGTACTTAACAAACTTTTCGTTTAGTGCTATGCTGCCAACAGAAAGACACATTCACATGTATCTTTTTCTAAAAGTGTTAAATCTCTGTATGGAATTTTTGGTGCATTACAATACCTTCTCTTTACACTAGGTACATAGTACGTGTAGAGAATGAAAACAACTCTTTAGGCGGTATCTGATTATAATTATCCATTTGGTTTAAATATAATGATGATGATGATGATGATGACAATAATAATACTAATAATAATAATAACAGCAAATATTAAGCGACATCTGATAATCTTTTATTTCTATATTTGTATCAAATTTGGAGTATTTCGTTAAACAACGGTGACTTTTAAAATGGCATTTGAGAACTTTCAGTATCACCGAGTTGGCAACTCTGATAATCAGATGTTTCTGTTATTACCTGCATCTCCCATATAAGAAGTATATTACTGTCTGACATTTCTTAATATTGTACAGAATGGTAAATGTTGTTTTAATGCCCACGTGAGGTAAATCTTTAGCTACATATTCTTATGTAGGGGAATGAAGGGAAAAATATTTACCGTGATTTTTTATCACCAGGAATGTAGAGTTAGAAGCATGTTGGACACTACTGGCAGGCACGGAAGTCGTGGATGGCTAGGTAAATTTACACTTAAGGCAAGACAGCTGAGACCTGAGAAGGCTGCCAATAGAGCCGAGTGGGGGGGGGGGATAAGAAGAGCTAAACAAAAGTGATTACAATGTTAAATGCATATATTTTATGTATTTATCTACTATAATAGGGCACATTTATGCTTCTAAATAAGGTGTACTCTGTGTTATAAATTTAAATTGCAGTATTTGAATATATTTGTCTTTTTATTTTCGTTTTTACTCTTTTAGCTGTTTGTTGTTGTTTTATTAGTGTGGACCCGTGCGATTATTGAAGTTCAATGTATGATATTGTTATATCAATAAATACACTTATTCATTCATTCATATTCTTGAATATTGTACAGAAAGCTATAGTGTTATTTTAATGCCCACGTGAGGTAATTCTATAAGTACATATTCTTGAATATTGTACAGAATGCTATAGTGTTATTTTAATGCCCACGTGAGGTAATTCTATAAGTACATATTCTTGAATACTGTGCAGACTGGTAAAGTGTTATTTTAATGCCCACGTGACGTAATTCTATAAGTACATATTCTTGAATATTGTACAGAATGCTATAGTGTTATTTTAATGCCCACGTGACGTAATTCTGTAAGTACATATTCTGGAATATTGTGCAGACTGGTATAGTGTTATTTTAATGCCCACGTGAGGTAATTCTATAAGTACATATTCTTGAATATTGTGCAGACTGGTAAAGTGTTATTTTAATGCCCACGTGACGTAATTCTATAAGTACATATTCTGGAATATTGTGCAGACTGGTAAAGTGTTATTTTAATGCCCACGTGACGTAATTCTGTAAGTACATATTCTGGAATATTGTGCAGACTGGTAAAGTGTTATTTTAATGCCCACGTGAGGTAATTCTATAAGTACATATTCTGGAATATTGTGCAGACTGGTAAAGTGTTATTTTAATGCCCACGTGACGTAATTCTATAAGTACATATTCTGGAATATTGTGCAGACTGGTAAAGTGTTATTTTAATGCCCACGTGACGTAATTCTATAAGTACATATTCTGGAATATTGTGCAGACTGGTAAAGTGTTATTTTAATGTCCACGTGACGTAATTCTATAAGTACATATTCTTGAATATTGTACAGAATGCTATAGTGTTATTTTAATGCCCACGTGAAGTAATTCTGTAAGTACATATTCTTGAATATTGTGCAGACTGGTAAAGTGTTATTTTAATGCCCACGTGACGTAATTCTATAAGTACATATTCTTGAATATTGTGCAGACTGGTAAAGTGTTATTTTAATGCCCACGTAACGTAATTCTATAAGTACATATTCTGGAATACTGTGCAGATTGTTCAGGTGTCGTTTTAATGCCCACGTGAGGTAATTCTATAGCTACGTATTCTTCAATATTGTACAGAATGCTATAGTGTTATTTTAATGCCCACGTGAGGTAATTCTATGAGTACACATCCTGGATCGGTGACCCAGCAGCGTTTCCAGGAAGCGATGACTCTGCACCAACACAATGCGATCCAGGTCGACGCCGAAATGATGTCTGCTTATTAAAAGTTGGCAAGACCGTTACCCGTCCGTCTTTTATTTCCCGAGAGCTGCGCGCACTTTGCATGCGCCTGCGGATATCACCTACCTACTTTTTCTTTTTCAGTTTTCCATCCACAACCAGTTCCTTTAATTAACCGTTTTATCTTCACATAATAAATTCCAGTCATTAATCATAATTTTCTACGTTTTTATTTGTTTATATTTCAGCCCGCTTTCTTTATTGCGTAAAGTGGCAAAAAACACTTCACGTCCGCCATGTTGCCTGCAACAATGTACTGGCCATATATGGGGATCGCCAATAGAGTAGTGCCTTCTTTTGTTTTCTTTGGGTAGGCGTATTAACTCGAAATAATCGCGCTTTGCCTAACACAAAAGTCTTCTCAGCCTGCCTGGGTAGCCTGTCTGCCTCACATTCACCAGGTCGCGAGTTCGAATCTCGTTTAGGGTGAGTTACTGAGATAAGTCTTTTTGGGGGTTTTCCTTATCCTATGAAGACGAATGTTGAGTAACTTTAAGCTTCATGGACCCCGAGATCATCTGAGTATCATTTCATCAATTAATTTCATCGTCCGATATGACCAACCAGGTTAAAGTAACTTTAAGCTCCATGGACCCCGAGAGCATTTGAGTATCATTTCACCAAATTCATTCATCGTCCGATATGACCAAGTTAAAGTAACTTTAAGCTTCATGGACCCCGAGATCATTTGAGTATCATTTCACCAATTTCATTCATCGTCCGATATGACCAACCAGGTTAAAGTAATTTTAAGCTCCATGGACCCCGAGATCATTTGAGTATCATTTCACCAAATTCATTCATCGTCCGATATGACCAAGTTAAAGTAACTTTAAGCTTCATGGACCCCGAGATCATTTGAGTATCATTTCACCAATTTCATTCATCGTCCGATATGACCAACCAGGTTAAAGTAACTTTAAGCTCCATGGACCCCGAGATCATTTGAGTATCATTTCACCAATTTCATTCATCGTCCGGTATGACCAACCAGGTTAAAGTAACTTTAAGCTTCATGGACCCCGAGATCATTTGAGTATCATTTCACCAATTTCATTAATCGTGCGATATGACCAACCAGGTTAAAGTAACTTTAAGCTCCATGGACCCCGAGATCATTTGAGTATCATTTCACCAATTTCATTCATCGTCCGATATGACCAACCAGGTTAAAGTAACTTTAAGCTCCATGGACCCCGAGATCATTTGAGTGTCATTTCACCAATTTCATTCATCGTCCGATATGACCAACCAGGTTAAAGTAACTTTAAGCTCCATGGACCCCGAGATCATTTGAGTATCATTTCACCAATTTCATTCATCGTCCGATATGACCAACCAGGCTAAAGTAACTTTAAGCTCTAGGACGAGATCATTTGAGCATCATTTCACCAAATTCATTCATCGTCCGATATGACCAAGTTAAAGTAACTTTAAGCTCCATGGACCCCGAGATCATTTGAGTATCATTTCACCAATTTCATTCATCGTCCGGTATGACCAACCAGGTTAAAGTAACTTTAAGCTTCATGGACCCCGAGATCATTTGAGTATCATTTCACCAATTTCATTAATCGTGCGATATGACCAACCAGGTTAAAGTAACTTTAAGCTCCATGGACCCCGAGATCATTTGAGTATCATTTCACCAATTTCATTCATCGTCCGATATGACCAACCAGGTTAAAGTAACTTTAAGCTCCATGGACCCCGAGATCATTTGAGTGTCATTTCACCAATTTCATTCATCGTCCGATATGACCAACCAGGCTAAAGTAACTTTAAGCTCTAGGACGAGATCATTTGAGTATCATTTCACCAATTTCATTCATCGTCCGATATGACCAACCAGGCTAAAGTAACTTTAAGCTCTACTACGAGATCATTTGAGCATCATTTCACCAATTTCATTCATCGTCCGATATGACCAACCAGGTTAAAGTAACTTTAAGCTCCATGGACCCCGAGATCATTTGAGTGTCATTTCACCAATTTCATTCATCGTCCGATATGACCAACCAGGCTAAAGTAACTTTAAGCTCTACTACGAGATCATTTGAGCATCATTTCACCAATTTCATTCATCGTCCGATATGACCAACCAGGTTAAAGTAACTTTAAGCTCCATGGACCCCGAGATCATTTGAGTATCATTTCACCAATTTCATTCATCGTCCGATATGACCAACCAGGCTAAAGTAACTTTAAGCTCTAGGACGAGATCATTTGAGCATCATTTCACCAATTTCATTCATCGTGCGATATGACCAACCAGGTTAAAGGACGTTAAGCTAAACTAATAACACATTATTTAAAAACATCTGATGTGCTCCATTCATATGACTTTCTCTACATCTGTTACAAATTAGTATTAAAAAGGTTTTTCTTCTATCTACTTCATGCTAATCGAGATAAACATTAGCAGAAATAGCCTTATTACTTGCTTCCTTGTAAGTAGAAGCGAAATGAGGGAATACACTGGGCTAAAGTGATAGTCAAATGTTTTAAAATGTGGTTGCTATGGGATTGAAATCCGTTTCTTAGCGTGACTAAAAGTTGCGAAGTTCCCATATAAGAAAACTTTTAAGTGTTTTAAAAGCGAAACCAATGACAGGAATATCTCGAAAACAGTCAATTCCACGAACATAAATTGTGTATTGTAACAGGATCAACATTTTCTGTGGTTACCTTTTGTCTGTCTCTGGACGGTTTATCAGTTATGAAAGGTTCAGAAAAGAATACCCAGGATAAACAGGTCTTGAAAAGCTATTCCCAAAAAATTCAAGATATACATTTTATTCGTAGTGGAAATGGCTTTAATATGTTGTATTTTAATAAAATCGTTAAGAGCTATTGGTAAAGCTATACGATGGTTCCACCCCACATACGTACACACGCACGCCCGCGCATATACACACACGCACACACATGTATTTTTGTATAAAATGCTTTTTCTGATCTCGGGACCTAAAAATGTATATTTTCAGTGAAATCTCTGTATTGGATTTTTGGGTACATTACAATACCTTCTCTATCCACTTTGTACATAGTAAGTGTAGAGAAAGTAAACTTATATTTATTTATAAAATTATATTTTTCCAAGTTGGGTCAAAATAACTCATTAAGGAGCAAATTAACCCCAGTTTATAGTAAAAGGTTCAATACTCTCCTGGATACAATTTATCAGATAACTGATCCTAAATGGAATATCCAAATTTGAAAGTTAATTTTAGAGAAATAGTGTCCAAAATTAATGACAAATTGCTCAACTATTAAAGCAGCAATGCAATTGCTAGGTTAGGGAATTTGAACCAATCGCGGTCATCTGACTGGAGCGATATTGTCGAAACATCTTATCGCAGCTGATGCTCATTTCTTTGAAATCTTGACGTTCGTTTGTTTAATCTCCTGTCTTGGTAACAAGGTGACAGCCAACCTTCACTTTTAATAACTGTCAGTTCCACAATTGTACTTTCAATTAATTCAGTTACAATGTTTATTTAAAGTTTTATCAGTTCATAATGTATTTAGTTCAAAAAAGGAGTGAAAATAATCATTATTTGTATTTCTGTTGTATAAGATGAGTGCAATAACCTCAAATAAAATAACGTTTGTTTCCATTTCATGTATTAGTTATTAAAAGCTGAAATAAAATAATTGTTCCCTATTCTATTGTTGCTATGATATTCGTACATTGGTTGTAGACACGGTCGGCAGTGAGGAAAGAAAAAAAAAAGAACATTGTGTAAACAAAGATGGTGGTCATGTACCTAAGTATTACAATAGTCTACTTGGCTGAATTGTCTTAACTTAGGACTATATTATGATGTACTTTGAGGTAAAACTGGGCACAAGTGAAGTAAGAATACACTTACTCGTTCACACCGCCTCCTCCTTCTCGGTACACGTCACTCACCTAGAAAAACAACAAGAACAATATTTAGCACCTGGTTGTACTGCGCATGCGCAAGGCACACCTGTGGAATGTGATAATTACGCACACACAATGGTGAAAAGTTTTTGGCAAGCTTCCTGCTCCAAGATATTAAAAATGTTAAGCAACGCCAAACTTCCACACCTAATTTCCTTGCAGAGCGTACATGGGTTCTGTCAGAACCAGGAATCCTGCCAAAATATTAAATTAATTCAGGAATAAAAACAGAATACAATTCCATTCATATGACTTTCTCTACCTATTTCCTGACAAACAACCGAGATAAAGAATCTGGCTTCTAATTTTAAGTAAAAACTAAATACACTAGACTAAACCGACAGTCACATGTTTTAAAATCAGGTTGCAATGTGATTTAAATCCGTCTCTTTGCGTGGCCAGGAGTTGACAAACGTGAAAAGATAAAGGTATTTAAAAATTGAAACTAATAACAACGAATATCTTGAAAACGGTAAATTCCACGAAAAAATGTATATCACATAATTTGGGTGTTTTAAGGAGCTCTAAATTTTTATATGCTAAGTTTTTGTATAGCTCTTCCGGTTTACTGGTTATGCAAAATTAAAGAAAAATCAACCAGAATTAAGAGGTATTTAAAGGCTATTCCCAGGAAATTCAAGATATACATTTTATTTGCGATATAAATATCCTTAATATATTGGATTTTAATCAAAATCATTACAGCCATTTTTTAGAAAATAAAAATTTTCGAAACCTTTTCCATATAAAAGGTAGTTGGGGTGGGGGGATTTTCTTGAAAACCTTCGTTTCATATCCTTGGAAGATACTGACCTAAATAACAAGTTTGGCGTTTAACGGTCTTTTCGTTCTTGAGGTATGCTGTCCACAGGCACACACGGACCTTTTTCTAAAAATATGATGTGTTCCATTCACATGCCTTTCTCTACATCTCTGCAACAAATTATTGTTTCAAAGCTAATGCTTCTCTTTACTTCATGCTGATGGAGAGAAAAAAAAAAAAAAAAAAAAAAACTGCTTACTTGTAAATAGAAGCGAAATAAGGGAGCAGCTTAGGTTAAAGTGATAGTCGAAAGCTGGTTACTATGTGACTGAAGTTCCTTTGTTTGTATGGACACGAGTTGACAGATTCCTGTATGAGAAAATTTTAAGTGTTTTAAAGCTGAAACCAAAAAGAAGGAATATCTCAAAAACGATGATCTCCAAGAAAAATTTATATAACACAAATTGTATGTTTTAACGAGTTCTACATTTTCTGTTAAGTTTTTGACTCTCTCTTACGCTTTACTATTTATGCAAAATCCCGCAAAATGTATCCAGAATAAAGATGTCCTCAGAGGGTATTCCCGGAAATTCAAGATATACATTTTGTCATGTAAATACCTTTAATATAAAATAGTTTAATCAAATTTGCTATAGCTATTTTTGAGAAAAACAAAATTTTCAAAAAATGTTGCAGGTTTGTGGTGGGGGATTTTCTTGAAAATATTAGTTTTGCGTCCCTAGTAGAGTACTAAATTTAAATACCAAATTTGGTGTTTAACGGTCTTTTCGTTCTTGAACTATTCGCTCACATATTTACACACGGGCCTTTTTCTAAAAATGCATTTTTTGGATTCAGGGGTCTCAAAACATAGTAGGTACATAGTACGTGTGGAGAAAGTAGTTATAATAACAGTAAAGAGTGAAAAATGTGTACACCCCAGATGTTTATTTGCTCAAAGAATTGAATTAAAAGAGCATATTTACATGACAAATGTAGATTTCCTGGGAATAGCCTTGACTCTCAATTACTTATATAAACAAAGTAAATCCCGCTTTAAAAAACATTTCTTTTAGTTAACCATTTCTGTCATTGCATTTTTTTATTTCTTGCCATGCAAACAAAACTGATTTTCAATTTTTCACATGGCAATCAATTCATAAAATATTTGACTGTCACTTTATCCTAGTATATTCCCTTATTTGCCTTCTACTTACAAGGAAGCAAGTAATAAGACAATTTGTGTTAATGTTTTTCTCGATTATCATGAAGCAGATACAACAATAAGGTTTCTAGGAACAGTTTATATGTGGAACGGCGAGAGCAAGTGATGTGAATGGAACAACATTTTTTCTAGTATTACAAACACACACATCATTCATACTTTGTGATTCTTTGGGTGATAGAGAATTATTCTGGTTAAACATAAATGTCCCGCCCTAGCCGGGAACTGAACCTGGGACCTCTGGGTTGAGAACGCTGACCAGAATCACTTTATTCTACTGTATTTTTCTTATATCTACAATGAAATATGTAATGGAAGTTTAGTAGATGGAAGGATAATCTTTTGTGACAATAGCTTGTAAAGAGTGTGTAGAAAAGGTCATGTGATGGTAATACATTACGCGTTTCGTCGCTCTGAACGAATACATTTGGAGAATTAAGTGGACTGTTTGGAATGCGAGAGTGCGCTAAGGGCCCACTATTGGGGGAGGGGGGTTGTTACCATGAAAATGAGACTAGATGATAATGATAATCGCGAAGCGAGGGCCACCCATTGGGCACGCCATGGCAAAGGGGCAGATCGAGTCATGCAATGTTTCCACCAATGAGAACACTTGGGGGAGTGGGACAACACTACATTTTTATTCCTTCTTTTGTTTAATGGCAGTTTTCATTAACTCCTGGCACGAGGCCAGTATGACAGATTTACTTACTTGCATGCACTTGCTATTGCCAACTTAGAAACCCTTGGTTAAAACTGGCAACGCCGCCCCTAACACGTTTGTAACACACACGAGGCGTAAACTGCTTTTACAAGCCTCAACAAATTTTCTTAATACGGGGCCGATGGGCTATAAGTAAAAGACAAGTTCATAGAAAACAATTAGTTTATTACTAAAAGTTTTGTACACTTATGGTTACTTTTCAACATAATCACCGAAAAGATTGAGACATCGTACCTGTGCACAAGCTTTGCAATACCCGCTTCACATAATGTTGCAGCCAATGATTTCAAATGAGCATTGACGTTGTTTTGAAGATCTTCGTTGGTTTGAAAGTGCTGCCCTCCTAGCCACGTCTTCAGTTCAGGGAAAAAATGAAAGTCGCTGGGTGCCAGGTCAGGACTGTACGGCGGTTGATCGAAAATGTCCCATTGAAATTGTTGAAGGAGCCGATGGGTTGTGTGGACGATCGTTGTCATGGATCAACACAATTCAAGTCAGCATTCCTCTTCGTTTGTTTTGAATGGCTCTCCGCAAACGTCGTAAAGTACGAAGATCTACGTACTATGTTCATAGTGTATAGAAAAGGCATTGTATTGCACCCAACAATTCCATACCGAGATTTCACCGGAAATACATGTTTTGAGACCCCCTGAATGCATAAAAAGCATTTATAGAATAACGTCCATGTGTGTGTGTGTGTGTGTGTGTGTGTGTGTGTGTGTGTGTGTGTGTCTAGGCAGCATAGCTCAAAAACGAAAGGATCGTTTAATATCAAACTTGTATGGATACAGAAGACCCTAAAACGTTTTTATTTCCAGTGAAATCTCGGTATGGAATTTTTGGTTGGAATGCATTACTACTAAGAAGCACAAATTACTAGTTTTTAAGCAGCACGCTTACTGATAATAATTTGCATTGCCGCTGCGACTCGGCATATCAAAGAGCCTGCAGAATTACGCAAAGTATTAATCGCAGTGAAGGACCGTTGTGTTTAACGTACACACACCCGGAGCCGACAAAAGCTCCGTGTTTACTCAGCTTTAGGAAGACACTGGTAGCCTGCACCACAAAATGCAAACGCTCTTTTGTTTTACGACCGGATTTTCTTTGTACGGAACTTGTGCCGCAGGATTTTCTCTGTTTGCTTGGTTCGCTTTATAAAATTTGTATTTCTGCTAGCAGTGGGACCAACACACCTGACGATAAGACCTCAGAATAGAAATCTGGAGAAAGCCTCGTTTACACCAGAGCGAATCTACTGTGTGCTATTGGATTATATATGCAAGTGTGCTTTATGCGTTCGTTGCCATATATCTACATACGAGGGGCGTTCAATAGGTCCTTAGAAGAAAAAAAAAAGACAGAAAACAAATTATTTTGTTCTATTTTTCAACATAGTCTCGTTTTAGCTAGATACACTTTTTCCAGCATTTCTCCAACTGTTTTAAGCTTTCCAAAAAGTAGGATTTCGGAAGGTCCTCAAAATAGGCATGTTTGGGAGATGACCTATTCGTATTCGCAAACACTTTTTCAAGTTTCGAATTTAAAAATCACTAGGGGTTAAATCAGAATACGGTGGATGTTATAATTGAAACCTTAAATCTATAATGTTCGCCATCGAAACTGCGCAGGCGTGCACCCTTGCCTTGTCTCGATGGCATCTCTGCCATTCGCATCTTTTTCTTAGCCAGATGAAGGCGTTCTTTTCACGATTTCTCGGTTCAACCGGTGCATAATACTCTCCATTTATGGTTCTTCCTTTCTTCAAGTAGTCAATGTAGATGATTCCGCGCACCTCCCCCCCCCAAAAAAAAAAAAAACCGAGGCCATCAACTTGTCTGCAGATTTGATCCTCTTTGCCTTTATAAGCCATTGTTTCGACAGTACTTTTGTCTCTGAAGGAAGTATTGTACCCATGTATATGTGTCGACGCAGAAACTCGTCACAATTGCGACAGAAAAGTGCCAAACTAGCTTCCGAATCTATCACACGATTGCGTTTATTCTCCATTGAGAGCAGACGTGGCACCCATCTTGTCGAGATCTTTGTCAGACCTAATTGTTGGTGTAAAATTGAGAACACTGCACCTTGCGATATGCCTGTGGCGTCTACTATTTCGCGAATTTTGATTCGTCGATCACTTAAAAGCACGTCCTGGATTTTGTCAACCACTTCTACTGAACGTCCGGAACGATGTTCATCATTTGTGGATGTACGGCCACGTTTAAATTCATTTATCCAATTGTAAATTGTTACAAATGCAGGAGTAGATGTGCCATGAACTTGATCCAACTCGGCTTTTATCTCTTTCGGTGTTAAGTCTTTTAAATAGAAGTGTTTAATCACCGCAAGAAACTCGTTTTTTTTTTTTTCCCATGTTTCTAAAGAAGCACAAAATTGTTGATTCAATCGTCTATGGCAACGAAACCACGTGATGGATATAACTGAAACTTTAACTGTCTCTAGTAAAAGACGACGGCTACTAAATACAAACTTTTGTCGATGCTACGAGTGGAATTTCTTGGATTTTCTAAGGGATTATTGAAAACCCCTAGTAAATATTATATTACAAGAATTAAAACAAAATATGTGTCAGGAAATTGCCAGCATTTCTCAACGTGAACTAAGGCAAGTGATGATAGTTTCCTAAAAATGTATGTGGCCATCTCCTTTAACAACATTGGTAAGCAAAGCCTTTAAAAGTAGTTTCAAAAATCTGATGTATTCCATTCACATGACTTTCTCTACGTCTCTGTAACAAATTATTGTTAAAAAGCTTATGCTTCTATTTACTGAAGTTCTTAGTTTATATGGGCACGAGTTAACAAATTCCTGTATGAGAAAAGTATAAGTTTTCAAAGCTAAAACCAAAAACACGGAATATCTCAAAAACGAATAACTACAGGGAAAAAATGTATATTTAAATTGTGTATTTTAACAAGATCTACATTTTTTGTGTCGTAAGTTTTTAACATCTCTTACGGTTTAGCAGTTATGCAAAATTCCATATAATTCATCCAGAATAAAGTAGTCTTCAGAGGTTATTCCCAGAAAATTCAAAATATACATATTATTTGTCAGGTAAATATCTTCAATATACGATATTTTAATCAAAATCGTTAGAGCCATTTTTAAGAAAATCAAAATTTTCGAAAAAAGTTCCATGTAAAGGGTAGTTTGGGATGGGGGGCTATTCCTTAAAATCTTTGTGTCGCATCCCTGGAAGATACTTAACTTAAATACCAAGTTTGGTATTTTAGCGTTTTTGATTTATTGTGTTCACAGACACACACGGACTTTTTCTGAAAATACTTTTTTTTTTTGGATACAGGGACCCTAAAACATATATTTCCGGTGAAATCTCAGTATCGAATTGTTTGGTGGAGTGCAATACCTTCTCTATACACTATGTGCACAGTACGTGTAGAGAAAGTGAAAACGCGCGCCAATGTCGTCAGCAGACCTTTCCGCTACACATCCACCTTAAGGGCCGAGTCTCGCAACAATAAGCACTTGGCGGAAATGATGTGCGAGAATTCCTGGTTTCCTAAACTTTTGAGCCCGGCGCCTAATTACTCTACTTACTATAATTTCACAGCATTTACAGACCGTTAACATACATAAAGGAATTAACAGCGTGGGTATATCTACATGATGTGATTGGTACACATACTTTTAAAAAATCGTATGCGTTCCACTCACATGACTTTCTCTACATCTGTGTAACAAATTATTGTCAATAAGCTTATTCTTCTATCTACTTCTGCTAATCGAGATAAACATTAACAGAAATAGTCTTATTACTTGCTTGCTTGTAAGGAGAAGGGAAATAAGGGAGTAGCATAGGTTAAAGTGATAGTCAAATGTTTTAAAATGTGGTGTCTATGGGATTGAAATCTGTTTGTTTGCGTAGCGAGTTCCTGCATGAGAAAATAAATATTTTAAAAATAAAACTAATAACAAGAAATATATCGAAAACGATGAACTCCACGAAAGAACGTATATAACATAAATTGTGTGTTTTAATGAGATCTACATTTTTTGTGTTGTAAGCTTTTGTCTATCTCTTACGGTTTACTAATTATGCAAAAATCAAAAAAGTATATTCAGAATAAAGCGGTCTTTAGAGGCTTTTCCCAGAAAATTCAAGATATACATTTTATTTGTCATATAAATATATTAAATGTAACAGATTTTAATCAAAATCGTTACAGCCATTTTTGAAAAAATGAAAATGTTCAATGTAAAGAGTAGTTTGGGGTGGGGGATTTCCTTGAAAAACTTCGTGTCGCATCCTTATAAGATAGTTAACTTAAATATCAAATTTAGTGTTTACTGTTTTTTTTTGTTTTGGAGCTATGTTGCCCAGTCACACACGGACCTTTTTCTAAAAAAAAATTTTTGACTCAGGACCTCAAAATATATATTTCTATTGTACACTGTGTACATAGTACGTGTAGAGAAAGTAAAAACGCTTGCCAAGGTCGTTAGCAGACCTTTGTGCCACACATCCGCCTTAAAGGGCCGAATCTAGCAACAATAAGCACTTGGCGGAAATAATGGGCGCGAGTTGCTGGATTGCTGAAATTACATTACCTCGCAAATTACTCCTCGATTCGAACTCAAGGAGCAATTATTCCGAGGTTCTTAAACTCCCATAATTCATAGTAATTAAGATATCTCTATTGTGATAAGCCGGGGGTCTTACAACAAAATCCCATCTTCGTTTGTTTTACTCTGCGGCAAACAAAAGACGCACAACCACTACTAGGTACCTACCGTTTCCATAGAAACACTGCCGTGTAGTGTTGCATTTGTTTGTGCTGGAGATAACTCAGACAAAAGACACATGTGGGTGTGTTCGGAAATGAAGATTGAAGTTGTTCAGTTTTAGGTGCGTTTGTCTCGCATGAAATAACTCGTAAACCACTGCACGAGTTTGAATATAAAACTTTCTCAAATCTAGTTTAAATATTTTTTAAAATATAGCTATCAAAGTTTATTAGTTTCTCTATAAAGTAGGCAAAGAAAATGTAATCCATACCAGATTTCACGCAAATACATGTTTGGAGACTCCCTAAAAATCCAAAAGCATTTTTACTTTCTCTACACGTACTATGTACATAGTGTATAGCAAAGGTATTGTATTTCACCCAAAATTCGTTAGCGAGATTTCACCGGAAATATGTTTTGGGTATCCCTGAATCCGAAAAAAGCATTTTTGGAAAAAAAATCCGTATGCGTGTGTCTGTGTGTATGTCTGTGGACAGCATAGCTCAAAAATAAAAAAACTGTTAAATACCAAACTTGGTATTTAAGTGTGGTATCTTGCAAGGATGCGAAACGAAGATCTTCAAGAAAACCCCCCACCCCCAACTACCCTTTACATGGAACTTTTTTCGAAATTTTTGATTTTCTCCAAATTGGCTCTAACGATTTTGATTAATACATCGTATATTAAAGATATTTTACTCCACAAATAAAATGTATATCTTGAATTTTCTGGGAATAGCCTCTGAAGACTACTTTATTCTGGATGAATTTTGTGTAGATAGTAAACTGCAAGAGATCGACAAAGACTTACTATACAAAAATATAGATTTCGTTAAAACACACAATTTAAATCATATACATTTTTTCGTGGAGTTGACCGTTTTCGAGATATCCCTTGTTAAACTTTTCACGTACGGGAACCACATTTTAAAATATGTGACTGCCTGGAACACATCAGATTTTTTTTTTTTGGTCATAAGCCATTTCCGAGATATCCATTGTTAATGAATCGAATCATTAATCGATGTTCGGTTGGTTTTTTGCGATAGCATAAAAACATTATGGAACTGTAAGGTGAGTATAAATTATGTTCAGTTGTTAAAACCTTTGGCTATCGTATCTGCGACAAGGTCGTTAAAACTAGCAGATCCTTTAGACTTTTCCGCCACGAACGCACTTAAAACTGTTTAATGGTTTATATAAACTTTCCCGAAAGTCAGTTTTGAACTATACGTGTAAGCACTTACCAAAGCAGGTTATAATACTTGCGGATTTTATTACTCTTTTGTTACGAACAAAACAAACCCGCCCGAATTTGACTGCCAAATAACAATACGATGTAACTTTTGCTACATAACCTCTTAACCTCAATCAAAGAGGCACAAAAACAGTCGCGTATTACATTCACTTGGAATTGTTGTACATCGATCGTAAAAAGGGGCGTCAAATTTCTTGTATAGCCTACTTTCCATCTAGTATATCTTTCACTTATATATCTTCCGCTCCTCTATGCAAAATCGGTCAATTCAAAGAACGATTTATTACTTTCTCTACTTAGTACATAGGTAGAGGAAGTATTATACTCCACCCAAAAATGTAATATAGAGATTTCGCTGGAAATAAACGTTTTAGCATCCCCTGTATCCAATAAAAGCATGTTTTTGAAAAAAAGGTCCGCGTGTGTCCGTGAATACGATAACTAAAGAGCGAAAATTTGGTAAAATAACAAACTCGGTATTTAAGTTTATTTAAGGATGTGACACGAGATTTTCTGCAAAAATTCGCAACTACTCTTTAGTGGAAAAAACGCCACGGGTTCAAACCCGGCAGAGGACGTAAACATTTAGAGCATAGCTTCCTTCGGAAGGGAAGAAGCCGTTGGTCCCGTGTCGTAGATTTATGGCATGTAAAAGAACCTCAAGCCTGATAGAGAGGCCTCTGAGCAAAATTAATCGGTCTTTCACGCCTAATACGCTGAAAACCACAATAGATAAAGATCGTCCATAAATAAAACTCCAATTCATTTCAGATTGAAAACAATTAGAAAATCTTGATTTCGTCAAAAATGGCTCTGACGATTTTGACTAAAATACCCTAAATTAAAGATGTTTAAATGAGAAGTAAAATGTATATCTTGAATTTTCTGGGAATAGCCCCTAACGCTCTTTATTCTGGATTAATTTTTTTGAATTTTCCATAACTGGCAAACCGCAAGAGATAGACAAAAGCTTACCGCACAAAAAATGTATACATTGTTAAAATGCAGAATTTATGTCAAAGTATTTTTTTTGTAGAGTTGACCGTTTCCGAGATACTCCTTGTTATTACTTATATACATTGAAAGTTTTTCTCATACAGGAATTTGTGAACTCCACGCAAAGAAATGGATTTCAGTCACATAGCAACCACATTTTAAAACATTTGACTATCACTTTATCCTAGTGTATTCCCTTCTACTTACAAGGAAGCAAGTAATAAGACAATTTCTGTTAATGTTTATCTTGATTAGCATGAAGTGGATAGAAGAATAAAGTTATTAATTGTTGCAGAGATGTAGAGAAAGTCATGTGAATGGAAGACATCAGATTGTATTGGGAATGCCATAGACTGCAGCTTGTCACATTTTTCTACCTAGTTTCCATGGCAACATCAAGAGCTAATGCAGTAATAAAGTAAGGATGGTGAAGTAGGCATGTAAATGAATTGTGGCGAATTCTAAGACCCTCTGGGCGAGTATAGGGTGTTTAAGATAATCCATTATCTAGGCGAAAGTTGCGCCGTCTTGCTTTTCTTTTTTCTTTTGCAAATGTATACCCAAAAAGATTGCTAATAACCGGCAATTATAATTTAATATTTTAGCATAGCTTTCAGTGAAAGCAGCCGTCATTTGTTTCGCGTTCCAAAAGATGCCGCTTCGCTTTTTTATTGCGACATATGAAAGCTACAATAAGAATATACAGAACATGGTTCGCGACCTCTTTCTAACAAATAATGTCACACAAGTGTATATTTTATTACTTTCTCCACTAGTGGCGCAAATTCTGTATTTCACTGGATATACCGACACGTTTTGATTAAAACAAAAATCTGTTATGTTCCATTCACATGACTTTCTCTACATCTCTGCAACAAATTACTGGAAGAAGCTTATGCTTCTATTTACTTTAAATCAATCGAAAAAAAATTAGCAGAAATAGTCTTACGGTGATAGTTAAAAGCTGGTTGCTATATGACTGAAGTTCCTTTCTATATATGGACAGGAGTTGACAAAGTTTTTCAAAGCTGAAACCAATAACAAGGATTATCTAAAAAACGATCAAGTGCACGAAAAAATGTATGTAACATAAATTGTGTGTTTTAACAAACTCTACATCTTTTGTGTGGTAAGTTTTGTCCATCTCATACGGTTGTGCAAAATTCCGAAAAGTTCATACAGATTACTGTTGTCTTCAGAGGCTATTCCCAGAAAAAGACTTTATTTGTCAGGCAAATATCTTTAATCAAAATCGTTAGAGCCACTTTTGAGCAAATCAAAATTTTCGGAATGTTTTCCATGTAAAGGTTAGTTTGGGGGTGGGGGAATTTTCCTCCTTTTGTGTCTCATCCTTGGAAGATACCTTATTTAAATGTCAAGTTTGGTATTTTACCGACTTTTCGTTTTTGAGTTATCGTGTTCACAGCCAAAAATGCTAAATGCTAAAAATGCTTTTTCGGATACATGGGACCCTAAACATGTATTTCCGGTGAAATCTCGGTATTGAACTTTTGGGTGCATTACAATACCTTCTCTATACACTATGTACATAGTATGTGTAGAGAAAGTAAAATCTAATTAGTTGCACTCACATTACTTTTAAACTATTCTCCTTCACATATATCGATATAAACATTTACAAATCACTTTCTCTGCTGTTCTGCAGGTAAACTGTTCTTACGAAAGATTCTTCTATTTGCTTCATGCTAATTGAGATAAACATTAGCAGAAATGGTCTTATTACTTGGTTCCTTGTAAGTAGAAGTGAAATAAGGGAGTACCATAGGTTAAAGTGATAGTCAAATGTTTTAAAATGACGACGGATATGGGAACAACTGAAGTTCAGTTCGCTTTACATTTTTAGAAAAACAAAACAGAGATGAAAGGAAAGGTGACCCGTTTGAAAAGTTGCGTAGTTTAAATTGAAACCAATAACAAGGAATGTCTCGGAAACGGTGAACTCTGCAACAAAAATGTATATAACACAAATTGTGTGTTTTAACAAGATCAAGAAATTCTGTTTTATTAAGTTCTTTTCTCTCTCTTTCGGTTTACGAGATATGCAAAACTCATCCAGGATGCACATGTCTTAGAAGCTATTCCCAGAAAATGTAAGATATATATTTTATTTATGATTAGAAGTTCTTCAATTTAGGGTATTTTAATCAAAATCGTTAGAGCCGTTTTTGAGAATATCAAAATGTTGGAACATTTTTCCACGTAAAGGGGGATTTGTGTTGCATCCTAGCAACATACCAACCAAACTTAAATAGACCGACTTGCTATTTTACCAACTCTTCGTTTTTACTTTCTCTAGCTCCGTACATAGGGGTAGAGAAGTATTGTATTCCACCCAAAAATTCTATGTCGAGATTTCAGAAACAACTCCGTGTGTGTGTGTGGGGCGGGGAGCATCATTGCTCAAAAACGAAAAGGCAGTTGAATACCAAACCTGGTATTTAAGTTTGGTAGCTTCCAAGAATTCGACACGAAGATTTTAAAGAAAATCCCCCCACCCCATACTACTCTTAACATTGAACAAATTTCGAAAATTTTGTTTTTCTTAATGCTCTAATGATTTTGATTAAAACGCCACATATTAAAGCCATTTCTATCACAAATAAAATGTATATCTTGAATTTTCTGGGAATAGCTTCTAAAGACCTGTTTATTTTGGGTGAATTTTGCATAACTAGTAAACCGTAAGAGATAGATAAGTTACTATACAGAGAATGTAGGTCTTGTTAAAATACACAAGTTGTCATATGTTTTTTTTTTTTGTAGGGCTTACCGTTTTCGAGGCATTCCTTGTCATTAGTTTCAATTGTGAAGCACTTATACTTTTCTCCGGCGGGAGTGTCCGTTTCTCCTTTGTTCCACTCCTGGTCAAGCAAAGAAGCGATTTGCAATGGCTATTGCATAACGACAGCTTTTAAAACATTTGACTATCACCTAAGCGTAGAGCATTCCTTTAGTTCCCTTCTACTTATAAGGAACTAAGTAATAAGATTCTGCTAAGTTTATCTCGTTTAGAGTGATGTTGAAGGAAGACTCTTTTGTAACTTTGTTTGTAGAGTAGCTAGAGAAAGTCATGTGAGTGTAACACATCAGCTTTTTATGTTATTGTACTCACAGAGACACACAACACAGGGAACTTTTTCTAAAAATGCTTTTTTGATTACAGGGCACCCTAAAACGTATTTCTGGTGAATTCTCGATATTTTTGGGTGGAATGCAATACCTTCTCTATACACTAGGTACGTAGAAAAAGTAAAATAGTGAATTTTCTATACAGTTAACCGTTTCCGAGATACTCATTGTTGGTTTCAATTTTAGATTTTCCCAAACAAGAAGTTGTCAATGATTTGAAGGTAATTTAATGGACATGTCATGGCAAGCAGGTTTTAAAACATTTGACTGTCGGTTTATCCCTTGTTTGTGCTAATCTTCATCTGCCACGTTCTTACCAAAAGCTGACCTTGACACAGCAATGCATGCAAAAGCATGAGATGTAATGAGCCTGTGTAATCTCTACTCCCACAACACCGGAACAGGAAACTCATATTTTTTCCCCTTTTCATATTAAAAGATAGCTGCTGGCAGGAAATTTCTACATCCAAAGATTATAGCCCCCCCCCTTTTGTTTTTTTTAATTACGCGTATTTTTTTCTAAAGCATAATCTTATCCTCTTTGCTTTGTTGCAGTCCTTCAGAGTAACTTTTGGAATACAATTTTAAAATTCATTTGTAAAAATGTGATGTTTTCCATTCACTTGACTTTCTCTACTTACTCTGCAAAATATTTATTCTTATTAAAGTTTATTCTTCTATCTACGAGGGGCGTTCAATAATTCTTAGAAAATCCAAGAAATTCCACTCGTAGCATCGAAAAAATTTTGTATTTAGTAACCGTCGTCTTTTACTAGAGACAGTTATATCCATCATGTGGTTTCGTTGCCATAGGCGATTGAATCAACAATATTGTGCTTGTTTAGAAACACGAATCTTGCGGTGATAAAACACTTCTATTTAAAATACTTAACACCGAAAGAGATAAAAGCCGAGTTGGATCAAGTTCATGGCACATCTGCTCCTGCGTTTGTAACAATTTACAATTGGATAAATGAATTTAAACGTGGCCGTACATCCACAAATGATGAACATCGTTCCGGACGTCCAGTAAAAGTGACTTCCTCCGAAATTGCTGATAGAATCCAGGATATGGTTTTTAGTAATCGACGAATCAAAGTTCGCGAAATAATAGAAACGACAGGCACACCTCAATTCTGCACCAAAAATTAGGTTTACAAAAGTGTCTGCAAGATGGGTGCCGCGTTTGCTCTTAATGGAGAATGCACGTAACCGTGTGTTCGAAACGGAAGCCGGTTTGCCACTTTGCTGTCGCAGTCCTGGCGAGTTTCTGCGTCGATACATAACTGTGTATGAAACATGGATACACTACTATACTACAGACAAAAGTACAGTCGAAACAGTGGGATTTTAAAAGGCGAAATGCCTCCTAAGAATGTAAAGGTGGTGAAATCTGCAGACAAGGTGATGGCCTCGGTTTTTTGGGAAGCACGCGGAATCATCTATATTGATTACTTACAGAAAGGAAGAACAATAAATGAAGAGTATTATGCACCGGTTGAACGCAGAAATCAAGAACAAACCCCCTCACCTGGCAAGGAAAAAGATTCTCTTCCATCAAGACACTACAAGGGCGCACACCTGTGCAGTTTCAATGGCCAAAATTGTAGAATTAAGGTTCGAATTGCGACATACACCGTATTCACCAAATTTCGCCCCCAGTGCCTTTTTTTTTTCTTTTCTTTTTCTTTTTTTTTTTCCAAACTTGAAAAACTGACTCAGCAGAAAACTATTGACGTCTAACGAACAAGTCATCTCCCAAACAGATGTCTATTTTGAGGACCTCCCGAAATCCTACTTTTTGGAAGTCTTAACACAGTTGGAGAACGCTGGGAAAAGTGTATCGAGCTAAAATGAAATTGCTAAAAAATAAAGTTAAAAAATGTACCAAAAATGATTTGTTTTTCTTACGACATATTAATCACCCTATGTAGATCATACATACCAAGATAAAAATTAGCAGAAATAGTCTTATTACTTGCTTCCTTGTAAGTAGGAGCAAAATAAGGGAGTACCATAGGCTAAAGAGATAGTCAAATGTTATATCTGTGACATTTTATTGAAATTTATGTCAGTTATTCTTCAGAAAAGGTGTTATCAAAATTCTAACTTACGTGGTTATTTAAATAAGTAATTTTTAATCTAAATTTCTAATTAAACGTAGTCATATTGATATAAAATATCCAAATACATGTCAAAAATAGTTTACAAATAGATGTCATAAAATATTTTAGTTTCTCTATCACGTATGTACAATGTATATAGTGTATAGGGAATTCCATACATGTTTTGAGACTACCTCAACCTCCCCCCAAATTAGACAAATTTGGCGTGAGTAGCCAGCATAGCTCAAAAACGAAAAGACCGTTAAATACCAAACTTGGTATTTAAGTTTGGTATCTTCCAGGGATGCGACACGAAGATTTGCAAGAAAATCCCCCACTCCCTACTACTCTTTACATGGAACTTTTTCGAAAATTTTGATTTTCTCAAAAATGGCTCTAACGATTTTGATTAAAGATATTTACCTGACAGATAAAATGTATATGTTGAATTTTCTGGAAATAGCCTCTGAAGACCTCTTTACTCTCGATTATTTAATTGAATTTTGCATAACGGTAAACCGTAAGAGAGACAAAAACTTACAAAAAATGTACATCAGGTTAAAACACACAATTTATGCCATATACATTTTTTCCTAGAGTTAATCGTTTTTTAGGTATTCCTTGTTATTGGTTTTAGCTTTGAAAAACTTATACTTTTCTCATAAAGGAATTTGTCAACTCGTGTCCATACAAACAAAGGAACTTCAGTCACATAGCAACCAGCTTTTGGTTATCACTTTAACCTATGGTACTCCCTTATTTTGGTTCTACTTGCAAGGAAGCAAGCAATAAGACTACTTCTGCTAATTTTTTCTCGATTAGCATGAAGTAAATAGAAGAATAAGCTTTTTAACAATAATTTTACACAGAAGTAGAGAAAGTCATGTGGATGGAACAAATAAGATTTTTTCATATAAGAACTTTTAAACTCCTTGCCGTGCAAAGAAACGGATTTCAATCCCATAGCAGCCACATTTTAAAACATTTGACTGTCACTTTAACCTATGGTACTCCCTTATTTCCCTTCTACTTACAGGGAAGCAGGTAATAAGACTATTTCTGTTAATGTTTATCTCGATTAGCATGAAGTAAACAGAAGAATAAGCTTCTTAACAATTTTTTGTCACAGAAATGTAGAGAAAGTCATGTGAATGGAACACATCAGATTTTGTTATGGTAAGTTTTTGTCTAGTTCTTACGGTTTGCCAGTTATACAAAAATCATCCAGAATAAAGGAGTCTTCGGAAGCTATTCACAGAAAATTCAAGATATACATCTTTAATATACGGTATTCTATCAAAGTGGTTAGAGCCATTTTCGAAATTTTTCCCACATAAAGGGTAGTTTGGAGTGGGTAAATTTTCTTGAACATCTTCATGTCGTATCCTTGAGAGATACTAAACTTCAACACCATATTTGGTATTTAATGGTCTTTTCCCTTTTAAGCTATACTGGTCTTTTTCTTAAAACGTTTTTTTTTTTATTCAGGGGTTCTCGAAATGTATATTTCCGGTGAAACCCCTCTATCGGATTTTTTTGATGTAATACAATACCTTTCCTGCCTACTAGGTACATTCTGCATGCGTGCAACAAAAAGTAAAATTAAATCTCTTTGTAGAATCGTGTAGATGTAGATAGTGCATTCCACCTAAATCTCGTACACTAAATGTTTTGTTGTAATTAAAACAAATAATGTTGTAGGATAGGAGACGATCGCATGTCACTGAGGAGCAGTTCGAGACCATTTCAGCAGCAGATGCAAACATGTGTCACCGGGTCCATGGCAACGCGCTGCACTTGTTTAGGAATGTATTTGTTGAGGAAGGTGCCAGGTGGTTGGTGTATCGAGAAGCGGTTTCCATGGCAACCCCAAATGATGAAACACTCAGCTGCTAAAATAAACACTTAAGAGGCAGACGCCAATTACACTAGCTTTTCTGTTTTATATGTTCGCTAATTGCTGCAGTAATTACTGTGCTGCCCTCTACTTAAATAATTAAATGAATAAGGGGCCTCAGTGCATGTGTTTTCGGAGCGTTCGCGTCACATAGTAAATCTGTGTTCTAGGTCAGCGCAGCCGTTAAAACGTCTATGAATGTAATTTACACTACATCAAATGCATAAATTAAAAAAAATGTCAATTACGAGCAGAAATTCAATTTGCATACATTACTTTGTTGAGGGCCGGGACACAAACCCGGCGCAACTAGGTTAAGGAGGAAGCGCGATACTCGATGATGAATATGCATTGCCACAACCCGGTTTCAATTTCATTTCGACGTAATGAGATCATTACTAACTCAACTAATATTTATTGCCATGTAAAAGTGTTAACAGGAGGCGGCGGCAGCAGTGGTGGGTGCTTTTCTCCATTTGCCAACACATAAATCATCACAGTGATTTATCATCGCAAACACAAAAGTTAAACGGCTCAAATCGCAGTGATTTGTGGCTGAACGTCCTCCTTAAGCAGCTTGTCTTGCGTATAAATATTTATATGCGTAAATACCTCTCAATACTCGAGGTTAAAACACAGGGAAAACACACAAGTGAGTTTTTATGTATGTTGCTTCATTAGCTTCTTAAGGTAGATCTGACCAAAAATGCTGAGATTGTTTCCTACATGATAAAATAATATTCAATTCAACATTTAAAAAAGCATTCTATTAAAATTATGTACGATTTCACAGGAAATGCATGTTTTGAGGACCCCTGATTTAAACATTTAGAAGGTCCATGTATGTTTGTAAAAACACAACTCAAAACTCTGATGTGTTCCATTCACATGACTTTCTATACATCTCTGTAACACATTATTGTTAAAAAGCTTATTCTTCTATCCACTTCATGCTAATCCAGATAAACATTAACAGAAATTGTCTTATTACTTGTTTCCTTGTAAGTAGAAGGGAATACACTAGGATAAGGCGATAGTCAAATGCTTTAAAATATGGTCCTATGTGAAACAACTGAAGTTCGGTTCGCTTTGCATGGCCTGCAGTAAAACAAGAGAGATGAAACGAAACTCATTACTGGTTTGAGAAAAGTTTTAGTAGTTTAAATCTGAGACCAATAACAAGGAATAACTCAAAAATGGTCAACTCTACGAAAAAAATGTATGACCCAATTTTTTTTTATTTATTTTTTTTTACGGAGATCTGCATTTTTGTTTATTAAGTACTTGTCTATCTTTTACAATTTAACCCTTATGCAAAATTTTCCAAAACTCAACCAGAATAAAGTGTTCTTTAGATGCTATTCCCAGAAAGTTCAAAACACGCATTTATTTTTCATTGAAATATCTTTAATATATGACATTTTAATCGAAATCGTTAGAGCCATTTTTGAGAAGATCAAAACTTTCGAAATGTTTTCCATGTAAAAGAGAATTTAGGGTGGAGAGATTTTCCTCAAAATTTTTAAGTCGCACCCTTAAAAGACATTTAAGGTTTTTAAGGTTTTTCAGCTATGTCCACGGACACCCACACATCTTTTTATTATTACTTTCTCTACACGTACTATGTATAGAGAAGGTATTGTAATGCACCTACATATTTGATACCGATATTTCACCGGAAATACATGTTTTGAGACCCCTTGAATCCAAAGAAAAGGATTTTTAGGAAAAGGTCAGTGTGTGTGTCTCTGGGCAGCATAGCTCAAAAACGAAAAGATTGTTAAATACCTAACTTGGTATTTAGGTTTGATATCTTTTAAGGATGCAACACAAAGATTTTCAAGAAAATCCCCCACCCCCACATATCCTTTACATGGAACTTTTTTGGAAAATTTTAATTTTCTGAAAAATGGCTCTAACGCTGTTGATTAAAATATCATGTATTAACGATATTTACAGGACAAATAAAATGTATATCTGGAATTTTCTGGGAATAGCTTCTGAAGACTAATTTACTCTGGATGATTTTTATTGAATTTTGCATAGCTGGTAAATAGTAAGAGAGAGACAAAAAATTACAACACAAACAATTTATATTCATTTGTTTCGTGGAGTTGATTGTTATTGGTTTCAGCTTTCAAAAACTTATACTTCTCTGATACAGACTCCTGTCCGTACAAACAAAGGAACTTCAGTCACATAGCAACCAGCTTTTGACTATCACTTTAGCCTATACTACTCCCTTATTTCTCTTCTACTTACAAGGAAGAAGTAATAAGACTATTTCTGCTAATTGTTTCTCTATTAGCATGAAGCAAACAGAAGTACAAGCTTTTTAACAATGATTTGTTGCAGAGATGTGGTGATGATGTGAGGGTTGACCGCATACTTACTTCACTTGTGTGTTATGTTGCAAGTGCTCCACGATGATAATGCATTTAGAAGCAGCCATGTCTGTGTGATGCTCACTACAACAAAGAAAAACAAGCTCGCAGCGAGTGTTTTTACTGTACATGAACACAGCACATGTTTTTCTTTGAAAAATGAATACAAATGTGGCAGATCGCGAGAGAAAAATGAAAACATCTGCTATCGCACGCTAGGCACTTAAGATCCAACCACATCTGGATATATAAATATAGGACTGGATAATGAAGCTGCAAATGTTCTAATGGAAAGAGGATATTACGTCACCGATGCAGCGCTTTTACTGCCGATAAAATGCTATGTGCATACTCCACTCCTTTTGGTGGGTGAGGCGGGCACTTGCCATGGTATAACAAACTGCGTTACCATGGTAACAGGCTGTGAAGAACGTACATAGAACAATATTGTAGGTACGACGGACAGTTTCCATGGTAAACCTTTGTAACTAAGTGCGTTACCATGGTAACAGGCTGTGAAGAACGTACATAGAACAATATTGTAGGTACGACGGGCAGTTTCCATGGTAAACCTTTGTAACCAAGTGCGTTACCATGGTAACAGGCTGTGAAGAACGTACATAGAACAATATTGTAGGTACGACGGGCAGTTTCCATGGTAAACCTTTGTAACTAAGTGCGTTACCATGGTAACAGGCTGTGAAGAACGTACATAGAACAATATTGTAGGTACGACGGGCAGTTTCCATGGTAAACCTTTGTAACTAAGTGCGTTACCATGGTAACAGGCTGTGAAGAACGTACATAGAACAATATTGTAGGTACGACGGGCAGTTTCCATGGTAAACCTTTGTAACTAAGTGCGTTACCATGGTAACAGGCTGTGAAGAATGCACACAGAACGATATTGTAGGTACGACGGGCAATTTCCATGGTAAACCTCCGTAACTAAGTGCGTTACCATGGTAACAGGCTGTGAAGAACGTACATAGAACAATATTGTAGGTACGACGGGCAGTTTCCATGGTAAACCTTTGTAACTAAGTGCGTTACCATGGTAACAGGCTGTGAAGAACGTACATAGAACAATATTGTAGGTACGACGGGCAGTTTCCATGGTAAACCTTTGTAACTAAGTGCGTTACCATGGTAACAGGCTGTGAAGAACGTACATAGAACAATCTTGTAGGTACGACGGGCAGTTTCCATGGTAAACCTTTGTAACTAAGTGCGTTACCATGGTAACAGGCTGTGAAGAATGCACACAGAACGATATTGTAGGTACGACGGGCAATTTCCATGGTAAACCTCCGTAACTAAGTGCGTTACCATGGTAACAGGGAGGGGTGAATGACATAAAACAAATTGTAGGTACGACTGGCAGAGTCCGACTTGTTTTAACAATCAGACACAAAAGAGCATGCTTAAAACTAGTATCTTACATGGAATAATTTTAAATTAAATCTCACTTGGCTTGAGGAATTATTTCGAAAAGAACGCTATGAAAAAGTTATTTATTCACCAAGGTACAGAAATGGCTAAAGAAAAAGATTCGTTTGCAGTGCTCTTATTGTAAAATATAAGTACCCTGCACGACTCTTTCAGTTTTCAAGATTGAATAATTTTTTTTCTCAAAATTAGAGCCTCATTTCAAAATCACATTGTGTATTTGAGGAGGAGTATTAACATGTTGGAGCAAATTAGTAAAGTTATACGAAGAAAACAACCTTGGTAACCAACTGCGTTACCATGGTAACAAGCTAGGGAGAGTGTTAAACAATATACCATGGTAACAGGCTAGAGAGAGAGAGAGAGAGAGAGATTAAAACGGACACGTTACGTTATTAAGCTCGATATACGATCCGTTTCATTAGTATTCCGGAGCGAAGCCGATATCTCCTTACCAAAATAACCGCTATGCAAAAGGATTTGTGTAAGCTAATAGCTGCCTACTTCCCACGTGAAGTTCAGCTGCAACAAACACTGCCTTCAAAATATAAGTAATTAAGGTAATAAATAAAATGTAACGGGTTGTGA
The DNA here is from genome assembly GCA_030762935.1 of Hymenopus coronatus. Classification (NCBI taxonomy): domain Eukaryota; kingdom Metazoa; phylum Arthropoda; class Insecta; order Mantodea; family Hymenopodidae; genus Hymenopus; species Hymenopus coronatus. The sequence continues at coordinate 5,670,184 of CM060892.1, forward strand.
CGACCATCATTTGTTTTTACCTATCTTATGTTTCATGTTAATCAAGATAAACGTTTACAGAAAAAGTTACACTACACATTTAGTTGTAGAAACGAGAGCACTCATTTGCTTCGAAGTAGTTACTTTTATAACGGCTTTTACTTTCTCCGCTGAGTACTGCAAGTATTTCAACTAAAATTCGATACCGACATTTCACCAGAAAGACTTGCTTAGAACAGCCCTTAATCAATATAAAAAAATCTACGACGGAGCTTAATTGAGTAGTTTACGAGGTCATTTCAGATGCCCAACTTGATTTTGACGCAAAGAAGTGCAGCAAAGTAATTTTGTTGCAGCGATATTAGTGTGTATACATCAACACGATGTTATGTTCAATAAGTGACAAATATTGTTTCGCTCTAAGGATAGTATCAGAACAACAATAATATCGGCCTGCTATAACATCGCGCCCACCAAATAAATAACCAACTATAACCCTTGGTGAATGGCTCAAACTTAACCTCATCTTTCCTTGCTTTTCTTTTAATATCACAAAATTCTCGTAGAAAAAACATTGTATGATACGCGAGCGTGAAGTTTCTTTTTGATTCTCGTTTCACAATATTCCCGCTCGAATCAAAAACCACCACTTTATGCTCTTATGTCTTATGTAAATATTTACACAATAGTGCCTAATGTTTAATTTTATCACCGTTGTCAGTGACTAAAGTGGAGTTTTGTAACACGTAAATATAGAAATAGCAACAAGAAAGGCTTCCTCGTGAAAAATACACTGAGTAACATACAGTGTTTATTAAACATTTTCAGATAACAAATGTCATATATCTAGTTCCGCTATATCATTTGAACCGTAACTGCATGTTCCAAAATGTTCAAAGTGAGCCGTGTTTTTACTTTCTCTACACGTACTATGTACATAGTGTATAGAGAAGGTATTGTATTCCACCCAAAAAAATCAAAACCGAGAATTCACCGGAAATATATGTTTTACGGTCCCTTGTATCCAAAAAAAGGTCCGCGCGTGTGTACCCATGTGTCCGATAACACAAAAACGAAAAGTCGGTAAAATACCAAACTTGGTGTTTAAGTTTGGTAAATTCCAGGGATGCGACATGAAGATTTTGAGAAAAATTCCCCCACCCTAAACTACCCTTTAAATGGAACCTTTTTCGAAAATTCCGTTTTTCTCAAGAATGGCTCCAAAGTTTTTGATTAAAATATCGTGTTTTAAAAATGTTTACGTGAAAAATATGTATATCTTGAATTTTCTGAGAAAAGCCTCTGAAGACTACTTCATTCTGGATGAATTTTACGAAATTTTGCATAACTGCTAAACCGTAAGAGATTCACGTAAACTTATCATAGAAGAAATGTAGAGCACATTAAAACACACAATTTGTTATATACATTTTTTGAGATATTCCTTGCTTTAAAAACTTCAATTTCTGTTAATGTTCATCTTGATTAGCATCAAGTAGGTAGAAGAATAAGCTTTTTAACACCAATTTGTTGCAGAGATGTAGAGAAAGTCATGTGAATGGAGCACATTATTTTTTTTATTCTCTTCGGCCTTTTCTACCGTTAAACTAACAGGCCTTTTCAACCACACTTTACCCGTCCGCGCCTATCACCTGTTCGACTCCACTGCGGAACCAAATATCACATCTTAACTCCGCGAATCTTCCATGACTAGTGAAATAGCGTCGCTCAACCAACAAGAGAACTGTTTATGTTTGTTTTGTTATGTCCACCCTCGGGCATAGAACTTCCAACCCCTACGGAAAATTGTCCTGCCCTTAACGGTACTATTCTCTCTGGGTCGAGTCCCAGCATGTAATAACTGTGTCCTTGCCTTCTTAGACGCGTTTTACAATATTTCTTTCCTGGCCATTTTCAATCTGTATATGTGTCCCTTATTAGTATAATTTATATTATATTTGCTTTAATACATTTCTCCCTTTTAGGGACCTTTTAACCCGTGACATGGCACGTACTAGGGTCCGCTGATAAGTCCCGGACCTCTCAATAAAAACAGCATTTATTTATTTATTTTGCTTTATCTCTCAACATATTCTCCAGAAAGGCTAATACACTTGTCATATCGGTGTTCTAATTTAATTAAACCATCTCTGTAGTGTGATTTATCAAGGTCCACAAAATAGCTGTTTACCGCATCAATGACCTCCTCGTTGCTGTGAAATCTTCGTCCTCCAGGACATTTTTGGAGGTTTGGGAACAGGTGGTAGTCGGCGGGTGCTAGATCTGGCGAATAGGGTGGATGTTCAAGCAATTCCAACTTTAATTCACACATTTTTCTCATTGCAATGACTGAACGATGGGCCGGAGCATTGCCGTGTTGAAACAAGACCCCCCCCCCGCCCCGCCAAATGAGATCTTTTTCTTTTCACCTCCTCACTCAAACGTTGCAGTAAGCTTGGGTAGTAGTCACCAGTGATACTTTTACCCTTTTCCACGTAATCAATAAAAATAATTCCCTGTGCATCCCAGAAAAAAACTCGCAATAACCTTGTTAGCTGACAAAACTGACTTTGCCTTTTTTGGAGTTTGTTCACTTGGCGTAATCCATTGTTTTGACTGTTATTTACTTTCTGGAGTGTAGTGATGTATCCAAGTTTCATCCATGGTAATAAGCCGTCTCAAAAATTCCCTGGGATTTTTACGGTAGAGCTCCACATTCTTAATAGAAACAGTTTTTCTTTGCAACTTTTGATCAGGTATTAACAAACGCGGCACGCATGTTACACAGACCTTGTGAAAGCCCAACTTGCTTAAAATATTACCTGCACGTTCTTTTGATACGTTCACAGTCTCTGCTATCTCAAACAACTTTAATCTGCGGTCTTCCAGAACTAAATGATGTATTTTTTCAATGATCTCTGGAGTTGTCACTTCTACAGGGCGACCAGAGCGAGGCTCATCACTAGTGCTCGTACGTCCCATTTTAAACTCTACAACCCACCTTTTAATCATTGAATATGAAGGGGCAGAGTCTTTCAATGTACTGTCCATTTCCTCCTTGATTTCTTTAGCCGTTAAGCCTTTCAAATGGAAGTATTCAATCACTGCTCGTTTTTCCAAACCCTGCATTTTCGTGAAAACTGTAAAGTTGTCTTGTTTAAAATGCTGTCATTGGAAAACTAAACAAGCTATTGACCTGTAACAATGGATACAAGCTAGTCTAGGCCTAACTGGCCTAGTGGCGACCCTCGCACTGTCTCAAGTTTTGGGGAGGATCACGTGTGAGGTAAACCCTAGCCACACGGGATTGCCGCGCGGTTTCAATAAGAAGCATGCTTTACTAGCAGGGAAGTAGGCTACAAAGTGTTAATCACAGTTATCACTTACCTCGACGTCTTAATTCACCACTGATAGTATACTTATGACAACAATATCGATATATCGATCCCGCCCGGTCAGTTTTAGTGTTGCTGGTAACCGGTTTTCCTCGACCTGTCGATATTAGTGTGTTTTTTTACTTCCCCCTCGCGTCTAGCTGGTAGCGGTGTTGGGGGCGTGACGTAATCTTACTTCACTTCCCTGTTGCCAGTAGGGTAGTGCTTGCTTACCTCACAAACAAAATCTCATCACTTTCTCTACATCTCTGCAACAAATTATTGTTAAAAAGCATACGCTTCTATTTACTTCATGCTAATCGAGAAATAATTAGCACAAAATATAGTCTTATTACTTGCTTCCTTGTAAGTAGAAGCGAAATAAGGGAGTAGCGTAGGTTAAAGTGATAGTCAAAAGCTGGTTGCTATGTGCCTGCAGTTCCTTTGTTTGTATGGACACGAGTTCACAAATTCCTTTTTTTTAAAGCTGAAACCAATAACAAGGAATATCTAAAAAACGATTAACTACACGAAAAAAACATATTGTGTGTTTTAATGTGCTGTACATTTTTTGTGTGGTATTTGTCTATCTCTTACGGTTTAGCAGTTATGCAAAATTCCGTAAAATTCATTCAGAATAAAGAGGCCTTCAAAGGCTATTCCCAGAAAATTCAAGATATAAATTTCTTTTGTGAGGTAAATATCTTTAGTATATGATATTTTAATCAAAATCGTTAAAGCCATTTCTGAGAAAATAAAAATTTTCGAAAAAAGTTCCATGTGAAGGGTAGTTGGAGGTGGGGGGATTTTCTTGAAAATCCTCATGCCGCATCTTTGGAAGTTACCAAATTTACATACCATGTTTGGTAATTGACTGTCTTTTCATTTTTGAGCTATGCTGTCCACACACACACGCGCGCGCGCGCGGACCTTTTTACAATAAAGCTTTTTTGGATTCAGGGGGACCCAAAACATGTATTTCCGGTGAAATCTCGGTAACGAATTTTTGGGTGCATTACAATACCTTCTCTATACACTATGTACATAGTACGTATAGAGAAAGTAAAAATTCAGGATAATACTGTGCATAGCTTGAAAAGACAATGAACATAAATGAACCAAACTGACTCAGAATTCATTACAGTGAATTACAAGATACATCTTTACTGTATCGAAAGAAAAAGCCCTCACTCAAAAATATGTTTCAGTGTTGAACACCTATTCTTTCGTATTTTCGACTTTTTACTTTCTCTACACGTAATGTATATTGTGTAAGAGAATTGCATCGAAAAATTCGATCCGAGATTTCACCGGAAATAAGCTTTAGAATCCCTTGTATCCCAAAAGAAAGCATTTTTAGAAAAAGGCCCATGTGCATACTTTTGGACAGCATAGCTCAAAAACGAAAAACCCGTTAAATACCAAACTTGGTATCTTCCAAGGATGCGACACGAAGATTGTCAACAAAATCCCCTCCACCCCAAACTGCCATTTATATGGGAAAAAATAGAAAATTTTGATTTTCTCAAAAATGGTTCTAACGATTTTGATTTAAATACCGTATATTAAAGATATTTGCACGACAAATAAAATGTATGTCTAGAATTTTCTGGGAATAGCTTCTGAAGACCTCTTTACTGTGGATGATTAATTTTTTGATTTTTCCTAACTCGTAAGAGATATACAAAAACTTACTACACAAAACATGTAGATCTCCTTAAAACGCACAATTCACGTCATATTATTATTATTAGTATTATTATTATTATTATTATTTTTTGTGAAATTGATCGTTTTCGAGATATTCCTTGTCAATGGTTTTAGTTTTATAACACCACATTTGACTGTCGGTTTAGCCTGGTGTATTCCCTTAATTACTTACAAATTATACGGAAGTAAGTAATAAGACCGTTTCTGTTAATGTTTACTCAATTAGCATGAAGTGGATACAAGAATAAACTTACTAACAATAATCTTTTACAGATATCATGTAAATGTTAACACATCATATTGTGAATCTGCGTTCTCTTTCACTGTTTATCTACTAGCAGGAACAGAACGTGTCCAGGCAGTGAGCAATGCTAGAGACCACGCTAGTCCATCACTCTTATGTGCTCAATGCAGCAAATTGCTGGCCCCGACCGAGCTCTATTTATGAAGTAATTACTCGAATGAATGCACTCCTTTATCTTAAATAGCTTCCGAGATAATGGCTCAGGAATTAAGGATTAACATTGGTGGTGTAGGATTTTTTATATAACCTTAATTCAAGTTTTAATGGTTTTTTTACTTTCTCTACACGTACTATGTACATAGTGTATAGAGAAGGTATTGTTTTGCTCCCAAAAATTCGATACCGAGATTTCACCGGAAATATATGTTTTGAGATCCCTTGTATCCAAAAAAAAAAAAAGCATTTTTAGAAAAATATCCGTGTCTGTGTGTAGCATACCTCAAAAACGAAAAGACCGTTAACAACCAAACTTGGTATTTAAGTTTGGCATCTTCCAAGGATTTTCAAGAAAAATCCCCCCACCCCAAACTGCCCCTCAGATGGAAAAAATTTCGAAAATGTTTATTTTCTTAAAAATGACTCTAACGATTTTGATTAAAATCTCTTATATTTAAGATATTTACTTGCCTAATAAAATGTATTTCTTGAATATCTTTATTCTGGATGATTTTTATTGAATTTTGTATGATTGGTAAACCGTAAGAGATAGACAAAAACTCATTAGACAGAGAATGTAAATCACGATAAAAGACACAATTTTTGTCATTTACATTTTTATCGTGGGTTTACTCTTTTATCTTAAATAGCTTCCGAGATAATGGCTCACGAATTAAGGATTAACATTGGTGGCGTAGGATTTTTAATCTAACCTTAATTCAAGGTTCTATTTTAATGTTTTTTTTTTTTTTTTTAATGAAGTATAAGAGAAAAGACAAATGGAATTTCAAATCGAAAGTTTGTTATCATTTATATTCCATCTTTCAGCTGTTTAAATTGGCTTCAAGTATCTAATAAGACAGTTTTGGCATTGTGCCATTGGTATACCTGCAAAAAACTGGTTGCTTGACACAAACATTAACAGTGCGCGAAATATTCCCCACTTGATACATTACTACTTCATTAGCGTTCCTATTTCTGAGGTAGGGCGCCGGCAATGTTTTCAAAACTGGCTTTTCTCTCTGTTTGGAGCATTTAAAAACCACTATATTAGTACGATAAAATATTGTAAACTCGGATCGCTTGATAGCTTAGTCTTAATATGCGATTCTACTCCAGAGTCCGCAGTTCATCTCCTGTGCGAGCCAATTTGCCTCTCTCCGTCCAGCACTGGTAAAATAAACTATTGATCTGTATTTTTACTTTCTCCACACGTATTGTGTCCATAGCGGGTAGAGAAGGTACCAAACTTAGTATTTAAATTTGGTATTTTCCAAGAATGCGACAGGAAGATTTTCAAGAAAATGCCCCCACCCATACTACCCTTTAAATGAAAACAAATTCAAAATGTTTGATTTTCTCAAAAATGGCTCTAAAGATTTTGATTAAAATCTCGAATATTGAAGATATCTACCCGACAATTAAAATGTATATCTTGAATTTTCTGGGAATAACCTCTGAAGACCTCTTTTTCTGAATGCATTTTAAGGAAATTTGCATAACTGGTAAACCATGAGAGACAGATAAAAATTTGCTGCACAAAAAATGTAAATGTCGTTATAACACACATTTAACATTTTAAAACATTTGACTGTCGGTTTAGTCTAGCTTTTACTTATAAAGGAATGTTAATGTTTATCCAGTTATCATGAAGCAGATACAAGAATAAACTTACAAACAATAATTTGTTAGAGAGACGTAGAGAAAGTCATGTGAATGGAACAGTGTATATAGAAGGTATTGTATTCCACACAGAAATTCGATACCGAGATTTCAACGGAAATACATGTTTTGGATCCCCCTCAATCCTAAAAAAGCATTTTTAGAAAATTGTGTGTGTGTGTGTGTGTGTGTGTGTGTGTGTGTGTGTGTGTGTGTGTGTGTGTGTGTGTGTCTGTGGGCAGCATAGGTATTTAAGTTTGGTATCTTCCAAGGATGCGACACGAAGATTTTCAAGAAAATCCCCCCACTCCAAACTACCCTTTACATGGAACTATTTTCGAAAATTTTGATTTTCTCAAAAATGGCTCTAACGATTTTCTTTAAAATATTGTATATTAAATATATTTACTTGACAAATAAAATTTATATCTTGAATTTTCTTGGAATAGTCTCTGAAGACTACTTTATTCTGGATGAATTTTACGGAATTTTGTATAACCGCTAAACCGTAAGAGATGGACAAAAATTTACCACACAAGAAATGTAGAGCACGTTAAAACACACAATTTATGTTATATGCATTTTTTTCGTGGTGTTAATCGTTTTGAGGTATTCTTTGTTTTGGGTTTCAGCTTTAAAAAACGTATACTTTTCTCATACATGAATTTGTCAACTCCTTTCCATACAAACAAAGGAACTAAAGTGACTTTTTAACAATAATTTGTTGCAGAGATGAAGAGAAAGTGATGTGAATGGACCTTGCCTATATTGTAGATACGTGCTAGAGTGTCTTGACTGCCCACAGTGAAAGAAAGCAGGCTTTACAAGCTGCTGGTACAAAAGGAACCACTGACATAAAGACACAAGCACTTTTAACGTACAACTTTATTGGCCACTCACGGACTTTTTGTACGTTTTCATTCTCCTGGAACGTATTTTTTTACACCTACACGAAGCAACATGGCGGCGGCAAAAACAAGTGCGCATCATTATAAAAGCATGTACGAGCGGTTACAAAAATGTCGGCATTTTCTACAGGAAAACACGAACTGTTCTAGGATTTCCGGACATCTGTATATAACCATGGGAGTCGAGGAGCTTTCTTTTCACATGCTCGCTCCTCTTATGTAGGTTATCTTTTGTTTTACACTAAACGTGCGTTTTGCTTCCAACAAATTCCGTCTGTGTCGGCTTCAAATCCCAAGCTTATTCTTCTGTTTACTTCTTGCTGATCAAGATAAACATTAACAGAAATAGTCTTATTACTTGCTTCCTTATAAGTAGGAGGGAAATAAGGGAGTAGCATAGGTTAAAGTGACAGTCAAAAGCTGGTTGCTATGTGACTGAAGTTCCTTTGTTTGTATCGACAGCAGTTGACAAATTCCTGTATGAGGAAAAGTAAGTTTTTCAAAGCTGAAACCAATAACGAAGAATATCTAAAAAACGATCAACTTCACGAAAAAAATGTATATTATGTAAATTGCGTGTTTTAACGTGCTCTGCATTTTTTGTGTGGTAAGTTTTTCTCCATCTCTTATGGTTTTGCAATTATGCAAAATTCCGCAAAATGCATTCGGAATAAATTTGTCTTCAGAGGATATTCCCACAAAATTCAAGATATACTGTTTGTCATGTAAATATCTTAAATATAAGAGATTTTAATTAAAATCGTTAGAGCCATCTTTCTGAATAACAAAATTTTCGAATTTTCTTGAAAATCTTCATGTCGCATCCTTGGAAGATACTGAACTTAAATTTCAAGTTTGGTATTGAACGGACTTTTTGTTTTTGAGTTATGCTGTCCACAGTCACGGACATTTTTCTATTTTGTTTTTTTTTTTTTTAGTAATGGGTCCCAAAAAATGTATTTCCCGTGAAATCTCGGTATTGAATTTTAGGTACAATACAATACCTTCTCTACATAGTACGTGTAGAGAAAGTAATAAGAAGCCGAATGACACCATTCCCCACGTCTACGTAGAGTGTAGCGAAGCCACGTGAACGTACCACACATCTTGTTGGCGGGTTTTCTTCCGCTCTCATAACTGAGAGGTAACCCTGCACTTACGGTCATCTGAAGAAACGTTTCCTTCCTAAATTTCTTTGCCAATTATCGTATCATTTCATGGCATGAATCTATCAATTTCGCCGCCTGCGGTGCCGTATAATTATAGTTCATATCAGGAAGTGGCTCCCGAAGGGCACAAGCATAGCCGAGAGTCTAACGTTTCTGACCCGACCTCATCCGTTAGCTTTTCGGAGGCGGTTCCGACATTTGCAGAATCTGGCATTAATTCTAAACGCTATTCAGGTACTTTCTCTTGCACGTATGTTCATGTGTTACACCCAAAAATTCATTTCGAGATATTCCCGGAAATATATGTTTTGAGGTCCCCTGAGTAAAAAAGTATGTTTAGAAAGTGCTCTGTGAGTGCGTGTGTGGGTGGACAGCATAGCTCAAAAACGAAAAGCCTGTTAAATACCAAACTTGGTGTTAAGTTTAGTATCTCCCAAGGATCCGATACGCAGATTTACAAGAATATTCCCCGAACCTTAACTATTCTTTACAAGGAAACATTTTCGAAAATGTTCACTTTCTCAAAAATTGCGCTAATAATTTGGATTAAAATAACGTATGTATATTAAAGATATTTACGTAAAAAATAAAATATGTCTTGTATTTACTGGGATTAGCCTCTGAAGACCTGTTTATATAACTGGCAAACTGTAAGAGATAGACAAAAACTTACTACACAAAAAATGTACATCTTATTAAAAAACAATTTGTCATGCACTTTTTTTTTAGTTAAGCGTTTTCGAGATATTCCGAGATCTTGTTTTCAGCTTTAAGGAACTTAAACGCCAGACTTTTTCTCTTCGTCTCTCTTTTGTTTGCTCGTAGGAAGCAAAGAGAACCGGAATTCAGTTGTTTCATAAAGCTTTAACCCTGTGCATTCCCTTATAAGAAAGCGCGTGGCAGTGTTTACCTTGATTAGCATGATGTATATAAAAGAATAATCTTGTGTAAGGAAATGTTGTTTGTGGAATGACTAGAGAAAGCCATGTGAATGGAATCAAATCACAATTTTTTTTTTATTAATTTACATATTAAGGTCGAATATTTGGGTGGAATACAATACTTCCCATTTCTTAATATGAGAGGGAGAGGAGGGAGGTCAGAAGGAACAGAGTTAGCAGAATCTGGTCTGAGGAACGAATCCGTCTCGCTTATGGTTTAGCAATACTATATAGTGCACTAAGAACTGTAAGTTATATTACCAGCTCGAGAATGTATATTGGGAATACGAGATCTGATAAGTAACTTACAGTTCGTCGTTACCCAAGTACTTTTTGAAATACTTGAAAAAACTGTAACAACAATAATAATAATAAATCAAAATTTATTTTAAATATTTTATGAACATTAAGAAAAAATGAATTCCCGATGTGAACAAATGAAAGCTTACATCTAAATGATATGGACAAAGCCTTCTTATACACTCTTTTGTTAATGAATTTTGCAATAGATTCTTTACTTGAAGTAGCACATGTCATTTCTTAATTGTACTGTAAGTATTAATGACCTCTCAAACTCTTACAGTGCTTGTTGCCATGGCAATTAATAAATGAATTGTAAATTTAGCTTACATTACCAAATATGTGTTCAGAATGATTAACTTACATATCAAGTATTTCAAAAAAGTCATTCAGAATGAAGAGGTCTTCAGAGGCTATTCACAAGATACACATCGTTTGAAGAATTTTAGAGCAAATAAAAGGGTAGTTTGGGACACCAGGATATTCTTGAGGATTGTGCGGTCGAATTTATATAATATACTGAACCTAAATACCAATTTTGGTTCATATCCGACATTTGGTTTTTGACTTATACCACTGACGTAAGAGGCCTCTAGAAATGACATCTGAAGCACGTGTACTAATATCGGCAAACAGTAGATTATCAAAGGCGGATATTACCTTTAATGGCAACATAGCCCATTATTAGCAACACTTGAAACACATTAGCAAGCTCTTAAGTAAATAGTCCGCATTGCGAATTCTGTCAGACAAATTGATCCTATTATTGATACGCAATTAACAACTTTTTTGTCGAGGTTAAAAAACCTGTTTCGCTTGTACCTTGCAATTTAAATGTTTCTGTTCTTAATTTGTTTCTTTATTGAGATATCTGTCTTTTGTTACTTTCTACATTATGCTAATCGAGAACCTGCTTCGCGACGGGTTTACGTCGTTATGGAAACGGACTGGCGCTTTAGTACACTGCTCGTAAAGAGTTCCAATTAAACATACTTCCTTTCTGCTTCAAAAATAGTCCTTTCAAATGTAAGTTCTCGTTCTGAACACACACTTGGTAATGTAAGGCAATTGCCATGGCAACAAGCACTGAGAGGTCATTAATACTTACAGTACAATTAGGAAATGTCATGTGCTACTTCAAGTAAACAATCTATTGCAAAATTCATTAACAAAAGACTGTATAAGGCTTTGTCCATATAATTTAGATGTAATCTTTCATTTGTTTACATCGAGAATTCATTGTTGCTTAATGTTCAATAAAATATTGAAAAGGAATTTTGATTTAATATTCTTTTTTTACAGTTTTTTCAAGTATTTCAAAAAGTAATTGGGTAACGACGAACTGTAAGTTACTTATCAGATATCGTATTCCCAATATACATTCTCGACCTGATAAGTATAACTTACATTTCTTAGTACGCTATATACAATTGCATACTTTATTTCGTTTATTACTACTCATGTACTTTTCTTCCCCTAATTTATTTGTCACTCCCGCACTAAAACGTAAAAATACAGTAGAGCTCCGTTTAGCCGAATTAGAACCGATTCGGATATCTTGAAATGTTATATTCATTGGTATATATTATCATTTTTTGGGGAAAAAAATTTTGGAGGTAGTCTTAGGTAAAAAGTATTACTTTCTCCACACGTATTAAGCATCTAGTGGCTATTGAAAGTACAACTAAAAAATTAGATATCGATATTTCACGGCAAATATACGATTTGAGGTCCCCTGAATCTAAAGAGATCTAATGTGTTCCAACATGACTTTCCGTATCTGTTCTACAAACTTTCCATACAAAAGATTATTCTTCTATCTACTTCATGGTGTTGAAGATAAAATTAGCAAAAGTTGTTTTATTACTTGGTCCTTGTAAGTAGAAGCGAAATAAGGGAATATACTAGCCTAAAGTGATAATCAAATCTTTTAGAAGCTGGTTGCTATGTGTTAGAATTCCTTTCTCATGAAATTCGACCAGAATGAACAGGTCTTCAAAGCTATTCCCAGTAAATTCAAGATACATATTTTGGCCATGTAAATATCTTTAATATACGGTATTTGAATCAAAATCGTTAGAGCCATTTTTGTGAAAATCAACAATTTGGAAAATGTTTCCAGGATAGTTTGGGGATTTTCTTGAAAAACATACAAAGTATAGTATTTAACGTAATTTTCGTTTTTGAGTTATGCTGTCCACACACACACACACCTAACGAATTTTCTTTCTAATTTTTTTTTTTTTATTTAGGGTGTCTCACAGCATATTCTAAGTGAAACCTCAGTTTCTAATTGTTGGGTGGATTACAATACCTTCTCTATATATTATTACGATGTACATACATGCTAGAGAATGAAAAATGAATTTTTAGAAAAAGGTCCATATGCATCTGTTTGTCTGTGTACAATATGGCTCAAAAAACGAAAAGACCGCAAAATTCAAAATTTGGTGTTTCAGTTTAATACGTTCCAAACGTACGACACAAAGATTTTCAACAAAATTCCGCACCTCAAACTACCATTTATATCAAACACGAAAGATATTTCCATGACATATTTATTCTGGATGAATTTTACATGACTTGTAAACCGTAAGAGATAGACAAAACGCCATTTTCATATTTAGTTTCAGTATCTTCCAAGCTTGTGACACGAAGATTTTCAAGAATATCCTCGCAGCCTTAACTACTCTTTGCATGGAAATGTTGTTGAAAATGTTTATTTTATCAAAAATGACCAATGATTTTGATAAAAAATACCGTAATATTAAATATATTTAAATGGCAAACAAAATGTATATATTGAATTTTCTAGGAATAGCCTCTGAAGACCTCTTTATTCTGGATGATTTTTATTGAATTTTGCTAAACCGTATAAGATAGACAAAAGCTTATACATAAAAACTGTAGAGCTCGTTTTAACACACACTTTATTTTGTATACATGTTTTCGTGGAGTTGATCGTTTTCGACATATTCCTTGTTATTGGTTTCAGTTATAAAATACGTAGTTATACTTTTCTGCTACGCCAGTATTGTCATCTCATATAGCAACGATATTTTAAAACATTTGACTATCACTTTAGCCTTGTGTATTTTCCTTCTACTTATAAGAAACAAAGTAATAAGACAGTTTCTGTTAATGTTCATCTCGATTAGCATGAAGTAGATGTAGAGAAAGTCATGTGAATGGAACACATCAAACTTTTTAATTTCCGAGTACCTGAAATGTGGCATAGAATTTTAAGGTGGAATGTAACACTCCTCTACCTACTGTGCACGTTAAGGAGCAGGATATGCAAATGACGCGACGCTGGACCATGACGAACCCACAAAACCACATCCAGAGTTTCTTCTGATGACTTTCGTCTCTGCGTGTGCCGGGATGCCAGGAGTGCACTGCAACACTGACTCAAGTGTCGCATTCAAGCACTGCCCTGGATAGGTCGGTGTTGCCTTTCATAGCGGGCAACACTAAGTGACAATCTATTAATACCGCCTGCGGTGCCATTAGTAGTTAAAGCGGGCGTTAAACACTACCAAAAAAGTGACAATCTATTGGACTTCAGATGCCTCCGCTACTTTCTCTACATCTCTGCAACAAATCATCATTTAAAAAGCTTAAACTTCTATTTACTTCGTGCTAATCGAGAAAAAAATAGCAGAAATTGTCTTATTACTTGCTTCCTTGTAAGTAGAAGTGAAATAAGGGAGTACCATACGTTAAAGTGATAGTCAAAAGCTGGTTGCTATGTGACTGAAGCTCCTTTGTTTGTATGGACACGAGTTGACAAATTCCTGAATGAGAAAAGTATGTTTTTTAAAGCTGAAATAAAAAACAAGGAATATCTGAGAAACGATCACCCCCACGAAAAAAATGTATAAAACATAAATTGTGTGTTTTAACGTGCTCTACACTTTTTGGGTTGTAGGTTTTTGTCCATCTCTTACGGTTTAGCAGTTATGCAAAATTCTATAAAATTCATCCAGAATAAACTAGTCTTCAGAGGCTATTCCCAGAAAATTCAAGATACACATTTTATTTGTCAGGTAAATGTCTTTAATATACGATAATTTAATAAAGATCATTAGAGCCATTTTTTGTGAAAATCAAAATTTTCGAAAGAAGTTCCATGTTAAGGGTAGTTGGGGGTGGGGGGATTTTCTTGAAAATCTTCGTGTCGCATCCTTGGAAGATACCAAACTTAAATACTAAGCTTGGTATTTAACTGAAAATGTTTTTTTACTTTCTCTACACGTAATATGTTCAGTGTCTATAGAAGGTATTGTATTGCACCCAAAAATTCGATACCGATATTTCATCGGAAATAAATATTTCAGGTCCCCCTAAAGCCAAAAAAAAAAAAAAAAAAAAAAGCATTTTTAGAAAAAGGCCTGTGTGTCCGTGGACAGCATAGCTCAAAAACGAAAAATACCAAACTTAGTATTAAAGTTTGGTATCTTTCAAGGGTGTGACACGAAGATTTTCGAGAAAATTCTCCTACCTTAAACTACCCTCTACATGGAAACATTTATGAAAAGTTATTTTTCACAAAACTGGCTGTAACGATTTTGGTTAAAATATCGAAGATATTTACATGAGAAATAGACTCTGAAGACATCTTTATTTTGGATGAATTTTGCTCAATTTTGTATAATTGGTAAAGTGTAAGAGATAGAGAAACAATTACTGCACAAAAAAGGTAGAGCTCGTTAAAACACACAATTAATGTAATGAACATGTTTTCGTGGAGTTGACCGTTTTTTGAGATATTCCTTGTTTTTGGTTTCAGCTTTGAAATACTTAAAATTTTCTCATATAGGAACTTGTCAACTCCTGGCCACGCAAAGAATGGGATTTCAATTCCAAAGCAACCACATTTGACTATCACTTTAGCCTAGTGTATTCCCTTTTACTTACAAGGAACTCAGTAATAAGACTGTTTCTGTTAATGTTTTAGGATTAAATAGATAGTCGAAAACATCTAATAATTTTCTCGACTACCTGCATGGTCGCGGGGCCGGCGAACTGACTTATCACCCGGGAGTCTCGGGTTCGATTCCCGGCTGTGTAGCCCATAGAGTCTGGAAGTATGAATGTGCCTGTGTTTATTAACCTAATGTTCTTAACCTGTAGTTTGACAAGTCAAAGCCCCCGATACGACCATTGATGTTAAAGGGGGCTATACAAATGAAACAATAAAACAAATAATGATAATTTGTTACACAGATGTAGAGAAAGTCACGTGATTGGAGTACTTCAGATTTTTTTTTTTTAAATCAGGAAGTCTCAAAATCTAAATTTCCGGTGAAATCTCGACATAGAATTTTTGGGTGCCTTCTCTATGTTTACTAGAGGTGCTGCAGCCCATCATAGAGCTGTGAAAGAAGAATAATACCCAGGTGTCGCACGTAGCTTGAAAGACCGCAAGCTGTCGGACGTGAGCCGGAACCCCATCTTGTGGGCAGACCTTATTATTTAAATGGCAAGGAAGATATCGCACAAAAACTTGGCTTGGGGTTACAAATTGCATCTTGTTCACAAGTCTGTGGCCAGCAGCATGTACAACCTGGGGGTCGCGAACCTCACTCGTCACAAAAGTATCATGCCAGGCTATAGTCAGGGAGATCCATACTTTCCTTTCATTTTTGGGGGTGCTCAAAACATGTATTTCACAGAAAATCCCTATATCGATCACTGGTTGGAGTGTACCAATTTACTAAAGATGACTTATATTTCCAGTGAAATCTGGATATCCAATTTTTGGGTTGAACTTCTATGTATGTAACGAAGGAAAGGGCCCTTAAAACATGTATTTCAGGAGAAACCTATGTATCAAAAGTTTAGATTGAGCAAATGGAACTTTCTCTACCTAACAAGCTCAAGATTACTATTTTTTTAATTCAAGGGCCTTAACCATTTCATATCGATTTTTACCTGTGTACCCACAAAACATGTTTCTTCGGTGAAACCCTAGTATCGTATTTTTGGATTGAGTGAATATAGCTTCTACCAATGTTGTAGGTGTCCACTAGAGACAGTAAAAATACTATTTTCAGTTGTGGGTCGTCAAAACATGCATTTTATTTATCGGGGACTCAAAAACATTTATTTTCAGTGAAATCTGGATAATGACATTTTAGGTTGAATGCAATACCTTCCCTATACACCATGCACGTAACAAACTAAAACTCTCTATTTAGGGGCCTCAAAACAAGCATTTCAGAAGAAATCTACCTATCTAATTTTTTTGGTGGAATGCAATATGTTCTCTAATTATTATATACAAGATGAGAAATTAAAAATTCTTGTTTATTCAGGGGCCTCAAAACATGTTTTCTGGTGAAATCTCATTGATTTTTGGGTAGAATTTTAACATCCTTTACCAACGTTGTAGGTACGTGGTAGTAAAATCATTTAGGCTCTCAAAACATGCATTTCCGGGGAAATTCCTAAATGGAATTTTGGTCAGAATGAAGTGATACAGTAAAAATGTATTTATCGAGCGAAATGTACATAACGAATTTCAGAGTGGAATACAAAAGCTGTACCTATTGAACACGAGGTGGAATATCTTTTATATTTGAGATATTTTAATATTCTGTACCTTCATGAATGCTCGCAAAACGTACATACCGTTTCGTTGTTGACAGATATTGCAATGCTTTATTTACTTGCAGAATATGAGATGTTTATAGTGAACGTCCAGTGCTACCAACTGATGATTATGACATACGCCACGCTTCAGTCGTAACTTGTGCAATTCAATAAACGTAAACATGCTTAACATACCATATTTTGATCAAAATCGTTAAAGCTTTTTTTTTAAAAAATCAACATTTCCGAAACATTTTTTACAACTAACCATTTACGAGATATTCCCTGTTATTGATTTCAATAAAGTTTCAAAATGCGCAAACTTATCTAAACGGGAATTCCTCTTCTATTCCATATATCTTTTGTTTTACTGCTGGTCATGGAAAGAGAATCGAGTTTCAAAGATAATCACATAGCAACCAACTTTTAAAACATTTGACTATCACTTTAGCCTAATGTATTCATGTATTTCCTTTCTACTTACAAGGAAGCAAGTAATGAGACTATTTCTGCTAATTTTTTCTCGATTAGCATGAAGTAAATAGAAGAATAAGCTTTTTAACAATAATGTGTTGCCGAGATGTAGAGAAAGTCATGTGAATGGAACACATCATATATTTACTTTCTCTACACGTATTATGTACATAGTGTATAGGGAGGGTAGTGTATTCCACCGGGAATACATGTTTTAAAGTCCCCTGTAATAAAAATTAGAAACACGATAACTCAAAAACGAACAGTTTTTAAGCTTAGTATCCTCCAGGAATGCGACACGAAGCTTTTGAATAAAATCCCCCAACCCAAACTACCCCTTACATGGCAACATTTTCCAAAATTTCAATCCGGTTTAACGATTTTGATTACAATCTGTTACATTTAAATATTTATTTACCTCACAAATAAAATGAATAACTTGAATTTTCTGGTAATCGGAAAACCTCTTTATTTTGGATATAACTATTGTATAACTGGTAAACCGTAAGAGATGGACCTCGTAAAACACATAGTTTAGGTCATATACATTTTACTTATAGAGTTAACCGTTTCGACATATTCCTTTTTATTGGTTTTTAATGTTAAACTAATTAACTTTTAGCAAAGCGAACTGAACCTCAATTGTTTCACATAGCACCAGCTTTTGTAACATTTGACTATCACTTTATCCTAGTCTATTCCCTTATTTCGCTTCTACTTACAAGGAAGCAAGTAATAAAACTATTTCTTTTAATGTTTATGTCGATTATCATGAAGTAAATAGACGAATAAGCTTTTGTAAGAATAGTTCGCTGCAAAATTAGAGAGAAAGAGAGAGAGAGAGAGTCATGTGAATCTAACACCAAACTTTTTGCTTTACTTCTGTATTACAGCCAAAAATTCGTTTGAGATTTCACTGAAAATGCACATTTTAAGGTCCCCTATATCTAAACAAAACGAGTCCGTGAACACGATAATTAAAAAAGTTTGTATTTTATTTCGGTAATCCCAAGGATGCAAGACGAAGTTATTAAAAAATCAGCTCTAACCAATTTGATTAATATTTCGTACATTGCAATTTTTACAAGTAAATAGAATATATATTATGTCCTTATTTTTCTGGAAATAGACTTTGAAGATTTCTTCATTCTCTATGACTTTTGTATACTGAAAAATCGTTAAGAGATATACAAAAACTTACAACATATGAAATGTTGATTCCTTTAAAACACACAATTTATGTTAGATATGCTTGCGCTAACCATTTCCGATGTATTCGCTGTTATTGGTTTATTTTAAAAACCTTAATCTTTTCTCAAACGAGAAACTATTACCCTTTCCGTTTCATATCTCTTTTTACTTTCTCTACACTTACTATGAACATGCTCTATAGGGAACGTATTGTAATGCACCCAAAAATTCAATAGCGAGATTTCACCGGAAATGTATGTTTTGAGGTCCCCCTGTGTCTGTTGGCAACGAAAAGTGGGTTAAATACCAAACTTGGCATTTAGTTCAACATCTTCCAGTGATGCAACACGAACATTTTCAAGAAAATCCCCAGTGATTTTGATTAAAATATCGTATATTAAGAATATTTACATGACATATAAAATGTATATCTTGAATTTTCTAGGAACAGCCCCTGAACACTACCTTATTCTGATATAGTGTTAAACCGTAAGGAGTAGACAAAAACTTACTACACAAAAAATGAAGATCTCTACAAAACATACAATTTATGTCATTTACGTTTTTTCGTGGAATTGGCTATTTCTGAGATATTCCTTGATACTTGTTTCAAATTTAAAACAGTTTTCTCACACGGACAGTTGTACACGGATTACAGCACAAGGCATTGCTTATTTCCCTTCTACAAGTAATAAGACAACTGTAGAAGAATGAGCTTTTCTAAGAAGTGGAACACGTGGTGTAGGTTTGCAAGTGTCAAACAGAAATCTTGTTAGTAAGACAGTAGCAGACGGAAGTTCCAATCCAAAGCCTTTTTCAAGAGTTCCCATAATATGTATGCAAATGCGAAGTACAAATTGAAACAAAACACTGCTATTTCGTGCTCATCTTCCTTTGACAGGCTCCAATTCCCCCGCAGAACAACCTTTTGTGTGCCAGGAACCGTGAAATTCGTCCGCCACCCGAAAATTTCCGTACTTAAAAACACTCACCAGTTCCTTTACCTCTCAACACAGACAAATGTTTCAAAACTTACACGTGAATAAACTTGTTTCTTGAACACTCGATATCTAAGTTGATGATTCTGAACACATATTTGGTAATGTAAGTTAAACTTACAATTCATTTATTAATTGCCATGGCAACAAGCACTGTAAGAGTTTGAGAGGTCATTAATACTTACAGTACAATTAGGAAATGACATGTGCTACTTCAAGTAAAGAATCTATTGCAAAATTCATTAACAAAAGAGTGTATA
This sequence comes from Hymenopus coronatus, assembly GCA_030762935.1. Lineage (NCBI taxonomy): Eukaryota > Metazoa > Arthropoda > Insecta > Mantodea > Hymenopodidae > Hymenopus > Hymenopus coronatus. Next base: position 5,690,207 of record CM060892.1, read on the forward strand.
AGAAGGCTCTGTGCATATAATTTAGATGTCTTTCATTTTTTCACATCCAGTATTCATTTTTACTTGCTCCATACGCACTATGTACATAGTGTATAGAGAAAGTATTGCACTCCACCAAAAATTCGATACCGAGATTTCACCGGAAATATATGTTTTAGGGTCCCCAATATCCAAAAAAACGCATTTTCACAAAAAGGTCCGTGTGTGTGTGTGTGTGTCCGTGTGTCTGTGAACACCATAACTCAAAAACGAAAAGTCGGTAAAATACCAAACTTTTATTTAAGTTTAGTATCTTCCAGGGATGGGACACGAAGATTTTGAGAAAAAGCCCCCTACCCCAAACTACCCTTTATATGGAATGGCTCTAACTATTTTGATTAAAATAGCATATATATTAATGATATTCACCTGACAAATAAATGTATATCTTGAATTTTCTGGGAATAGCCTCTAAAGACTACTTTATTCTGGATGACTTTTACGCAATTTTGCACAACTGCTAAACCGTAAGAGATGAAGTAAAACTTATCACACAAAAAATGTAGAGCACTTTAAAACACAATGTGATATATTTGGGTACCGCACTATCAAGGTAATAAAGCAGATTAACTCACACGCTATCTGTGCATTTTGAGAAAGGCAGTATAATTAACCTGAAGTGAGATGGTCGCCCTATCTCGTGGAAAACCACTTAATTACGCCACGGCGAGGAGTTATAATGCCTTTGACAGTTTTACTCACTAAAACGCCCAAATATGGTTAACCATTCACCACGCTATGGTAGCTCTTCTCCCGTTTCGAATTATATGACTGTATTTATAGCTTTTAAAATCTTTTAAGTTTTACGTAAACTTTCGAAAACAGTTTAGGGACATTGGGAGTGGATTTTGGACTCTTAATTGGTCAAAAAATCGAAAATTGCTTTAACTTTCTCTGCTAATTACATAGTGTATAGGGAGATTTCACCGGGAATACAAGTTTTAGGGCCTTCTGTGTAAAAAAACAAAACAAAACAAAAAAGAAAAAAAAAATAGAAAAGATCCAGGTGTCTGTTAAAATATCAAACTTGGTATTTAAGTTCAGTATCTTCCAGGGATGGGACACGAATATTTTGAGGAAAATCCCCCCTCCCACATTGAACTACCCTTTACACGGAAAATTTTTCGAAAATATTGATTTTCTCAAAAATGGCTCAAACGATTTTGATTAAAATACCTATATTTAAATATATTTACATGGCGAATAAAATGTATATCTTGAATTTTCTGTGGAAACCCTCTAAAGACCTCTTTATTCTGGATGAATTTTGCATAACTGGTAAACCGTAATAGATATACAAAACCTTACTCCATTAAACTTGTAGATCTCGTTAGAACACATAATTTATGTTATATACATTATTCGTGAAGTTGACTATTTCCGAAATATTCCTTGCTTTAAACACTTACCTTTTGTGATATAGGAATTTAAAAATTCTTGGCAATACAAAGAATTCAACTTCAGCCACATGGCAACCAACTTTTAAAACATTGTTTGTTACATAGATGTAGAGAAAGTCATGTACCTGAACACATCACGTTTTTAGAAAAAGGTACATGTATGTGTGTGTGTGTGTCTAAGAACACGGAGACTCAAAAACAAGAGTCGGTAAAATACCAAACTTGGTATTTATGCGACACGAAAATTTTCAAGAAAATACCCTCACCGCAAACTATTCTTTACATTGAAAATTTGTCGAAAAGTTGATATTTCCAAAGTGGCAATAGGGACTTTTTTTAAATTTCCCTAAAATAAACCTACGTATATGACAGATAAAATGCATATTTTGAATATTCCAGGAGTAATCTCTGAAGATATCTTTATTCTTGAGGAATTTCACTGAATTTTGTATAAATGTAAATCGTAAAAGATATACAAAAATTTACTGCACCAAAAATGTAGATCTCACTAAAACACACAATTTATGTGATATGCATTTTTCTTGTGGAGTTGATCGTTTTCAAGATATTCGTTGTTATTGGTTTCAATTTTAAACTACTTTTTAACGTTTCTTGAAAAGGAAGTGGTTTCGTTTCATCTCTCTGTTTTACTGCAGGTCATGCAAAGCGAACCGAAATTCAGTTGTTTAACATAGGACCAGCTTTTAACAGATTTGACTATAACATTATCCTAGTATACTCCCTTATTCCACTCCTACTTACAAGGAAGCAAGTAATAAGACTATTTCTGTTTATGTTTACCTCGATTATCATGGAGTAGATAGAAGAATAAACTTTTGTAAGAAAAAGTTGTTTGTGGAACAGGAAGAGAAAGTTATATGAATGGAACACATTAGGTTTTTAGAAACATTCAAAATGTACATCTTGTTTGTGATGTAAGGTATTTGATCAAAATCATTAGAATCATTTTGAGGAAAACATTTTCAAAAAAGGTTCCATGCAAAGGGACATTGTGGTGGGGATTTCCACGCTTTTGAAAATCTTCGCGTAGCATCGTTGAGAGACATTAACCTTAAAAAGAAAAATCGTATCGTTGGTCATATCGGTCGATGAAAGAAATTGGTGAAATGATACTCAAATGATCTCGGGGTCCATGGAGCTTAAAGTTACTTTAACCTGGTTGGTCATATGGGACGATGAATGAAATTGGTGAAATGATACATAATTGATCTCGGGGGTCCACGGAGCTTAAAGTTACTTTAACCTGGTTGGTCATATCGGACGATGAATGAAATTGGTGAAATGATACTCAAATGATCTCGGGGCCCATGAAGCTTAAAGTACTTTAACCTGGTTGGTCATATCGGACGATGAATGAAATTGGTGAAATGATACTCAAATGATCTCGGGGTCCATGGAGCTTAAAGTACTTTAACCTGGTTGGTTATATCACACGATGAGTGAAATTGGTGAAATGATACTCAAATGATCACGGGGTTATATATGTATACAAGATATATAAACAATAAATCACAGCTGCCAGTTTATGGCTTTGTAAGCTAGATATAATAGTTATTTACACAAATATGAAAACATTAATTTTTCTCTCAATTCAGATTAATTCATTTCATAATTAGAATCACCAACCAATTTAGCATTTGCATTTACAACAATATAAAATCACAAGCATTTGATTTAAGGAGTATTTACAAAAATTATCCAACATTAAAATCAAGATTTTTCCTAAATTTCTTCAGAGACAGGGGACAACCCCGAAAGGCTGCTCCAGGCAATTCAATCCAGTCTTTTATGGTTCTATTAACAAAGGAGAACTTTCCCACGTCAGTTCTGTATCTTCTACCCTTAATTTTGAACGGATGATCATTTCGTGCATAGGAAGTTGGGTTTTCCAGTTTGTCAGTAACGTCCTCCCATGCGTTTAAGCCAGCGTAAGCCTTAAATGAAGCGCACAACCTATGTTTCTCACGCCTAACTTTCAACGGCTCTATTTTATCTCCTCGGCGTTTGTAGGCCCAAAATATTTACCTCTTTTAATGAATTTTATAGCCCTTTTCTGGATCTTTTCTAACGAATCAATTTGATTTTCTCTATACGGGTCCCAACAAGTTACTCCAAATTCCATGTCCGGCCGCACTAAGGACTTGTACGCGATTTCCCTGGACTTTGCACTCCCCTTTTTTAAAATCCTCATTAGGAAGTGCAGTGTTTTCCACGCTTTCTTAGATACAGAATTTACCTGCTCGTCCCATCCAGCGTTACTCGCCAAGTAAACTCCCAAGTATTTGCAGCTGTCCACCTGTGGAACTTTTTCCCCACTCATGTGATAGTTTTGCAGAATTTTTCCCTAGATCTATTAAATGCAATTGACTTACTTTTGCCAGCGTTAATTTTCATTTTATTTGCAGCAGCCCAATTTCATTTAAATCACCCTCAAGAGCAGTCTCATATTCAACATTTCTAATTTTATTGTAAATAATACAATCGTATGCAAACAATCTTATCTGGCATTTTATATTAACAGTTATGTCGTTTACAAGAAAAAGAAAAAGTAATGGCCCCAGTACTGAGCCTTGGGGTACGCCCGAGCTTACCATACCCCTCTCAGATAGCTCCTTGCGTACCTTTACCCTTTGCGATCTTCCTTCCAAAAATGTTTTAACCCACAGAACTACGCGTTTATTCATCGAACGATGAATGAAATTGGTGAAATGATACTCAAATGATCTCGGGGTCCATGGAGCTTAAAGTTACTTTAACCTGGTTGGTCATATCGGACGATGAATGAAATTGGTGAAATGATACTCAAATGATCTCGGCGTCCATGGAGCTTAAAGTGACTTTAACCTGGTTGGTCTTATCGGACGATGAATGAAATTGGTGAAATGATGCTCAAATGATCTTGGGGTCCATGGAGCTTAAAGTTACTTTAACCTGGTTGGTCATATCGGACGATGAATGAAATTGGTGAAATGATACTCAAATGATCTCGGGGTCCATGGAGCTTAAAGTTACTTTAACCTGGTTGGTCATATCGGACGATGAATGAAATTGGTGAAATGATACTCAAATGATCTCGGGGTCCATGGAGCTTAGAGTTACTTTAACCTGGTTGGTCATATCGGACGATGAATGAAATTGGTGAAATGATACTCAAATGATCTTGGGGTCCATGGAGCTTAAAGTTACTTTAACCTGGTTGGTCATATCGGACGATGAATGAAATTGGTGAAATGATACTCAAATGATCTCGGGGTCCATGGAGCTTAAAGTTACTTTAATCTGGTTGGTCATATCGGACGATGAAAGAAATTGGTGAAATGATACTCAAATGATCTCGGGGTCCATGGAGCTTAGAGTTACTTTAACCTGGTTGGTCATATCGGACGATGAATGAAATTGGTGAGCTGATACTCAAATGATCTCGGGGTCCATGGAGCTTAAAGTTACTTTAACCTGGTTGGTCATATCGGACGATGAATGAAATTGCTGAAATGCTACTCAAATGATCTCGGGGTCCTTGAGCTTAAAGTTACTCGACATCCGTCTTCTCGGGATAAGGGAAAACACCCAAAAAAACCTTTTCCACCTAAGCGAGATTCGAACTCACGACCTGTTGAAAATGAAGCAGATACACTATCCACGTGGGCTCATTTGGTACTTATCGGACTCTTCATTTTTGGGCTATGCTGTCAACAAACATATACATGGACCTTTTTCTAAAACTGTTTTTTTTTTGTATTGGGGGCTCTAAAACAAGTATTTCCGGTTGACATCGAATTCTTGGGTGGAATACAATATCTACTCTATACACTATGTACATAGTGCGTGTAGAGAAAGTACATTTTTTTATTCAGGGGGCCTCAAAACATCGGTATCGAATTCTTGGGTGTAATACAATATCTGCTCAATACACTATGTACATAGTGCGTGTAGAGAAAGTACATTTTTTTATTCAGGGGCCTCAAAACATCGGTATCGAATTTTTGGGTGGAATGCAATACCTTCTTTATACACTATGTACATAGTAAGTATAGGGAGAGTAAATATTTTTATTCAGGGGATCTCAAAACATGAATTTCCGGTCGGCATTGAATTCTTTGGCGTAATACAATATATTCTTTATATACTATGTGCATAGTACGTGTAGAGAAAGTATATTTTTATTCAGGAGGTCTCAAAATATGAATTTCCGGCGAAATCTCGGTATGGAATTCTTGGGTGAAATGCAATACTTCCTTATACACTATGTACATAGTACGTGTAGTTAAAAGTAAATTTGTTTTATTCAGGGCGCCTCAAAACGTGCATCGGTATTGAAATGTTGGGTGCAATACAATACCTTCTCTATACACTAAGAACAAAGTACGTGTAGAGAAAGTAAAAATATAATCTTTTGAAGAACATATATATATATATATATATATATATATATATATATATATATTTTTTTTTTTTTTCGTCACTGGTGAATTTCGTCGCTGAGGCAAAGAACGGTAACATGCCTTGAGGGCAGAGAGGAAGAAGATTCCAATGGAATGTTTCGCAACTGCGATCCCGGAAGATACCAAAATCTCTAATCAACACTTTTCTAATAGATTCATGGCCTCTGGTGAATGTATGCGCACCCTTTCTTGGGAGTAGGCCGAGGAAGTGGTGAGGTCATTATAAATGAAGTAGGCCATGGTGAGTGGTGGGGAATTTGTTGTAGATCAGGTATAATTATAGAGAAACCTTATCAAATAAACTAGTTTCCCTCCAGGATCGTTTAATAATCCATAATAGTAATTCTTATGGATAATTGGCGTATTAGTGACGGAGCATTGCTTTCAAAACGAAATAAAATACAGCTGGACACTGTTACGTGGCCAACATCGACTTTTATGGATTTATTTTACCCTAATGTCGTGATATAATATTCCAATTATACTTAATTACAAAGTTACTGTCTTTTATTTATGTCTTACTCAATTTTAAATTTACGTTTATGGAACATATGATACTTTCGTGCCTTTCAAAAACGGCTATACAGTAATACTTACAGTACAATTAGGAAATGTCATGTGCTACTTCAAGTAAAGAATCTATTGCAAAATTCATTAACAAAAGAGTGTATAAGAAGGCTTTGTCCATGTAATTTGGATGTAGCCTTTCATTTGTCCACTTGGAGAATTTATTTTTCCGTTCAATAAAAACTGAAAAGTAATTTTGATTTATTATTCTTTTTTACAGTTTTTTCAAGTATTTCATAAAGTAATTGGATAACCACGAACTGTAAGTTACTTATCAGATCTCGTATTCCCAATATACATTCTCGAGCTGATAATATAACTTACAGTTCTTAGTACATAATAAACTATTTCAGGTTCAAGTCAGAAACGAAAAGACAATTTAAATACCAAGCTTTATTTAGGTTTAGTATCTTCCAAGGGTGCGACAAGAGAATTTCAAGGACCCCCCCACCCCAGACTACTCCTTACTGGAACATTTTTCGAAAATTTTGATTTTCTCAAAAATGTCTTTAAAGAATTTTAATTAAAATGCCATATGTTTAACACATGTTCACGACAAATGAAATGCATATTTTGAATTATCAGACCAGTCTCTGGACGACTTTTGTGTAACTGATGAATCATAAAAGATATACAAAAACTTACTACTCAAAATATATAGGTCTCGGTATAAGAAACAATTATTTAAAGCTTTCTCAAGCGAGAGGTTAACTTTCGTTTCATCTCTCTTTGGTTTTACTTCCGGGTATACAAAACCGAATTTCAATTGTTTGACACAGGCTGAGCTTTTAAAACATTCTACTGTTGTTTCTCTTCTACATACAAGAGACCAAGTTATAAGGACAATTTCTGTTTATGTTTGTCTTGATTAGCATCAAGTAGACAGCAGAATAAGCTTTTTCACTTTCTCTACTCGTATTATGTACATAGTGTATAGAGAAGGTATTGCACTCGACCCAAAAATTCGGTACCTAAATTTCGCCGGAAATATATGTTTAAGGGTCCCCTGTATCAAGAAAAGAAGAAGAAGAAAAAAAAAGAATTTTCATGAAAAGGTGTGTGCGTGGGTGTGTGTGTCTGTGAACGCGATATCTCACAAGCGAAAAATTTGTAAAGTACCAAACTTGGTATTTATGTTCAGTATCTTCCAGGGATGCGACATGAAGATTTTGAGAATAATCCCCCCCCAAACACCAAACTATCCTTTACATGGAACTTTTTTCGAAAATTTTGATTTTCTCAAAAATGACTACAAGATTTTTTATTAAAATATCGTATATTAAAGATATTTACTTGAGAAATAAAATGTATATCTTGAATTTTCTGGGAATAGGCTCTGAAGACTACTTTATTCTGGATGAATTTTACAGAATTTTGTAAAACTGCTAAACCATAAGAGATGGATAAAAACTTACCGCTCAAAAAACGTAGAGCTCGTTAAAATACACAATTTATGTCATATACATTTTTTCGTGGGGTTGATCGTTTTTGAGATATTCCTTGTTTTCGGTTTCAGCTTTGAAAAACTTATACTTTTCTCATATAGGAATTTGTCAACTCTGTCCATACAAACAAAGGAACTTCAGTCACATAGCAACCAGCTTTTGACTATCACTTTAACCTATGCTACTCCCTTATTTCACTTATACTTACAAGGAAGCAAGTAATAAGACTATTTCTGCTAATTTTTTCTCGATTATTATTAAGTAAATAGAAGTCAAGCTCTTTAACAATAATTTGTTACAGAGATGTAGAGAAAGTCATGTGAGGAAACAAGCTACTAATCTGCTTATCACTGCCTCCTGGAACGCAGCGAGCGACACTTTAGAGGTGGCCATGGTCTATAATCTGTGTACTCCAGACACGTCGTAAATTCCAGGTAATGGTGCCTTTGCGGTCTCCACATTATAATCCGTGCAGTTATGTTGATGAAATATACTGTAAGATCCAATTACAATCGATTAAATTCCGATTTAGCAAGAAATACGAGCAAGGGGCGTGTTCGGGTAATTACGCGCCACAAAAAACCTGATTGACACCGAACAATAAGCTCCGAAAGTGGCGCTTGTCAGCGAGTCTGTGTACCAAGGCCTTCAAGCTTATTCTACAGCTGAAGCAATTTTACAAAATACAGATTTCTGCTATGTATAAAAATCAGATGTGTTCTATTCGCATGACTTCATTTACAATTCTGAACAAATTATTGTTAAAAACATTATTCTATCTAATCAAGATAAACATAAATAGTCTTATTACTTGTTTCCTTGTAAGTACAAGGGAATACACAGCTAAAGCGATAGTCTTGTCCTTTAAAAACCGGTCGCTATGTGAAATATTGAAATTTCAATCTCTTTGCTTGCCAGGAAAAGGAAAAAAAAAAAAAAAAAAAAAAAAAAAAAAAAAAAAAAAAACAACCGAAAAGAAAGATGTCTTACCGTTTGAGAAAAGTTTAAGCGGCTAAAAGTGAAGCTAATAATTCGGTAAATCTCGAAAAAGTTAACTCTACAAATAATTAATAAAAAAAAGTTATACAAAATTCATGCACAAGCAGGTGGTCTTCAAAAGCTATTCCCAGAAAATTCAAAACATACATTTAGTTTGTCATAAAAACGTCTTAAACAAGATTTTATGAAATTTGTTCATTGAAGATCAAAAATTTCGAAAGTTTTTCCATGTAAAGTGTAATTGGGGGTGGGGGATTTTCTTGTAAATCTCCGTGTCGTATCCTTGGTACATGGTACGTGTAGAGAAAGTAACATTTTTAATGAGATCTACATTGTTTTTGTATTAAGTTTTTGTATATCTCTTACGGTTTGCCAGTTGAATGAATGAATGAATGAATAAGTGTATTTATTAACATAGCAATATCATACATAGAATGTCAACAGTCGCACGGGTCCACAGACCGTACGTGGTTTTGCAATTGCCAGTTATTCATGTCATCCAGCATGAAGAGGTCTTTAGAGGCTATTCCCAGAAAATTCAAGATGTTCATTTCGTTTTTCGTTAAAATATTGAAACAAGATTTAAGGTTTAATCAAATCCTTTAAGTGGTCAGCGAGCTGACTTCTCACCCGGAGATTTCGGGTTCGATGCCCGGCTGGGACGGGTAATTTCTCTTTAACCAGAATTATTCCCTATCCCTCACAGAGTCTGGAAGTGTGTATGTGACAAAGTTTATTAACATAATGTTCTGAACCTACAGTTTCACAAGCCCCCGATACGACCATTGATGCTGAAGGGGGCTACACAAATGAATGAATGAAAAAAAAAAAATCCGTTAAAGCCATTTCTGAAAATTTTCGAAAAATGTTCCATGTAAAGTGTAGTTTGGGAAAAATTTCTTGAAAATCCTCATGTCGCATCCTTGAAAATATCAAACTGAAATACCAAGTTTAGTATTTTAATGAGCGATGCTGTCCACAGACACATACGACATTTTTCTAAAAAAAAAAATTCGAATTCAGGGGGTCTCAAAACATATATTTCCGGTGAAATTTCAGTATTGAGTTTTTGTGTGGAATACAATACCTTCTCTATACATTATGTACATAGTACGTGTAGAGAAAGTAAAAAGGAATTTTTAGAAAAAGGTCAGCGCGAGTGTGTGTCTGTGGATAGTATAGCTCAAAAAGACCGTATGCCAGAAAATATCCCCACCACAAACTATCGTTTACATGGAATATTTTTCGAAAATGTTTGAAAAGATTGATTTTGTCAAAACTGGCAGATTTTTATTGAAATGTCAAATATTAAGATATTTTGATGAGAAACGAAATGTATATCTTGAATTTCCTGGGAATAGCCTCTAAAGTGGTCTTTATTCTGGATGAATTTTTCTGAATTTTGTGTAATTGTTAATCCGTAAGAGATAGACAAAAGCTAACTGCACATAAAATGTAGAGCACATTAATGTACACAATTTGTCAATTAATTTTTTTTTTTTTTTTTCGTAGAGCTGACCATTTTTGAGATATTCCTTGTTGCTGATTTCAGTTTTAAATACTTAAAATGTTTTTCATATAGGAACTTTTCAACTCAACACGTAAAGAAACGGATTTCAATGCCATAGCAACGACATTTTAAAACAATTGACTGACGGTTTAGTCTAGTGTATTCCCTTATTTGTCTTCTACTTACAGGGGGGGATGAGTTTTATTTATGGACGCTCTTTAACTGCTGTGGTTCTATACTGGGCGTGCAAGACCGCTTAATTTTGCTCAGAGGCCTCTCTATGGGGCTTGAGGTTATTTTACGTGCCGTAAATCTACGCCACGGGACTAACGACTTTACTTCCCTTCCGAAGGAAGCCATGCTAAGGATGTTTACATCCGGAAAAAATCCATCGTCCTCCGCCGGGTTTGAACCCGCGACCTTGGGTATAAGAATTAGCATGGTAACCATTACACCACGGAGGGCGATAACAAGGAAGCAAGTAATAAGACAATTTATGTTAATGTTTATCTCCATTAGCATGATGTAGATCTAAGGTGCCCAGCCTCTGTTCGTACGAGCTACTGACGTCACCTAGTCGTGTTACACCGACTTTTTCCTTTTGTGCATGGCCAGGCAGGAAGCATTTCAGTGGCGTTTCACTGGATTCAACACGATGACAGGTTTCAAGTGAACCAAAAACTGAATATACAAGAAAGAATGGGAATTTTATTAAATGTGAAATGTTTGATTTATAATTTTGGGTTCCGATGTAACATTAAACGACACTTTGAAAAACACCATCATAGTGATTATAGCAAACATTGTTTATCAGGTATGCAACCAGTAACATCATTTGAATTGCAAACACGATCATCAAATGGAACTAGCTCCTTTACAAAATTCAATAATCATTAAATATTCTCAGAAAATTTCAAAATATTCCATTAAAAATTTCCCAATTTTGCAAAATTTTTCTGCAAAGCTTATCTGAATACTTGGCTCTACATTATGAACTACACGGAAATAATTTGCGAGATTGTCACGTGACTGATATAAGCAATTTGAGATGCCTGGATAAATATAACGTTAAACGTGTGGGTATCGGCTGCTGATAAGTCGGTGTTAAAGCAAAGCACCTTGAAACAATGTTTTTAAAACTGCTGCCCCCCGAGTATAGAAATATCGATTTTTAGCAGCTCATTACTAGCGTTCTCAAGATTTAGTGTCGCAAAAATCTGTAAAATCTCGAACTAATCACTTGACAGTGCGACACTGAGCATTCATCAACGTTAACATTCTTGAGTTATGTAGCCTACTCTGGAACAGTTTTGTTTAACTGCTCTGGTGGCTTAATGCGTAACGCGAGAAGCTGCTATTCCAAAGGTCACGAGTTCGATTCCTGTCAGAGTAAATGCTTTTATTATTTTATTTTTCATTCCAGACGAAGAGCCGCGATACGTGGCGTACTGGCACTTCAGAAACTTATAGCCGTCACTCCGACATTTCAATAAACAGGCCATAAGTCTTCTATCTCAAATTACTTATTCAAGTAATCCACACATTCTGTGAAGATATTTTAATAGAGTTCATTAACACGCAGTGTTGTGAACAGATGTTCTCGAAAGTGAATCCAATAGAAAACAAGTGCTATAGTAGGGAAGGGAGGGACGGATTAAGACTCTGTTGTTCATCCCTGTCGGCAAACATCGATGACCGCCTACAAGTAAAGAAGGTGTTTTTGTTATTTCCCATAAAACATTAACGTTGTTGAAGCCCCCGCCACTGATAGAAAGCAAGGTTCCTGCGATAAGTAGGTACAACAATCACCTTATTATGTAGAGAAAGTCATGTGAATGCAACACATCACATGTCTTACTTTCTCTACCCGTACTATGTACATAGTGTATACAGGAAGTATTGCATTATACCAAAAAATGCGATACCGAAAAATGTTTTGAGGTCCCCCAGACTAAAAAAATGCTTTTGCAAAAAGGCCCGTGTGTTGGTGGACAGCATAGCTCTAAAACGAAAAGCCGTCAACCACCAAACTTGATATTTAAGTTCAGTATCTTCCCAGGACGCAACACGAAGATCCCCCCACACCCTACTACCCTTTAAATGCAACATTTTTCGAATTATTTTATCTTCTCAAAAATGGCTCTAACGATTTTGATTAAAATTTCGTATTTTAAAGATATTTACCTGACAAATAAAATGTGTATCTTGAATTTTCTGGGAATAGCCTCTGAAGACTACTTTATTCTGGATGAATTTTTCTGAATTTTTAAAACTGCTAAACCATAAGAGATAGCCAGAAACTTTCCACAGAAAAAAATGTACAACTTTTTACAACACACAATTATGTCATAGGCATTTTTTCGTGCAAACATTTCTCATCGGATACGCAAAGAATTATTTAAAAAAAAAAATTCACACAAGTCCCATAGCAACCATATTTTAAAATAGTTGACTATCACCTTAGCCTAGTGTATTTCCCTTCTGCTTATAAGGAACTAAGTAATAATCCTAAGTAATCCTCCCACCCTAAACTATTTTTACATGGGGAAACTTTCGAAAATTTGGATTTCTCAAAAATAGCTATAACGAATTTCACTATTATCTTTTATACTAAAGATATTTATCTGACAAATAAAATGTATATCTTGAATTTTCTGGGAATAGCTTCTGAAGACTACTTTATTCTACATGAATTTTACGGAATTCTGCGTAACTACTGAACCACAACATATGGACAAAAACTTACCACACTAAAACTGTAGAGGACATTAACACATGCAATTTATGTTACATACATTTTTTTCGTGGAGTTGTTTTTGAGATATCCCTTGTTTTTCGTTTGAGCTTTGAAAAACGTATACTTTTGTCATGCAGGAATTTGTCAACTGCTGTCCGTACAAACAAAGGAACATCAGTCACATAGCAACCAGCTTTTGGCTTTCACTTTAACCTATGATACTCCCTTATTTTGCTTCTACTTACAAGGAAGCAAGTAATAAGACTATTTTTTTTTTCTCGATTAGATGAAGGAAATAGAATAATTTGTTGCAGAGATGTAGAGAAAGATTTTTTTGAGTTGTGGTGTGGACAGGAATATATTTTTGGTGTGAGTATGCAAGACGCATGCGCACATTAAGTACCTGGCTGGCTTGTGTGGGAGTGTAGCCTCCTCGCATTTGCAATTCAAATGTCACACACAGTAGTTCCACCTTAATGATAAACAAGTAAACAAGTACTCTCTTCATGTCTTCTCTACACAGACACAAAATACTGCATTCCACACAAAAATTCAATACCCACATTTCACCACAAATATAGCTTTCTAAACATTCACATGGCTTTCTCTACATCTCTGCAACAAATTATTATTATGCTTCTATTTACTTCATGCTAATCGAGAAAAAATTAGCAGACATAGTCTTATTACTTGCTTCCTTGTAAGTAGAAGCGAAATAAGGAAGTAGCATAGGTTAAAGTGATAGTCAAAAGCTGGTTGCTATGTGACTCATGTTCCTTTGTTTTATGGACACGAGTTGACAAATTCCTGTATCAGAAAAGTATTAGTTTCTCAAAGCTGAAACGAAAAACAAGGAATAAACGATCAACTCCGCGAAAAAATTGTATATAACATAAATTGCGTGTTTAAACGTGTTTTACAATTTTTGTGTGGTAAGCTTTTATCCATCTCCTTCGGTTTACCAGTTATGCAACATTCTGTAAAATTCATCCAGAATAAAGTAGTCTTCAGAGGCTATTCCCACAAAATTCAAGATATACGTTTTATTTGTCAGGTAAATATGTTTAGTATACGACATTTTAATCAAAATCATTAGAGCCTTTCTTTGAGAAAATAACAATTTTCAATTTTTTTTTCCATATAAAGGGTAGTTGGGAGTGGGGGGATGTTCTTGAAAATCTTCGTATCGCATCCTTGGAAGATACCAAACTTAAATACCAAGTTTGATATTCAACGGTCTTTTCGTTTTTGAGCTATGTCCAAAGACACATACACAGACACACACGCGCGCGCGCGCGCGGACCTTTTTATAACAACGCTTTTGTTGGATTTAGGGGGACCTAAAACATGTACTTCCGGTGAAATCTTGATATCGAATTTTTGGGTAGAATGCAATACCTTCTCTATACACTATGATATAGTATGTGTACGAAAGTACAAAAACATTTTTACAAATATCTGTGTGTGTGTGTGTGTGTGTGTGTGTGTGTGTGTGTCTTAATATGTAAGTTTAGTTTCTTCAGGGGTTGCAACACGAAGTTTTGAGGAGAATCTCCCCACTACAAACTACCCTTTATTTGGAGAAAAAAAGTCTAACATTTTGGTATTCTTTAAAATGGCTCTAACAATTTTGATTATAAAGTACCGGATATTAGGGATATTTACATGACAAATAAAATATATATCTTGAATGTTCTGGGAACAGCAACTAAAGACCTCTTTATTCTGGATGAATTTTGCTCAATTTTGCATAAATGGTAAACCTTAAGATATAGACAAAAACTTTCCACACAAAAATTGTAGATATCGTTATAACACAGAATTTATGTCATTTTTTTTTTTTTCGTGGAACTGCCCAATTCTGAAGTATTCCTTGTTATTTGTTTCAGATTTAAAATACTTAAACTTTTCTTACACGCAAAGTTGTAAACTTCTAGCCATGAATATTAAGGAATTTTAATCACATAGTAAGCAGTTTTTAAACATTTTATCGTTTTAGCCTCCTTATTTACCTTATACTTAGAAGAAAATAAGTAATTAAAGTCATTTCTGTTAATGTTTACCTCGATTATTGCTTTTTAACAATATTTGTTACAGCGATGTAGAGAAGTCACGTGAGTGGAACACATCAGATTTTAGAAAAAGGTCCGTGTGTTTGTGAATACGATAACTCAAAAACGAAAAATCAGTAAAATACCAAAGTTTCTATTTAAAATTAGTATCTTCCAGAGGCGACAGAAATACTTTTCAGAAAAATTTTCCCACACCAAACTACCTTTTATGTGGAAAAACATTTCGAAAATTATGATTTTCTCAAAAACGGCTCTACCGATTTTGATTAATTTACATCACAAATAAGATGTATATGTCAAGATTTCTGGGAATAGCCCCTAAAAGCTTGCTTGTTCTGGATGATTTTTTCTGTATTTTGTATAACTGGTAAATCAGAAGAGATAGACAAAAATGTACATCTCCTTAAAACACACAAGCTATACATCTTTTTGTTTTGTTTTGTACAGTTGGTAATTTTCCACATATTTTTTAAAACAATCAAATTGTTCTCATACAGGAACTTGTCATCTCCTGGCCACGCAAAGAAACAGAATTCAATCCCATAGCAACCACATTTTAAAACATATGACTATCACTTTCCCTTCTACTTACAAGGAAGCGAGTAATAAGACTTTCTGCAATTTTTGTCGATTAGCGTGAAGTAAATAGAAGAATAATTTGTAGAAGAAATGTAGAAAACTTTTGCATAACTCTACACGTACTATGTACATAGTGTACAGAGAAGGTATTGTAATGTACCCAAAAATTTGATACCGAGATTTCACCGGAAATATATGTATTAGGGTCCCCTGTATCCAAAAAAAAAACATTTTCAGAAAAAGGTCCGTCCGTGTGTCTGTGAACACGATAACTCAAAAAGTCGGTAAAATACCAAACTTGATATTTAAGGTTAGTATCTTCCAGGGATGCGACACGAAGATTTTGAGAAAAATCCCCCCAACACAAACTACCCTTTATATGGAACTTTTTTCGAAAATTTTGATTTTATAAAAAATGTCTCTAATGATTTTGATTAAAATATCATATATTAAGGATATTTACATGATAATTAAAATGTATATCTTGAATTTTCTGGTAAATACCTCTGAAGACTACTCTATTCTGGACCAATTTTACGCAGTTTTGTATAACTGCTAAACCGTGAGAGATGGGAAAAAAACTTACCTAACAAAAAATATAGAGCACTTTAAATCACACAATTTATATTATATACATTATTTTCATGGAGTTGATAGTTCCACACAAAGGAACTTCAGTCACATAGCAACCAGCTTTTGACTATCACTTTAACCTATGGTACTCCCTTATTTCGTTTCTACTTACAAGGAAGCAAGTAATAAGAATATTTCTGCTGATTTTTATCTCGATTAGCATGAGGTAGATACGAGAATAAGCTTTTTAAGGATAATTTGTAGCAGAGATGTAGAGAAAGGCATTTGAATGGAGCACATATGATTTTTATTACTGGTTTTAAAATATTCGACACAGGCAAAAACTTGCACGAGAATTATAAGTGTGGTTACAATACAGCGTTTGTGCAACATACCCTCTATTTCCGTAATATTTGTGTTTAAAATATCTTATACTTACGCCTTTCTCAAATGTGAAATCGCTATTTACTTTTTTTCATGCCTGTTCTTCAAATGTTCATATAAGGACAGCTTTTAAAATGTTTCTATCGCTTTATCCTAGTGTACTCCCTTCTGCTTACAAGAATACACGTAATAAGACAATTTCTGTTAATGATTATTATGAAGTAAATAGAGAAAAGGTGTTTTATAAGTACAGAAAATCCTAAGAAGTTTGTAAAATAAAGTTACCAGTGTGAAACATCTGATGTAAAAGAATCCACTCGTGGGTGTGTCATATTTGCGCTCGTATGTAAAAACGTTTTCTGTTAACTGACACCGCGTGGAACCTTTATTCCCAAATTCCTTTTACTCAGAACCAAAGAAAGCGCCGTGATGTGCCTCTTAACACATTGTGTTTGCTTTTAAGAAAGTAACGCTTCTTCTTCTTCTTAAACTCTTTTTTTTTCTCAGAAAATAACACAAAATCGCAAATAACCTCTCGCAAATAGGGTAAGCGTACTAGTTTCGGCCATTCTAACGTTCAACCTTGGAGATGCTGAAAATATCGCGGCATAGTTTATCTTCAGGTAATGCATCTCTGAAATTTTGAAATTCCAAATTAAATAAGATGTTTTATTCCAATTTATATCCGTTACTATACACAATAGTAAAAAATTCTTGTTTGCATGGCTATTTAAATGTAGTTTTTACTGAACTTTTTTCATCAAATTCATTTTTATAATATAAACCTGATGTGTTCCACTCACACAACTTTCCCTAGCTTAGTGGCCTTCCATGGTGTAATGGTTACCATAACTTCATATACCCAAGGTCGCGGGTTCAAACCTGGCGCAGGGCGATGAATTTTTTCGGGTGTAAAAATCCTTACGTGGCTTCCTTCGGTAAAGCAGTTTGTCCCGTGTCGTATATTTACGGACGTAAAAGAACCTCAAGCCTGATAGAGACCTCTGAGCAAAATTGTGTATTTTTCACGCCCAGTATAGAAAATTACAGCAGTTAAAGAGTGTCTATAAATAAAACCCAATTTCTGTTCTATAAAAAGATTCTCAATTAAAATATTATTTTATATACGTCATGCTAATCTTGAAAATCTTCATGTTGCATCCTTGCAAGATACCAAGTTTGGTATTTATGTTTATAAGCTATATTGCCCACACACAGACATTTTCGAAAATGCTTTGTTTTTTTATGCAGGGGATCTCAATACATGTATTCCCGGTGAAATCTCGGTATTGAATTTTTGGGTGGAATACAAACATTAACAGAAATTATTTTAATTACTTGCTTCCTTGTAAGTAGAAGGTAAATAAGGGAATACACTAGGCTAAAACGATAGTCAAATGTTTTGAAAGCTGGTTGTCGTGCAGTTGTAGTAGTCCGTTTCTATGCAGAGCCACGATGTTGCGACTTTCTGTGTGAGAAAAGTTTAAGTACTTCACAATTGAAACCAATAACAAGGAATATCTCGAAAACGGTTACCTCCACAACAAAAACGTAAAGGTCAAAAATTGTGTGTTTTGTCATGAGGTACATTTTTTGTGCAGTACGTTTTTTTCTATCTCTTGCGGTTTAGCAGTTAAGCAAAATTCATCCAGAATAAAGAGGTCTTTGGAGGCTATTCCCAAAAAATTCGAGATATACATTTTATTTCGGACATAAATAGTTTTAATATACGGGATTTTAATCAAAATCGTTAGAGCCATTTTTAAGAAAATCAACATTTTCGAAATGATTCCATGTAAAGGGAAGTTTGTGTAGGTTTTTTTTTTTTTTTTTTTTTTTTTTTTTAATCTTCCTGTTGCATCCCTGGAAGATACTAAACCTAAATACCAAGTTTGGTATTTAACGGTCTTTTTGTTTTGGAGCTATGCTGCCCACAGACACACGGACACACACACGGACCTTTTTTAAAAAATGTTTTTTTTTTTTTCAAACTCAGGTGCATATGGGGCTAGAGAAAGTAAACATGCTTTTTCGGACTCAGGGGACCCCAAAACATATATTTCCGGTGAAATCTCGGCATCGAATTTTTGGGTGCAGTAGATATGGGGCTAGAGAAAGTAAAAAACGTGTATGACATAAATTGTGTGTTTTAACGAGATCTACATATTTTGTGTGGTAAGTTTTATTTATCTCTTACGGTTTACCAATTACCAAAATTCATCCAGAATAAGGATGTCTTTAGACGCGGCTCCCACAAAAGTCAAGATACACATTTTATTTACTATACAAATGTCTTTAATATACGGTAAAGCCATTTTTGAGAAAATCAAGGGAGGATTTTCCTCAAAATCTTCGTGTCGCATCCCTGCAAGATACTAAACTTAAATACCAAGTTTGGTATTTTACCTACTTTTCAGACACACGGACACACATGGACCTTTTTCTAAAAATGTTTTTTTTTTTTATACAGAGGGCCCTAAAACATATATTTCAAGTGAAATCTCTGTTTTGAATTTTTCTTTTTTGGAGCCGTTTTTGATCTTTGGTTTCAGTTTTTTCTCAAACGGGGAGTCATCTTTCATCTCGTTTCTCGTTTGTTTACTCCTGGCAAGCACGACATTGTAATTGACATAGCCACCGGTTAAAGGACGAGACTATCGCTTTTACTTTCTGTACAAGTACTGTGTACATAATGTATAGAGAAGGTATTGTAGTGTACCCAAAAATTTGATACGAGATTTCACCGGAAACACATGAATCCAAAAAAAGCATTTTTGGAAAAAGGTCCGTGTATGTGTGTGTCTGTGGACAGCATAGCTCAAAAATGAAAGGCCGTTAAATACCAAACTTGGTATTTAAGTTTGGTATCTTCCAAGGATGCGACACGAATATTTAAAAAAAAAAAAAAAAAAAACCCTACACAAACTACCCTTTGCATGGAAACATTTTCAAAAATTTTGATTTTCTAAAAAATGCTCCAACGATCTTGAATTTTCCGGCAAGAGCCTCAAAAGACCTGTTTATTCTAGATGATTTTTATTGAATTTTGCATAACTGGTAAACCGTAAGAGATAGACAAAAACTTACTGGACAAAAAATGTTGATCACGTTAAAACACATAATTTAAGTTCTATACATTTTTTTTCGTGGAGTTGATCTTTTTGAGTTATTCCTTGTTTTTGATTTCAGCTTTAAAAAACTTATACTTTTCTCACACAGGAATTTGAAAACTCGTGTCCATGCAAACAAAGGAACTTCAGTCACATAGCAACCAGCTTTAGACCACCACTTTAACCTATAGTACTCCCTTATTTCCCTTCTACTTACAAGGAAGCAAGCAATAAGACTATTTCTGCTAATGTTTATCTCGATTATCATGAAGCAGCGACATTTTGTGAACATAATCAGTTGCAGGCCGTCAAAGCTAAGTATGTGATTAAAACGTTTATCCCTTCTACTAAAATTTAGCCTCGCCATAACAGCTGCAATAAATTTTATTTTCCATATTTTATAGGCGACGGTAAAATAACAGGTCTACACTAAAATACCGTGTTTTTAAGATTCATAACATTTGATAGCTTCATAAATTCGTGATTTTCTTAAAACTAGAACGAACACTTTCAGATTTCTGCTTCCAGATAATTAATTCATAATCGTTAAGTTTATCGCTTTTTTATACGTTCTCTAACAGAATAGTCAGCAAAACTAATATTATGTGTGTATTATTAAAAAACATTGAGTGCAATTTCATAGGACATAATCCCTAATTGTATTTACTTCATGCTAATCGAGAAAAAATTAGCACAAATAGTCTTATTACTTGCTTTCTTGTAACTAGAAGCGAAATAAGGGAGTACAATAGGTTAAACTGATAGTCAAAAGCTGGTTGCTATGTGACTGAAGTTCCTTTGTTTGTATGGACAGTAGATGACAAATTCCTCTATGAGAAAAGTACAAGTTTTTTAAAGCTGAAACCAAAAACAAGGAATATTTCAAAAACGGTCAACTCCACGAAAAAAATGTATATGACATAAATTGTGTGTTTTGCCGTACGGCACATTTTTTGTGTAGTACGTTTTTGTCCATCTCTTACGGTTTAGCAGTTATGCAAATTTCCGTAAAATTCATTCAGAATAAAGTAGTCTTCAGAGGCTCTTCCCAGAAAATTCAAGATATACATTTTATTTATCAGGTAAAATATCTTTTATATACGATATCTTAATCAAAATCGTTAGTCACTTTTGAAAAAATCAACATTTTAGAAACAAGTTCCATGTAAAGGGTAGTTTGTGGTAGGGGGGATTTTTCTCAAAATCTTCGTTTCGCATCCCTGTAAGATACTAAACTTAAATAGCAAGTTTAGTATTTTACCGACTTTTCGTTTTTGAGTTATCACACGGACACACGGGCCTTTTTCTGAAAATGTTTTTTTTTATACACCTGACCCTAAAACATGTATTTCCAGTGAAATCTCGGTATCGCAATTTTGGGTGGAATGCAATACCTTCTCTATACGCTATGTACATAGTACGTGTAGAGACTAAAACTGAATTCTCGATGTAAACAAATGAAAGGCTACACCTAAATTATATGAACAAAGCCTTCTTATAGTCTTTTGTTAATGGATTGTGCAGTAGATTCTTTACTTGAAGTAGCACATGACATTTCCTAATTTTACTGTAAGTATTAATGACCTCTCAGTGCTTGTTGCCATGGCAATTAATAAATGAAGTGTAAATTTACCCTACATTACCAAATATGTGCTCACAATGATTAACTTACATAAAAAGATGTAAACGCGTTTATAGGACTAGACACCAATTAGCGAGGGAGTGATGTTGGAGAGCCCGGCTAGGTACGCCGTGTTCCCCGACATCTCGACAAACAGCTGCACGTGACACTTCCTCATCCTGCCACTGACATTTCATATAACCATTATACTTATCTCTCGCCCGTCTTCGCTTTTACATACAAATCTGACACATCACTTTCTCTGCACACAAATTATTCTTAAAAAGCTTATGCTTCTATTTACTTCATGCTAATCGAGATAAACATTAGCAGAAATACTCTTGTTACTTGCTTTCTTGTAAGTAGAAGGGAAATAAGGGAGTACCATAGGTTAAAGTGATAGTCAAAAGCTGGTTGCTATGTGACTGAAGTTCCTTTGTTTGTTTGGACAGCAGTTGATAAATTCCTGTATGAGAAAAGTGTAAGTTTTTTAAAGCTGAAACCAAATACAAGGAATATGTCAAAAACGATCAATTCAGGAAAAAATTGTATATAACATAAACTGTGTGTTATAACGTGCTCTATGTTTTTTGTGCAGTAAGTTTTTGTTTATCTCTTACGGTTTAGCAGTTATGAAAAGTTCCGTAAATTTCATTCAGAATAAAGTAGTCTTCAGAGGCTATTCCCAGAAAATTCAAGAAAATTTTATTTGTCAGGTAAATATATTTAATATACGATATTCTAAACCAAATCGTTGTGCCATTTTTCATAAAATCAAAATTTTCGAAAAAAGTACCATGTAAAGCGTAGTTTGGGGTGGGAGGATTTTTCTCAAAATCTTGGTGTCGCATCCCTGAAAGCTACTAAACCTAAATACTAAATTTGGTATTTTACCGACTTTTCGTTTCTGAGATACACACACGGACCTTTTTCTGAAAATGCTTTTTTTTTTATACAAGAGACCCTAAAACATATATTTCCCGTGAAAACTCGGTATTGAATTTTTGGGTGCATTACAATACCTTCTCTATACACTATGTACATAGCGCGTGCAGAGAAAGTAAAAATGTGATGTGTTTCATTGACATGACCACTTACTCTGTAAAAACTATTCTTATAAGATGTTGTTCTTTTTCTTACTAATCAAGAAAAACATGACCAAGCTTTCTTTTAAGTAGAGGGAGCATAAAGTGATACTCAAATCTCTTTAAAGCTGATTGCCATGTGACTGAAATCCGTTTCTATGCATTTCCAGGAGTTGACAAATTCCTTATGTGAAAAGTTTTAAGTATTTTAAATCTCGAACCAATAACAAGAAATATCTAATAAAGATGGAAATCCAACAAAAATGTATATGGCATAAATTGTGTGTTTTAATGAGCTCTACATTTTTTGTATATATCTTACGGTCTGCCAGTTACGCAAAATTCGCACCGAATAAACATATCTTCAGAGGTTATTCCTAGAAAATTCAAGATATACGTTTTATTCATCATGTAAATATTTTGAATATCAAAAGATTTTTACAAAAATTGTTAGAGCCATATTTGAGAAAACAAACATTTTCTAAATATATCCCACATAAGGGGTAGTTTGTGTGTGGGGGGGGGAGGTTTCTTGAAAAGCTTCGTGTCACTTCCTTGGAAGACACTAAACTTAAAGTTTGGTATTTATTGGGCATTTAGTTTTTGAGCTATGCTGCCCACAGTCGCACATACGGACCTTTTTCTAAAAATTGGTGTGATCCTTTTACATGGCACTCTCTACATCTTTGCTATTAAATGTTTATTCATCTATTTACTTCATGCTAATCGTCAAAACATTAAAGGTTAAAGTGATAGTCAAATGTTTTAATGTGATTAAAGTTCCTTTGTTTGTATGTACATGAGTTAACAAATTCTTGTATGAGAAAAGTATAAGTATTTTAAAGCTGTAACCAGAAACAAGGAATATCTCAAAAACTGTCAACTCCACGAAAAAAATGTAGGTATATAACATAAATTGTGTGTTTTAACGAGATCTACAACTACTAAACCGTAAGAGATGGATGAAAACTTTCTGAATAATAAATGTAGATCTCTTTAAAACACTCAATGCCCTTTATTCGTGGAGTTGCTTGTTTTTGAGATATTCCTTGTTATTAGTTTCAGCTTTAAAATACATACTTTTCTCATACAGGAATTGGTCAACTCCTGACCATACAAACAAAGGAACTTCAGTCACATAGCAACCAGCTTTTGACTATCACTT
The DNA here is from genome assembly GCA_030762935.1 of Hymenopus coronatus. NCBI lineage: Eukaryota > Metazoa > Arthropoda > Insecta > Mantodea > Hymenopodidae > Hymenopus > Hymenopus coronatus. The sequence goes on from CM060892.1 coordinate 5,713,956, forward strand.
TAACCTATGCTACTCCCTTATTTGCCTTCTACCTACAAGAAAGCAAGTAATAAGGCAATTTCTGTTAATGTTTATCTTGATTAGCATGAACTAAATGAAAGCATAAGCTTTCTAACAACAATTTGTTGCAGAAATGTAGGGAAAGTTATGTGAATGGAACACATCAGATTTTTTACTTTCTCTAGCCCCGTATGTAGAATGTCGTGCACCCAAAAAGTCGATACCGAGATTTCACCGGAAATACATCTTTCGGGTCTCCCTGAATCAGAATAAAAAAAAAAAACATTTTTAGAAAAATGTCCGTGTGTGTGTGTGTATGTGTTTGTGAGTCTGTAGGCAGCATAGCTCAAAAACGAAAAGACCGTTAAATACCAAACTTGGTATTTAAGTTAGGTATCTTCCAAGGACGCAACACGAAGATTTTCAAGAAAATCCCCCCACTCTAAACTACCCTTTATATGGAATTTTTTTTCGAAAAATGATTTTGATTAAAATCCCGTGTATTACCGACATTTACATACCAAATAAAATGTATATCTTGTAATTTCTGGGAACCTTGTTTCCCTTCTACTTACAAGGAATCAAGTAATAACTATTTCTGCTATTTTTTCTCGATTATATGAAGTAAATAGAATAATTTGTTGCATAGATGTAGAGAAAGTCATGTGAATGGAACACATCTGATTTTGTTTTATGACGTTTGCCTAAATTTCACCGATGATCAAGTTAAACTGTCGTAAAAGTTACGTCAAAATATTATTGTAACCATGGTGATGGTCAATAGATGTATTTTGATGGAGTTCTTTTCTTAGAAGAGCTACTCCATTTTACATAATAATATAACAGTTGAAGCACGTCGACATATGTTGCAAAACGGAGCTCTTGTGAAGTTATTAATAAGGAAATCTTGGTCCAACATGATCATTACCGTAATCATATGTGTGCAGCGCTGTGCAACTGTTTGTGTTGTGATTGGTCACGCAGAAGATGACCACTACACGCACCCCATATGACGCGGGGCCCCAAATTGCCTCGTTAACTCATTATTGGGAACTAGCCCCTTCGGTCTGCGATCTCACGAATATAATTAAATAAAATTGCTGGGCGTTCCTGATACTTAGGCAAAATGTGCTGCTCGCTTAGAGCACAATGTGTCGGGTTTCTTTCCAAGTTTTACAACAAAATTCTAATATGTTCTGCAAACAAAATATTCTTAAAAAGTTAAGTCTTTTATCTACTTCATGATAATCGAGATAAACATTAACAGAAATAGTCTTATTACTTGCTTCCTTGTAAGCAGAAGGGAAATAAGGGAGTATCATAGGTTAAAGTGATAGTCAAATGTTTTATAAGCTGGTTAGCATATGATATACACAAAAATCAGTTTATGCAAAACCAAAATAAAAGAGAGACGACAGGAAAAATTACTTTACATTGTAGAAATTTTTAGGTAGTTTAAATTGCAAACAATAACAAATAAAATCTCTGAAACATTTAACTCTACACAAAAAGGAGATATATTACATAAATTGTGTATTTTAAGAACTAAATGTTTGTTCAGTAACTTTTTGTCTATGACAGTTTGCTAGTTGTAGACAAATTCCAAAAAACTCATCCAGAATGAAGAGGTCTTCAGAGGCTATTCCCAGAAAATTCAAGATATACATTTCGTTTTCATATAAAAATGTTTCATAGATATATGGTATTTTAATTAAAACCGCTAGACCAGTTTTTGAGAATATCAAACAATTCGAAAAAGGTTCTATGAAACGGGTGATTTTTTTTGAAAATCTTCTTATTGCATTCTTGCAAGATTGTTTTAAATCCCGACTTTTGTGGATTTTTGAGTAACACACACACACACGCACACGCACACGCACACGCACACACACACATGCACTCAAGGACAACAGCGCGCGAGCGAATCTGCTACTGAAATTGCTTTTTCGATTCAGGGGGTCTCATACATGTATTTCTGGTGAAATCCAAATTATAGATCATATTTTTATGATCTATCTAATGCATGCATCAGTATGCATTAGATATTTCATACTGATGCATGCATTAGATATTTCGGTACGCACAAATCCTAAGTCTATAACACTTTATTAAAAATAAAATTATTATTAATATACTTTTCCAAATTATGAAGTTTTTACTTACAGTTTTTTTTTTCCCTTAGTTTTCTCTAATCCATGTTAGCACCCACCTGTGGAAATAACATAAAGAATTAAAAACATGTTTTAGCTTGATTTTGGTTGTTAAGTATTGTACATGGGTTATTGTTAGATATTTATAGCAATCAGCACGGTTAAACACAACCGTCCTACTTTTCAATGAATAGTATATCAATATTCCCATTTATTTATTTACTAGCGTCCTTTCACCTGATCATACCGGACTTTGCGTGAATGAAAATGGCTCATATAATTCAAATGATCCCGGCAACCATAGAGCTTATAGTCTTGTCAGAATAAGGGAACATTACAGGGAATAAACTCTTATTTAGGATACCCTAACCGAGATTCGAACACAGAGTTCTGGAATCTGAGGCATACATGTAAATAATATGATGGAGGTTATAAAAATGGTGTTTTATATTGTGGGTAGGAAGCTACGATACAATTTTAACACTATGTGTGACACACACTATTCTCAATACTTATAGACATATTATAATTATAAATAGATTGTTTTACCAATTTCACGGAGTTGATGGTCTGTAATATTCAGTTGTTGCCTTGCTTAGCATCAGTGCTGACAACATGATGACTTACTCGTACAGAACGAAAACATTCTATACCACGGAGACAATGTAGCAGTTGTAATTTTGCTCTCTCCGCTGCTTGCATAATTTCGTCTGGTTCAGCAGATTCCATCCGCCATTTTATGATCGATACGAGCTTTCAGAGTCATGGCCTACTTGAATGAGGCCATAAACCAAAGTTGTTATAATTTTATAACACCGAGTGACAGAATTTTCTACTTTTAACAATACTCACATCTGGTGAAAGATATACTTTTAGCAACAACTGTTTAAAAAGTTATTATTATTATTATTATTATATTATTATTATTATTATTATTACAAATTTTACCTACTGTACCACTTTCTATGTAGGTACAAGAAATGATTTCCAACAAAAGTTTGATACAGAGATTTCATCAAAAATTACTTATTTTTTGAGGTTCCCTGAACCAAAAAGATCATGTTTAAAAACGTCCTTTATCTCTTTCTGTGTGTCTGTATGTGTGTGTGTGTGTGTGTGTGTGTGTGTGTGAGCACGATATCTCAAAAAGAAAAATCCATAAAACCCAAACTTGGTATTTAAATTTACTGTCTCCCAAGGATGAGACCCGTAATTAAAAAAAAAATCCCTCCACCCCAACCACCCTTTACATGGAATACTTTTGGAAAACGATTTTGATTAAAAAGATACGAAATGATTTAAGATATTTCTATGAATATTTTGTACCAATTATCATTAGGTTATTTCACATCTTCCGATCAAATTTTTGCGATAAAGTATTTAAATTCATATTTTATTTATGAAATAATCCAGATAAATACCATTGGAGAATCTGACCCTCCCAGATAAATTCTCTTGGTCCACTCAAAAATGTATCGCTTAGGTCAGGTGTCTCATAATTTACATTTTAAAACATTTGACTATCACTTTAACCTACTTACAAGGAAGTAAGCAATAAGAACATTTCTGCTAATCGATTAGCATGAGTAGATAAAAGAATAGTTCTTTACGGAATAGGCAGAGAAAGTCATGTAAATTGAACACATTAGATATTTTGTAATTTTTATCCTTCATTTACATTAATCTGCGCTCCATAAAATTACAGATACAAAAAGTGCTCTACACCATTGAGTAATATTTTCTTAAAACACAAGTGAAGTAAATTAAATGAATTACTTTGTCACTAGTGTTTAAATATGCAACCCCACAAGCCAGATAACAGCTCCTAGTTCCATCCCCTAACAACGAATAAACGTGATAAACATTGAGTAATTAACCTGTTTGTTTTAACCATTCTTCGGGCAAGGTTCACTAAATGCCAGCCGTCGGACCACTGCTGGTCCGTGACGTATAGCTATGAATACGGCGAGAAGTGGAAAATTCTACAATGCTGTTAATACTTTGCTGGACATGTGGTATAAGCAATTTTGTTGGCTTTGGGGTACAAAATTACTCAAATTACTGGAGGGGAGAGAGAAAATATAACTGAGGTTCGCCTAAGGGTAAGTACTGTCCTACATACACACAATACAAAACAAAGTGACATCTCTCACGCCTGCCATCTGTTGGAAATAAGTCGCATTATAGCATTTCAAGACAATTAACAAAAATCATTTTAAAGACGTTATAAAATACATTAATCTGACGAACTTATGTATCCATTATCGTTTAACTCTGGTTCCTATTTCAATACAAACCAAAATTTAAGGGTATGAGATGGAGTAATTTCACTTTTCTATAGAAAAATGACATATTTCATTTGGGCACACAAATCTTACAATCATAATAATATAGTTTATAGTATCCTTTAGACTTCACGTATCCCAGGCAGCAACAAAAACGAGTCTTTACTTTATTGTAAATTATTTTAACTCCTTTGTCAGCTCCCCATTCTTCAAACAATCAAAATTCCTTGTCATTTAAGCCCTTCGACTTGCCGGGTAACAAACTAAGTACAGCTTTTTCCTTACTCTACACGTACTATCCACATAATGTATATAGAAGGTATTGCATTACACCCAAAAATTTGATACCGAGATTCACCGGAAATATATCTTTTGAGACTCCCTGAATCCAAGAAAAACATTTTTAGAAAAATGACGGCGCGCGCGCCTGTGTGTGGGTGTGTCTGTAGGCAGCATAGCTAAAAAATGAAAAGTCCGTTAAAAACCAAACTTGGCATTTAAGTTTGGTATCTTCCAAGGGTGCAAAATGGATATTTTCAAGAAAATCCCCCCCATCCCAAATTACCTTTTACATGGAAAAAATTTCGAAAATTTTTATTTTCTTATAAATGGCTCTAACGATTTTGATTAAAATCTCGTATATTTAAGATATATACTTGCCAAATAAAATATATATCTTGAATTTTCTGGGAATAACTTCTAAAGACCGGTTTATTCTGGATGAATTTTGCTTAATTTGGCATAATTAGTAAATCGTAAGAGTAGGAAAAGAACTTAATATACAAAAAATATAGGTATTTTTAAAATACACAAGTTATGTCATATACATTATTTTCGTGGAGCTTACCGTTTTTGAGGTATTCCTTGTTTTTAGTTTCAATTGTGAAGTACTTATATTTTTCTCAGACGGAAGTGTCCGTTTTTCTTTTGTTCTACTCCTGGCCAAGCTAAGAAGCGATTTGCAATGACAATCGCATAACGACAGCTTTTAAAACATTTGACTATCACATTAGCCAAGCACATTCCTTTAGTTCCCTTCTACTTAAAAGGAACTAAGTAATAAACTTCTGCTAATGTTTATGTCGATTAGCATGGTATTGAAAGAAGAATTATCTTTTGTAAAAAGCTTGTTTTTAGAGTAGTTAGAGAAAGTCATGTGAGTGTAACAAATCAGATTTTTATATGTAGAACCCTAATTAAAATCGATTTGACAATTTTACTATGGAGAAAGTTATAGAGGGTATAGAAATAGAAGCCTGGAGAGTTTTACATTAATTCGGGAGCAGTCTAAACAAGGATACGAGTTGCAAATGCTATACTTACCGCTCGTGTGTGTGTTTTGGGTCTTTATCACTTAGATGGGAATGTTAACTTACGTGTGTCTTTGTGGACAGCGTAGCTCAAAAACGAAAATACCTTTAAATACCAAACTTGGTACTTGTGTTTAGTATCTCCCAAGGATGCGACACAAAAGATTTTCAAGAAAATCACCCCCACCTCAAACCACCCTTTACATGGAATAGTTTTCTAATTGTTTCATTATCTTAAAAATGTTACAAGACAAATAAAATGTTTATCTTGAATTTTCTGGGAAGACCCTCTGAAGACTACTTTATTCTGGATGCATTTTAAGGACATTTGCATAACTGCTAAAGCGCAAGAGATGCAAAAAAACGTACAACACAGAAAATGTAGAGCAAATTAAAACACACAATTTTTGTCATATACATTTTTTTATGGAGTTGATCGTTTTTGAGATATTCGTTGTTATTGGTTTCAGCTTTAAAAAACTTATACTTTTCTTATACAGGAATTTGTCAACTCCTGTTCATATAAACAAAGGAACTTCAGTCACATAGCACCCAGCTTTTGACTATCACTTTAACCGATGCTACTCCCTTATTTCGCTTCTACTTACAAGGAAGCAAGTAATAATACTGTTTCTGCTAATTTTTTCTCGATTAGCATAAAGTAAATAGAAGCATAAGCTTTCTAACAATAATTTGTTACAGAGCTGAAGAGAAAGTCATGTGTATGGAACACATCAGACTTTTTTTATTTTACGTCAATATGAAGTTGATTACTTGTACAGAAAAAGTGATTGATAATCTAAAAGATGAGTAGAAAGCAAGATAAGAACTGCACACCAGCTGACCCGAGAAAAAGAAAAGAAAACACACGAGATAAGATTCGCTAGGTCAAGAACCTTATTCAATCAAAACTCTCACATTCATGGTTGTTAAGTTTCGAGGCAGCCTGCCTGTCACCGTAAACATGGATGATATTGCAGTATTTAGGTACTTCTACGTTTTTGTCACTTTACTCCTCTTGTGGAAGCGAGATGAAGTATTTAAGTGTACGTAGAATTGGGTTCATTCAAAAATCTCATGTGTTCCATTCACACGACTTTCTCTACATCTCTGTAATAAATTATTGTTAAAAAGTTCTTTTGTTTGTATGGGCAGGAGTTGACAAATTGCTGTATGAGAAAAGCTTAAGTTTTTCAAAGCTGAAACTAAAAACAAGTAATATCTTAAAATCGATCGACTCCACGAAAAAAAAAAAAAGTAAATTGTGTGTTTTAATGTGCTCTACATTTTCTGTGTGGTAAGTTTTTGTCCATTTCTTACGGTGTAGCAGTTATGCAAAATTCCGTATAAGCCATCCAGAATAAAGTGGTCTTCAGGGACTATTCCCAGAAAATTCCAGATATACATTTTGTTTGGCAAGTAAATATACGAGATTTTAATCAAAATCGTTACAGCTAATTTTGAGAAAATCAAAATTTTCGAAATTTTTTCCATGTAAAAGGTAGTTTGGGATAAGGGGATTTTCTTAAAAATCTTCGTGTCACATCCTTGGAAGATACGAAACTTAAATACAAAGTTTGGTTTTTAACGGTATTTTCATTTTTGAGCTATGCTGCCCGCAGACACACATACACATACGGACATTTTTCTAAAAATGTTGTTTTTTGGATTCAGGGGGTCTCAAAACATATATTTTCGATGAAATCTCGGTATCGAATTTTTTCGTGCAATACAATACCTTCTCTATGTACTAAGTACGGAGTACGTATAGAGAAAGTAAAAAGCTTATTCTTCTATCTACCTCATGCTAATATTAACAGAAACAGTCTTATTATTTGGTTCCTTGTAAGTAGAAGGGAAATAAGGGAGTACCATAGGTTAAAGTGATGGTCAAATGTTTTAAAAGCTGTCGCTATTTGATGCAATTGAAATAGTAGGCTCAACAAAAATGTGTGTTTTAACGGGATGTTTATCGTTGAGCTGTAACATTTTATTTATCACTTAGATTTTAATAGTTATACAAAATTCATCCAGAATAAAGAGGTCTTCAGGGGCTATTCCCAGAAAATTCAACATATACATTTTATTTGTCATGTAAATATCTTTAATATACGATATTTTAATCAAAATTGTTCAATTCACTTTTCAGAAGAGTGAGAGCTTGCATGTAAAGGGCATTTTACGTCGCATGCTTAAAAGACAATAACTTGAATACCTACCAAATTTGGTAATTAACCGAGTTTTTGTTTTTGAGTAATAGACACACACGGACCTTTTTCTAGAAATGCCTTTTTGAATTCAGGGGTCCTCAAGACATATTTGCGGTGAAATCTCGGTATCGAGTTTTTGGGTCGAATACAATACCGTCTCACCTACAACGTATGAGCTCTAGAAAGCAAAAAGTAAATAACGACTACCGATTTGACAAAAGGTCAAAGTAATGGACATTTTAGAGACAGATGCACACGTGAGTCGTTTTCTAAAATGCCTTTTTGGAGTCAGTGGTCCTCAAAACATATTTCCTTTGAAATCTTGGCATGAAATGTTTGGGTGGAATACAATACTTCTCTACCTACTGCTTACTATATGTACATAGTGCCTTATATTATCTGAGTAACCGTCCAAGCTAATATTTTGAAATATGGTAACAATATCACTTATAGTGATATAAATTTCAAAAAGAAAGATATCTTACAAAAGCCTTGAGTTCCAAATTTCAGAGACATTCAATGATTTTCTTTCAAAATGGACATTGCCTGATAAATGTTTACCTCACGAGTGAGATGTTTACGATCGTTCTTGCAGTTTCGATACGAGTGACGTAATTGGCACTTTCTTAGCAATTGCCTAATGTATAATTTTCTAACCTGTGGACAACTTACTTCATTCTGATTAAAATTTAAATTGGATTTACATTAAAGATATTCGCTAAGTGAAAATTTCCATAACAACATTTCTTCTTTGCGCAACTGTTTTAAAGACCCCATAAAACTTTTTGCACCTATTAAAATTTTGCTGACACACCTTATGAGTTATTCATAATATCACAAGTTATTCTTCTAGATATGTGTGTGTCAAGGTACTATTCCCAACTAAGCAAACCGCACTTAGTCACCATTCAAACTGATAGAAGCATAGAGGAACAAAACAATCTCAAACTATTATAGACTTCGTATAAACATGAGATGCTTCCAAAACGCGATTGTATACAAAAGTCTTATTGCAACTTCAATGACTCTCATAGTTTGCAATAAACTATTCTTATTCTATCTACGTAGAGTTAACCAAAATAAACAAATAGTCTTATTACTTGTTTTCTTTTAAGTAGAAGGGAAATAAGAGAATACACTATTGGGATAAAGCGATAGTCAATTTTTTTAGGGGAACGATATGTGTGGTGGCTCTGAAATTCTTTAAATGACTAGGAAATTTAAGGCAATAAAAAGTAATATATATCGAAAATTAAAAAAAGTATGATATAAATCTTGTGCTTTAACAGGCTCTACTTTTCTGTGTAGTAAGTTTTTGTATATCTCTTACGGTTTATCAGTTATACAAAATTCATCCAGAATAAAGTGTCTTCAGAGGCTCTTCCCAGAAAATTCAAAATATACATTTCATTAGCGATGAGCATATTTTTAAACATATGGTATTTTAAACAAAGTTGTTACTTTTTTGAGAAAATCTAAATTGGCAAAATATTTCAAGTAAAGAATCCGTATATTTTTTTGAAAATATTTTTTTTGGGTAGTGTTTAACGGCCGCTTTTAGTACTATGATATGACACTGATACGGAATGAAGACAGAGCACCGGTGGAATGCAATGGCGGGGGAAATCCGTCCCTACGCCGCTTTGTCCACCACAAATGCAAGGTGCGGGCGCTCTAGGTGAGAGGCGAGTGGTCTATCCTGTCCGCCACGGCGCGCTGAAAATCTTTTGTATTGCATCCTTGGAACATACAGAACTAAGTACAAAGTTTTCGTTTTTGAGTTTAGTGTCCAGACGCGCGCACACAGACATGGCACTACCAAAAGTGATTTTTAATTTTAAGTGGTGTGCTTAGTACAAACCTACACAAGGTATTGCATTCCACCTAAAACTTTGATGCTGAGATTTTGCTGCAAAAAAAATCTGATGTCTTCCATTCACATGACTTTCTCTACATCTCTGTAACAAATTATTGTTAAAAAGCTTATGATTCTATTTACTTCATGCTAATCGAGAAAAAATTAGCATAAATAATCTTATTACTTGCTTCCTTGTAAGTAGAACCAAAATAAGGGAGTATCATAGGTTAAAGTGACAGTCAAAAGCTGGTTGCTATGTGACTGAAGTTCCTTTGTTTGTTTAGACACGAGTTGACAAATTCCTTTATCAGAAAAGTATAAGTTTTTTAAAGCTGAAACCAGAAATAAGGAATATCTCAAAAAGTATCAACTCCACGAAAAAAATGTATGTAACATAAATTGTGTGTTTTAACGTGCTCTACATTTTCTGTGTGGTAAATTTTTGTCCATCTCTTACGGTTGCAGTTATGCAAAATTCTGTAAAATTCATGCAGAATAGTCTTCAGAGACTATTCCCAGAAAATTCAAGATATACATTTTATTAGTCAGGTAAATATCTTTAATATACGATATTTTAGTTAAAATCGTTAGAGCATTTTTCAGAAAATCAAAATTTTCGAAAAAAGTTCCATGTAAAGAGTACTTGAGGTTGAGGGATTTTCTTGAAAATCTTCGTGTCGCATCCTTGGAAGATACCAAACTTATATACCAAGTTTGGTATTCAACGGTCTTTTCGCTTTTGAGCTATACTATCCACACACACATACACGCACACACGGACTTTTTTCTAAAATGCCTTTTTTTGGATTCAGGGGAACCCAAAACATGTGTTTCCGGTAAAATATCGATATCCGAGGGGAAAAAAAAAACATATTAGAAAAAATGTGCGTGTGCGTATGTCTTTGGAGAGCATAGGTGAAAAACTAAAAGACCGTTAAACACCAAAATTTGTATTTATATTTACTATCTTCCAGGGATGCGACACGAAGATTTTCAAGAACCCCCTGTCCACCACAAATTACCCTTTAAATGGAAAACCTTTTGAAAATTTTGTTTTTGTCAAAAATAGCTCTAACGATTTTGATTAAAATTTCGTATATTAAAGATATTTACCTAACAAATAAAATGTATATCTTGAATTTTCTGGGAATAGCCTCTGAGGACCTCTTCATTCTGGGTGAGAGTTTTCAGAATTTTGTGTAGTGGATAAACGTACTATACAAAATTGTAAATGTCCTTAAAACACACAATTTACGTAATTTTTTTTTTTTTTTGAGTTAACCGTTATCGAGATTATTGGTTTCAATTTTAACCACTTAAACATTTCTGAAACGAAAAGACACCTTTCCTCTGATTTCTCGTTTGTTTACTCGTGGTAAGAGATTGGAATTTCAATTTTTTCACACACCGACTGGCTTTCAAAGAACGAGACTATCGCTTTAGGCTGTGCATTTTCCTATTTCGCTTCTACTTACTAGGAGCTACTAATTCTGCTTATGTTTATGTTGATTATGATTAATGTTATGAATAAAAGGTTTGTTTGCCGAACAACTGGAGAAGGCATGTGAATGGAACACATTAGATTTTTACTTTCTCTACACGTGCTATGTTCATAGTGTATAGAGAAGGTAAAGTAATGCACCCAAAAATTCGATAGCGAAATTTCACCGGAAATATATGTGTTAGGGTCTCCTGTGTCCCAAAAAAGCATTTTCAGAAAAAGGTCCGTGTGTGTTGAGTCCGTGCGTCTGTGAACACGATAACTCAAAAACAAAAAGTCGGTAAAATACCAAACTTGGTATTTAAGTTTAGTATCTTCCAAGGATGCGAAACGAAGATTTTGGGAAAAATCCCTCCACCCCAAAAACTACCCTTTACATGGAAATTTTTTCGAAAATTTTTTACTTTCTCAAAAATGGCTCTAAGGGTTTTGATTAAAATATCGTATATTAAAGATATTTACTTGACAAATAAAATGCATAGCTTCAATTTTCTGGGAATAGCCTCTGAAGCTTACTTTATTCTGGATGAAATTTACGGAATTTTGCATAATTGCTAAACCATAAGAGATAGATAAAAAACTTATTGCACCAAAAATGTAGAGCACGTTAAAACACACAATTTATGTTATGTGCATTTTTTCATGGAGTTGATAGTTTTTTAGATATTCTTTGTTTTTTATTTCAGCTTTAAAAAACTAACTTTTCTCATACAGGAATTTGTCAACTCTTGTCCGTACAAACAAATGAACAAGCAACCAGCTTTTGAATATGACTTTAACCTATGGTACTGTCTTATTTTGCGTCTACTTACTAGGAAGCAGGTAATAAGACTATTTCTGCTAATTTTTTCTGATTAGTATGAAGTAAATAGACGCATAAGCTTTATAACAGTAATTTGTTGCTAGAGACGTAGAGAAAGCCATGTGAATGCAGCACATAAGATTTTTTGTATATGGGCCCTTAAAAGCAAGTCTCTACACAGAATGTTTGGGTTGAATACAAAAACTTGGAATATCAGAAATATTATTAATTTAATTTTTTAAGCATTTGGTCTGTTTATAGTGTAAAATATTCGAAGATTATGTTGGCAGGCTTGTAGTAAAGTGCGACGCAGTAAAATGTTAATTAAAAGTCATGTAGAAAAAGCTATTAACAAATTAGGCAGCACCGTCTTCTGGTCCCACGTGAGGAAACGTTAATTTGCCGACACAGCGAGCCTGGGGCCGTGTTACCCCACTCTACCTCATTCCTACATCAAAGTCGCTTCTGACCTCACTATTTAGTTCCACACTTGCTCCAAATTCACTTCTTTCACATGACTTTCTCCCCCTGTTCTGCAAACAAACTATTCTTGCAAGAGATTGCTCTGCTAACAGAAGAAAGTGGCAGACGGTTTGACACAACTAAATAATAACGAAAGTTATCAACACAAAACTTTATTTACAAAGTTACACTACCTTACTCTATTTCTCAACATTGCTATCAAGGTATTTGTTGTCACGTGGTACAGATGTTATACTCTTCCACCGCTAAACATCTGAGCCAAGATGTCACTGTCACTTTGAGGTCTTCATGGCTGGCAAATCTTTTCCATCCAAAAAGTCATGTACGTGTCCAAAGTGAAACACCGGTTTTTCTGAACTCTTTTATCAACATTTGCTTTCAACTGCTCCATAACGATTGATGAACTTCCACTCCGGTCTTTATCGTACACACTGTTATGTTCTTCCTTGATTACTCGTAAATTATGTGACATTTCCTCACCGAAGACTCGTTCATTGCATTATCACTATACGCTTGCGTTATTTGACTATAACATTAGATTGGCCCAACATTTTGTGCATTCAAAAAACGTTAAGTCTAAGTAAAAAGTCTACTCGCGCGCCCTTGTGTCTGTGGCTCAAAAACGCCAAGTCCATTAAATACCAAACTTGCTATTTACTTCCAAGGATACGACACAAAGATTTGCAAGAAAATCCCCCCACCCCATGTAACCACCCTTCACATTGACAACTTTTCCAACATTTTCTCAAAAATGGTTGTAACAATTTTAATTAAAATAGCATCATTATATTGATGATGTTTTCTTGGCAAACGAAATGCATATCTTGAATTCTCTGCGAATCGCCTCCGAACACCTTTCTCTCAATTCTAGATGGCTGGTAAACAGTCAGATATAGAAAAAAACTTACCTAGGTGCAAAAAAATGTAGATCTCCTTACAACACACAATTTCTGTCATATACATTTGTGTTGTGGAGCGAACCGTTTCCGAGATATTTCTTGTTATTGGTTTCAATTTTAAAACAGTTATACTTCTCACAAACAGAAGTCATCCGTGTTTCTTTTGTTTTATTGTTGGCTACGCAAAGAGAACTAAATTTCAATCACAAACGCAATACAACTGCTTTCAAAGGATTTGACTATCACTTTAGCCTAGTGTATTTCTTATTTCCCTTCTACTTACACAAAATAGTAAGTAATATGAAAAACAAAAACAAAAAATCTTATGTATTCCATTCACATGACTTTCTCTACATTTCTGTAACAAATTATTGCTAAAAAGCTTTATGCCTCTATTTTCTTCATGCTAATTCAGAAAACATTAGCAGAAATAGTCTTATTACTTGCTTCCTTGTAAGTAGAAGGGAAATAAGGGAGTAACATAGGTTAAAGTGATAGTCAAAAGCTGGTTGCTATGTCACTGAAGTTCCTTTGTTTGTATGGACAGGAATTGACAAATTCCTTTATGAGAAAAATGTAAGTTTTTTAAAGCTGAAACCAAAAGCAACGACTATCTAAAACGATCAACTCCACGAAAAAAAAATGCATATAACTGAAGTTTTGTCCACCTTTACGGTTTAGCAGTTATGTCAAATTCCGTAAAATTCATTCAGAATTAAGTAGTCTTCAGAGGCTATTCCCAGAAGATTCAAGATAACCATTTTTATTTGGCATGTAAATATCTTAAATGTAAGACATTTTAATCAAAATCGTTAAGAGCCATTTTTGAGAAAATCAAAATTTTCGAAAAAGTTGCATGTAAAGGGTGGGGAGATTTTCTTGAAAATTTTTGTGTCGCATCCTTGTAAGATACCAAACTTTAGTACCGTTATTTCGTTTTTGTGCTATACTGTCCACAGACACACACGGACCTTTTTCCAAAAATGTTTTTTTTTATTCAGAGGGGACCCTAAAACATATATTTTCGGTTAAATCTCGGAATCGAATTTTTGGGTGCATTACAATACCAAAAATAAAAGGACAAAGATATTCAAATGCAGCACCTTAAATTGAAAACACAGAATAAACCGTATGGTGATATATGAGTGTACTCTTGTTGTAGTAGACAAATACAGTTAAGAGAAACACACAATACTAACACCAGCACTACAAAATAATAACCAAAATATTTGTAAAACATTATAATCACGTTTTATCTTTTCTTATCGCACCCTCCCACCAGGCTTCTCAGACCTCAGCTGTTGCACCTTATGTAGAAATGCGTTTTCCGTGCCTGCCAGTAGCGCCCAACATGCTCATAACTCTCTATTCGCGATACTAAAGGAAGAATAATAAGCTTTTGTAAGAAGTTTGCTTGCAGAATAAGTACATAGGGTGATGCAAGTATAACATGTACAATTTTTTTTGCTTAAATTAATTTACAAATTTGAACATTGCATTCAACAAACATCAAATATGACACTTAACCGACTCTTTGTTTTTGAGTTTTGCTACTCACACACGGCGCGTGGTAGAAAAAGTAATATGGTAGAAGAGTGGGTAGAGAAAGCAATAGTGTCATTTTAACATTAATTACATCAATAAAATAAATATTACACTAATTTAAAATTAATCATTTACTTAAATTATTACGTGTTAGCTGTGATACCGGCCGATAGATGTCACTGTAAGGAACCCATTGCAAGAATCGAACAGCGTGGGCTGAGGACAACACGGAAACAAGAGAAGACAGACCGACCGCTGTGTTGTCTGTTTTATGGCCTATATAACACAACTCGTAAATAATTCAGCCATCTTGCTTCCTATTCCATTACCACCTGCATCTAACTTCTCAATTCCTTTCTGCGTCTGCGCCGTGTTTCTCCTCGAGTGTTTTAGATATCTAATGTCTGTGAAAGTGCTAATCTCGAGAATCACTGCCTCGTTTTTGTTTATATAGTTCCATACAACGTGGAAACAATTTTGTAATGCGGACTTTTCAGATACTTTTTTTTTAATAGATGGTACCTCAAAACAAGTGTTAATAATGACATTTTTGTCCCAAATTACAATTTGTTGGTAATGTAAGCGGTGTCAAAGAATATAAAATCGTTTACACAATAGTAAAGCAATATTAAATTCATAGCATATAAAGTATTGCATTCGAACCAAAATTTCGATACCGAGATTTCACCGGAAATATTTTGAGGGCCTCCAAGTGCAAAAAATTCATTTCAAGAAACATGTTCGTGTGTGTATGTATGTGTGTGTGTATGTCTGTGGATAGCAAAAATAAAAAAAGAAAAGGCCGTTAAATACCAAATTTGTCTTTAAGGTTAGTATGTTACAAGGATGCTACACAAAGGTTTACGAGAAAACTCACACTATCCTTTACAAGGAAAAAGTTTCGATTTTTCTTAAAATGGTCTTACCGTTTTGATTACAATACCGTATATTTAAAATGTTTACATTACAAATTAAATATATATCATGAATTTTCTGGAAATAGATTCTGAAGACCTCTTTATTCTGGATGACCTTTAACAGATATACGAAAACTAACTGCACAAAAATATAGATATCATTAAAAACACATAATTAATGTTATATGTTTTTACTTTCTCTACACTTACCATGTACATGATGTCTAGAGAAAATAGCTATTGCATTCCACCCAAAATTTCGATACCCAGAATTCACCAGAAATTTAGGGTCCCCTATCTCCAAAAGAAAAGCATTTTTAGAAAAAAGTGTGTGTGTGTGTGTGTGTGTGTAGGGGGGGGCAGCATAGCTCAAAAACGAAATGAACGTTAAAAACCAAACTTGTATTTTTAAGTTTGGTATCTTCCAAGGATGTATCACAGAAATTTTCAAGAAAATACTCCCACCCCTTCTACCCTTTACATGGAATATTTTCGAACATGGCTCTAACAATTTTGGTTAAAATATCGAATATTTAAGGTATCTATATGACAAACAAAATGTATATCTTCAATCTTCTGGGAAGACATGTTTATTCTGGATGAATTTTGCAAAACTGGTAAACCGTAAGAGATAGACAAACATTACCACACAAAAATGTAAGGCTCGTTAAAACACACTTTTTTTGTTATGAACTATTTTCGAGATATTCCGGATTATTGGTATCAATTTTCTCGAACGGAAAGACATCTTTCTTCCCGCTTCTCGTTTGTTTATTCCTGGCAATAAAAAAGAATGGAATTTCAATTGTTTCACATAACGACTGGCTTTCAAAGAATTGACTATCGCTTTAACTTGTGCATTCACTTACTTCCCCTCTACTTACAAGGAAGCAAGTAATAAGACAATTTCTGTTAGTGTTTATCTAGATTAGCATGAAGAAGATAAAAGAATAATTATTTTAACAATAATGTGTCGCAGAGAAAGTCATATAAATGGAGCACGTCAGATTTTTTGAAATGTTATGTTTGAAAGCAATATCTGAAGAAGTAAAATTGTCTATACAAATGGCGTATTATCTCTAATTGACACTAAGGGCTCAAAGTTTAACCACATATTTGCACATTAATTATTTTAACAAAAAGCATTTATGTAATGGATTAGTAATTTTTTTAAATTTAAAAATCATCGCTTTCCAACAAAATTTTAAGAGCTTTATTTTCAAAAATGTAACTTTTTTCTTTTTTACCTTTTTTTTAAACGTCCTTTAACCTGGTTGGTCATATCGGACAACGAGTGAAATTGGTGAAATGATGCTCAAATGATCTCGGGGTTCATGGAGCTTAAAGTTACTTTAACCTGGTTGGTCATATCGGACGATGAATGAAATTGGTGAAATGATACTCAAATGATCTCGGGGTCCATGGAGCTTAAAGTTACTTTAACCTGGTTGGTCATATCGGACGATGAATGAAATTGGTGAAATGATACTCAAATGATCTCGGGGTCCATGGAGCTTAAAGTTGCTCGACATTCGTCTTCTCAGGACAAGGGAAAACTCCGAGAAACCCTTATCCGGGTAACTCAGCCTAAGTGAGATTCGAACTCGCGACGTGTTAAATATGAGGCAGACACGCGGGCGGGCATGTAACTTTTCTTCTAATAAGCAGAAGTATAGTGACTCAAGAGTAAGGGTATTGCTGGAAACATTTAGCTGCTGAGATAAACCCAAACATTGCCAAGATATTTCAACTCCCTAAAGTAAAATGTTTTGAATATTGAAACTGTGGAATAAGGGCGCTGCGTGCCAGTTCACCGCTGGAGCGTCAGAATCGAACCCATGACTACTAGGTGGTGGAACCGGCTAATGTTACTAACTAACTCCAATTTCTAATGTGAGTTAACTAGAGCGTACCCTCACGAGGGAAGATGCAGTACGCAATAAAAATGTCCTCTCGTTCTATTACCGTACTATAACTTTTATGCAGAATAAGGAAAAGTAGGCTACAACCATTTGTGTAGACCGGTTTTCTGCATCAGCCACGAGAGGCGCTGCGTGCAACACTGACTCTAGTCTCTCTCTCTCTCTAGTGACATTTTTACTCACTAGAGATTAATACACAATGCTTATTGCTAACCATACGCCATTATATTTACCACAATAACATGAACAAACCTTGGAAAAGCTTATTCTTGTATCTACTTCATGCTAATCGAGATAAACGTTAACAGAAATAGTCTTATTACTTGCTTCCTTGTAAGTAAAGGGAAATAAGGGAGTACCATAGGTTAAAGTAATAGTCAAACCTTTTAAAATATGGTTGCTATGTGATTGAAATCCGCAACCAATAACAAGAAATATCTCAGAAACGGTCAATTCCACGAAAACAATGTGTATAACATAAATTGAGTGTTTTTTAACGACCTATACATTTTTTGTTTAGCAAGTTTTTGTCAATCTCCCCAAATTTCATCCAGAATAAAACGTTGGTGTCGAATCTTTGGGAGATCTCAAGTTTGGTATTTAACCGACTTTTCGTTTTTGAGCTATCATGTTCACGTGTGTTTCCAGTAAATCACGGTATCGAAATTTTGGGTGGAATGCAATACATTCAATAGCAAATGTAACATACAGAGAAAGTAAAACACATCAGGTTTTTATAGTGACTAATCGCGTGTATTTGAAACCAGAGATTAAAGAGAATTGTTACGGATATGACGTGGAGTTTTGAAAGGATGTGATGACGAAACAAAACACTGTATTGTGTGTGTGTGTGATGGCGGATAATGAAAGTAATACAGGGATTATTATCCCAGATATTAAAAGGTCAACGTTCTTCTAACTTTGCTATGTACAGTCTATCACTTATTATTGGTTATATGAACCATTCTTAGTAAACACTTTTACTTTCTCTATCACGTTAAATGTGCATAATAGGTAGAGAGGGCGTTGTATTTCACCCAAAAATGTTTTATTCAGATTTCACCGAAAATACATGTCTTTTCTATTTTTAGAAAAACGTCCGTGTGGGCGCATGTTTCTATTAACAGCATAATTGAAAAACGAAAGGTATTTAAGATCAGCATCTTTCAAGGAACAGACACCAAGATTTTCAAGAAGCTCCCCCAGTTACGGAAACATTTCTAACAATTTTAGTTAACATACCACGTGTTTAAGAAAAATCTGATGTGTTCCATTCACATGATTTTCTCTGTATCCCTGTAACACATTATTGTTAAAATGTTTATTCTTCTGTTTACTTCATGGTAATAGAGATAAACATTAACAGAAATTGTCTTATTACTTGCTTTCCTGTAAGTAGAAGGGAATACACTAGGATAATGTGATAGACAAATCTTTTAAAAGCCAGTCGCTATGTTAAACAATTGAGGTTCGGTTCGCATGGTCCCGTTTGAGAAAACTTAAACCAATAACAAGGAATATCTCAATAACGGTCGGCTCTATAAGAAAAACAAATAAATTATGTATTTTAGTGAAATCTACATTTTTTGTGCATTACGTTTTTGTCTATCTCTTATGGTTTAACCGTTATGCAAAAATCAACTAGAATAAAGAGGTCTTAAGAGGCTCTTCCTATAAAATTCAAAATATGCATGTTATTTGCCATATAAAATCTTTAATATATGATATTTTAATCAAAATCATTAAAGTGTTTTTTGAAAAAATCAAAATTTTCGAAAAATTTCCCATGCAAAGGGTAATTGAGCATGGGGGGGGGGGTTCTTGAAAATCTTCGTATCGCATCCTTGGAAGATAATAAATTTAAATACCAAGTTTGGTTTTTAACGGTCTTTTCGTTTTTGAGCTATGCTGCCCACAAGCACACACACACATTTACCTTTTGCTAAAAATGATTTTTGGATTCATTGCCCCTGAAAATATGTATTTTGGTAAAATCTCAGTATCGAATGAATTTTTGGGTGAAATACAATACCTACTTTGTGTATCTAGTTTGTACATTCCACACACGATGTAGAACAAGCAAAAATAAATAAAATAAAAAATGCCTTAATTCATCATCTGTTTACATGAGTATGCAGAAGCGCAGATGTTTAGGGCCCAAAAAGGTCATCGCTATACCTAATAGTATTTATTGAAAGACACTGAAGCTGTACCTGTTTGTTTTTGGTAATCTGGACGGGAATGCCCGAGATGCTGTGTCGACTTGACGGGTGCCGTATTGATTATCGGCTCCTCCAGTTCTCCCCCCCCCCCTTATACACGCTGCCGCGAAACTCAAGGCGAAATAGGATTCTGCGACGAGCACCCAAATCATATCAACTTGCAATTTCAAACTTACCAATTTAATATCAAATTTCACTCTGGATTGCGTCGAGAAACACGTTTTTTCAGTCACAGCAATTGCGATATTCTTTATTTCCCCTTCTGACTTAGCAGCGTCAGATGTCTGTTGCCGTGCAGACCGACTCAGAGATTAGTCAATATGGGTGATCAGTCTGATGTCTAGAACGAGAGTGAGGAACATGCTATGAAATGACGGTGAAAGGATGGCGGGGGAAAACGGAGATAAACACATAGCATACCTTGATAGTAGGTAATGCTGATTACTAGATGCGCTCAATAAGTCCTTAGAAAATCCACCACTCGCAGCATCGTAAGTTTGTATTTAGTAGTCGGCGTTTCTTACCAGTTGACAGTTAAATATCCATTACGTTGTTTTGTTGCCTTAGGCGACTGAATCAACAATCTTGTACTTCTTCAGCAAGATGGGGGGGAAAAAAAAACGAGTTTCGTGCGGTGATTAAAGACTTCTATTTAAAAGACTTAACACCGAAAGAGATAAAAGCCGAGTTGGATCAAGTTCATGGCACATCTGCTCCTGCGTTTGTAACAATTTACAATTGGATAAATGAAGTTAAACGTGGCCGTACATCTACACATGATAAACATCGTTCCGAACGTCCAGTAGAAATGGTTGACAAAATCCAGGATGTGGTTTTGAGTGATCGACGAATCAAAGTTCGTGAAATAGTAGAGGCTGCAGGCAGACCTCAAGGTACAGTGTTCTCAATTTTGTACCGAAAATTAGGTCTGATAAAGGTCTCGACAAGATGGGTGCCGCATTTGCTGTCAATGGAGAATAAACGCAATCGTGCGATCGATTATGAAGCTGGTTTGGCACTTTTCCGTCGCAATCCTGACGAGTTTCTGCGTTGATACTAACTGAGGTTGAAACATGGATACACTACTACACTCTAGAGACAAAAGTAGTCGAAACAGTGGGTTTTTAAAGGCGAACCGGCTCCGAAGGAGGCAAAGGTGGTGAAATCTGCAGACAAGGTGGTGGTCTTGGGTTTTTTTTTTTTTGGGATGCACACGGAATCATCTACAATGATTACTTGCAGAAAGGAAGAACAATAAATGGAGAGCATTATGTATCCTTATTGCTCCGGTTGAACGGAGAAATCAAGAAAAAACGCCCTCATCTGTTAAAGAAAAAGATTCTCTTCCATCAAGACAAAGCAAGGTCGATGTCGAACTGGAGAAGCCGGAGAAAACCCGGCTAGATGCTGCTTTCTCCACCACAGATTCCTTTTGGAGTCCCCTGGTATTGAACCCTGGCCGCCATGATGGTCTACGGCTTTTATCTGCTATAATCAAAGAACCAAGAATAATAAGAGA
Source organism: Hymenopus coronatus (assembly GCA_030762935.1). NCBI lineage: Eukaryota > Metazoa > Arthropoda > Insecta > Mantodea > Hymenopodidae > Hymenopus > Hymenopus coronatus. The sequence goes on from CM060892.1 coordinate 5,735,579, forward strand.
TTCAATTGCGCTATAAGGTGGTTTATTTTTTGCAACTAGCAACGCTAACTCATACGATGTCTCCAGCTCAGTTGATTTTGTAAAACTGTGTATCACGTTTGAACTTTTATTCAAATGTTTTGCCGGAAAAATTCGACAGTGTCTGTGAAGTAGGGATGGTCTTACAGAATTATTCGACAGTGTCTGTGAAGTAGGGATGGTCTTACAGAATTATTCGACAGTGTCTGTGAAGTAGGGATGGTCTTACAGAATTATTCGACAGTGTCTGTGAAGTAGGGATGGTGTTGTAGAATTATTCGACAGTGTCTGTGAAGTAGGGATGGTCTTACAGAATTATTTGACAGTGTCTGTGAAGTAGGGATGGTCTTACAGAATTATTCGACAGTGTCTGTGAAGTAGGGATGGTCTTATAGAATTATTCGACAGTGTCTGTGAAGTAGGGATGGTCTTACAGAATTATTCGACAGTGTCTGTGAAGTAGGGATGGTCTTACAGAATTATTCGACAGTGTCTGTGAAGTAGGGATGGTCTTACAGAATTATTCGACAGTGTCTGTGAAGTAGGGATGGTCTTACAGAATTATTCGACAGTGTCTGTGAAGTAGGGATGGTCTTACAGAATTATTCGACAGTGTCTGTGAAGTAGGGATGGTCTTACAGAATTATTCGACAGTGTCTGTGAAGTAGGGATGGTCTTATAGAATTATTCGACAGTGTCTGTGAAGTAGGGATGGTCTTACAGAATTATTCGACAGTGTCTGTGAAGTAGGGATGGTCTTATAGAATTATTCGACAGTGTCTGTGAAGTAGGGATGGTCTTACAGAATTATTCGACAGTGTCTGTGAAGTAGGGATGGTCTTACAGAATTATTCGACAGTGTCTGTGAAGTAGGGATGGTCTTATAGAATTATTCGACAGTGTCTGTGAAGTAGGGATGGTCTTACAGAATTATTCGACAGTGTCTGTGAAGTAGGGATGGTCTTACAGAATTATTCGACAGTGTCTGTGAAGTAGGGATGGTGTTGTAGAATTATTCGACAGTGTCTGTGAAGTAGGGATGGTCTTACAGAATTATTCGACAGTGTCTGTGAAGTAGGGATGGTCTTATAGAATTATTCGACAGTGTCTGTGAAGTAGGGATGGTCTTATAGAATTATTCGACAGTGTCTGTGAAGTAGGGATGGTCTTACAGAATTATTCGACAGAGTTTGGTTGCAATTATTGCAGAGTGGAAGACGTGCATCACATATATTTGACACGAATCCATATTCACTGTAATATCTGTATTTCACATTTCTCGGCGTTTCGACTTGCTCCTAGATGGTTCAACTTCAAGACTATTTTCACGTGGTGGTACAAACATCGCACTGGTTCAACGTTATCGACACTATCACTTGTTTCACTGATTTTACGCTTTCCTCTTATAACGAATTTTATCCTACAACAAAAGTTAAAATAGTGGACTATCACAATAAAGACATTCAACATTCAATGAGATGTGAAACTTTGAGTAAAGAAAACGAACCTGCACCTAACAGTCACGAAATTATACTGAGCACTAGATATGGGTCGATTCATGAACTACAAGGAAAGAATCGTTTGAATCGTGTCAACCATAGCAGGTATTGTGGTTCAAAAGGAATCAAGAGAATCAAAAAGAATCACATGAATCGAAAAGAATAGCATGAATCGCGTCAACCATAGCAGGTATCGTGGTTCAAAAAGAATCAAGAGAATCAAAAAGAATCTTTTGAATCGTGTCAACCATAGCAGGTATCGTGGTTCAAAAAGAATCGCAGATTTGAAGAATTGTGATCAAGTATAGGGGTTTGTTTTTCTTTTGCCTCCACCTTTCGGAGTATCAAGCCCAGCTTCAACGAAAACCGCCGAGTGCGCACGGACTTATAGCCATTTATTTTATTGTAAGAAAATAAATAGTGACAAGGCCATGAGGCTAAATATAAGAATATATAAATATATTTCAAAACGACACCAAACGAAGATAGCAGTCGATTAGCTTACACTTTGACTTGTCCAAAACTTGATGCTGCAACTTTCAAGCTCTTCTATCTAAATTTTCATGTGTGTTTAAAAACAGCTTTTATAACATTTGACCATCACTTTAGCCTAGTGCATTCTTTCAGTTCCCTTCTATTTATAAGTAACTAAGTAATAAAATTCTGCTAATGTTTATCTCGATTAGCATTGTGTTGAAAGAATTATCTTTCGCAAGAAGTTTGTAGAGTAGCTAGAGAAAGCCATGTGAGTGTATCACATCGGATATTTTTTTTTTCTTTCGAATAATGGAGGAAATTCTACCAAATATGTTTTGGAATAGATGGAAAAGAGTAGGGAGTTCTTATAAGTATAAATCACTTTTTATGCTAAAGGAGCCACTATATGACTATCATCCCTGTGTATAATATAAGTCAAACATAGAGAAGACATGGCAACGATTAATGAATCGTGAACGAATGGTATGAATCGATTCATATTGCATGAACGAATTGTATGTATCAATTCATATTGCATGAACGAATCGTATGAATCAATTCATACTGCACGAACGAATCGCATGAATCAATTCATAATGCACGAACGAATCGTATGAATCAATTCATATTGCATGAACGAATCGTATGAATCGATTCATATTGCATGAACGAATCGTATGTATCAATTCATATTGCATGAACGAATCGTATGAATCAATTCATACTGCACGAACGAATCGCATGAATCAATTCATAATGCACGAACGAATCGTATGAATCAATTCATATTGCATGAACGAATCGTATGAATCGATTCATATTGCATGAACGAATCGTATGTATCAATTCATATTGCAAGAACGAATCGTATGAATCAATTCATATTGCACGAACGAATCGCATGAATCAATTCATATTGCACGAACGAATCGTATGAATCAATTCATATTGCCTGAACGAATCGCATGAATTAATTCATATTGCATGAACGAATCGTATGAATCAATTCGTATTGCATGAACGAATCGCATGAATCAATTCATATTGCATGAACGAATCGCATGAATCAATTCGTATTGCACAAACGAATCGTAAGAATCGATTACTGAAAATGAATCGCTCGACCCAACTCTACTGAGTACTGAATGTCGGTAGATTAACAGTCAACTAATGTACTTTCTCAGACACTGTTATTGTTGTCGGTGTTTGAAACAAACAACACACATTATTAGCGAGCGCAGCTGTATGTTATCATTGTTGCGTACACAGGTAGGGCAGTTCAAATCTCGCTCTGGTTCTAATATTTTTCGTTACTTTGTAATCATTCAGGAAACATTATACAGGGTGTTAATGAACTACCCCGAAATAATTTACGAGGTTGTGCACGTGACTTTTTTTTTGGTAGTGTTTAACGCCCGCTTTTACTGTTCTGGCACCGCAGGCGATGACACTGATGGTACATGAAGATGGAGCCCCGGTGGAATGAGATGGCGGGGGAAACCGGAGAAGCGGAGAAAATCCGCCCCTGCGCCGCTTTGTCCACCACAAATCTCACATGCGGTCGCTTGGAATCGAACCCGGGCCATATGTGCACGTGATTGATATAAGTAATTTGAGATCGGCGATGCAGTCCCTAGATAAACATAAGGTTAAACGTGTGGGTATCAGGTGCTGATAAGTCGGTGTTAAAGCAAAGCAGGTTCAAACAATGTTTTTAAAACTGCTGCCCCCCGAGTATAGTAATATCGAGTTATAGCAGCTCCTTACTAGCGTTCTCTACATTTAATGTCGCGAAAATCTGTAAAATCTCGAACTAATCACTTGACAGTGCGACACTGAGCATTCATTAACTACGTTCTTGAGTTATGTAGTCTACTCTGGAGGCGTTTTCTCAACTGCTCTGGTGGCTTAATGGGTAACGCGGGAAGCTGCTATCCTAAAGTTCATGAGTTCGATTCCTGTCATTGATGAAATGTTTGTTTCATTCCAGACGAAGTGCCACGATACGTGGCGTACTGGCACTTCAGAAACTTACAGACGTTACTTCAACAAATAGGCCATAAGTCTGCTATCTCAAATTATTTATTTACGTAATGTACATATTCTGTGCAGATATTGCGGTAGCACCGCGTGCCCCTGGTCCAAGTATCTGCCACTCTCGTCCTACCTACACGTAAGAATTTGTCGCTTGTGCCACTCTTGTTCTCGCCGCTATAAATGGAGTGTGTTTTGTTTTCTTCTACGTTTGCCAGCTGGAGTCGAGCTGTAACAAAATATGCATGAGACGTGTTTATTTCCTACTGCGCATGACTTTTCTCAAAAAAAATGACATTTTAACGTGTAGGAATGTAGGCCACGCGAGCTCGCATGCTTTTATTCGTTTCATTTTACGGAAAAAGAAACTGTTCGCGATAAAACTGCACCAGTAGCAGGAATTACCAAATACACTATAGCTTAATACTGGACACTTCTATTTTCCCCTGTGTTAAGCTGAGAGACAGGTAGACAGTGGCGCTCCTAGCGGCCTGACCTTAAGGAACAAACGATTCATTTTGAATGTTAGGAAAAGAATAAACCCAATATATTATGCATTGTTACTTTTTATTTATTCAAACAATATTTTGTCAATACAATACAAAAAAATGCAGAGAAACAATGTAAAGCTGTTGGCTCTACAGGAATTGTTTTTAGATGCATGACAATTTTTGCTTTAATGTTTCTGCCTATTCTTTTTTTCCATTTTCATCATTCAAATAACATTTTTTAAACACATTGCTTTGTCAATAAACACACATTTACAAATTTCACATGTGGAAGTAAATAATGCATCATCTTTAACCTTAATTTAACATCAGGTCCACAGTCAGAAAGATAATGAAGAACATGTTCATTAAATAGAGTATTGATGCTGTTGTCTAAGCAGATTCGTTGTGAAATATGAATCTAGCATTTTCATAACGCTTCGGAGTAATATGTACATTTTTAATTTACTGCCTCTGCTCTCATCAAAGTCTACCAATTTGTTTGTACATTCCTCATGAGGCACATATCCAGCTGCTTACATATGAATCTACACGCTGATGAACTTTATTTACATTTTCCCTATAAATCAGACTTTAGAACTAAAAACTTGTTTATATCCATTGCACAATTACTGTCTTCAGACGATTGTAATAACTGAGTTGTAATTGCAAGTCTAAGACATTGTCTGGGGTTACATTGTTCCCCCTAACAACAGAAAAAACATTTTCCAAACAGTCTTGTGTGAGACGCCTGGTAAGTAAATGAGACGATATTGACATTTTAGCTCCTGCCACAGTAATTAATGCCAACATGTGCATTAAAACAAGCAGGTTTCTTACGTTGACTATTCATTACAATGGTGTATTCTAAGAATTTTGATAATTCATTCAAATACAGTAAATGTTTATTGCATAGCGCAACTCTCTAGCACAATGATTTTGAGACGAGTTGAAAATGTCAAATAGACAGTCCATTTTTTCAACGAAATCAGCGGTAGCTAATATTTCATCAGACATAGAATTAAACACATCATGCGATTTAATGCCACAACTGGCTTAAAACTCGACGGCCAAACATTACCTCACTGGACTAAATGGTGGCAGTTCAATACATTGGCTGGTCAACCTTGGAGCTAACCCAGGCTTCATGGCTCTGTCTTTTTAATAACATTCTACAATATGGTTCCAAGAAACCTTTCCATCTTCACAGAACACATCATGCTTTTTTAAATTATTCCTCACTGGTTTCAACAGGTGTGGAGCACCATGGACCCTGCTGTTATAAATTTCAATAAATGGATTTTCCTCAGAGATGTTCAGCAATGATTTCATTTTCAGATTATTGCGTCCCTGCTGTGGTTATGTATATTAACGTTTCACAATAATATAATCTACTTACATTGTTTTATTTCGTGGAAAGCTTCAGAAGTTCAACCAAACACAGCACAAACCTTACCAGACATGGTTCAATAATTCTGTCTGATAATTCTGTATACATATTACATTTTAATTAATTATTATTGCTCTTACGAAGGCTATACCGAAGCTACAGCAACACCCGCTAGAACGCGTGTCGCGCGAAATATCACACAGTGTCCTGTATAGTGTATTTGGAATTACTGTCTGAGGTGACGTCACAGCCAACTTTCTGACAAATTTTCGATTAACGCACATTTCTGCTTAATGTCAACATTTTCCTTCAATATTTAATTTATAAAATTTATTATCTTTTCTAAAAACACTTTTAGGTACCAACTTAATCTAATATTTTATCCAAAGTGGAAAAACGTATTTTATTTCTTAAAAACAGACTTTTTACATTTATTACTTTCTCTACACGTACTCTGTACAGTGTATAGAGAAGGTATTGCACCCCACCAAAAAAAAACGATACCGAGATTTCACCGGAAATTTATGTTTTAGGATCCCCTGTATCCAAAAAAAAGTATTTTTAGAAAAAGGTCTGTGTGTGTCCGTGTGTCTGTGAACACGAAACTCAAAAACGAAAAGTGGGTAGAATACCAAACTTGGTATTTAAGTTTAGTATCTTCCAGGGATGCGACACGAAGTTTTTGAGAAAAATCCCCCCACCCCAAACTACCCTTTATATGGAACTTTTTTATATAATTTTGATTTTCCTCTAACGATTTTGATTAAAATATCGTATAATAAAGATACAAATAAAATGCATATCTTGAATTTTCTGGGAATAACCTCTGAAGCTTACTTTATTCTGGGTGAATTTTACGGAATTTTCATTACTGCTAAACCGTAAGAGATGGACAAAACCTTATCTCACAAAAAATGTAGAGCACATTAAAACTTACACAATTTATGTTATTTACTGGAACCAGCTTTTGACTGTCACTTTATCCTATGGTACTCCCTTATTTCCCTTCTACTTACAAGGAAGCAAGTAATAAGACTATTTCTGCTAATTTTCATCTCGATTTTTGCAGAATAGGTAGAGAAAGGCACGTGAATGGAATACAAAACATATTTTGACTTTTGGAATTTCCAGAAACTCGAAACGCGTTTTGAAATCCCGATATAAAATAATTCTTTCAAGATAGCTATAACGAAAGTTATAAATTATCTGCGAAGGTTGGGAAATGCGTGTACAAAAAAAAAACATGTGATAAAATGTTTATAAAACAAGAAGGAAATCAAGTTGTTGAAGACGTCTATTAGAGATTAATGGATGCCATGAAGGATGTATTAAAGACAAGGCCAAGCAGCAAATAAAAGAAATACACAGAGAAATAAACTAAGGGAAAAACAAACCTATGAGTTACTCTCACATGACTTCCTCTAGCTGCTCTACAAACTTCTTACAAACGATTATTCTTCTTCTTCTTTCTTTGTATTTCTTACGGTTTACCAGTTATACAAAATGCAGCAAAAGAGGTCTTCAGAAGCTATTCCCAAAAATTCAAGATATACATTTTATTTGGCATGTAAATATCTTAAATATACGGTATTTTAATCAAAATCGTTAAGAGCCATTTTAGAGAAAATAAAAATTTTCGAAAATTTTTCCACGTAAAGGGTAGTTTGGGGTGTGGGGATTTTCTTGAAAATCTTTGTGTAACATCCTTGGAAGATACCAAAGTTATATACCAAGTTTGGTATTTTACCAACTTTTCGTTTTTGATTTGCAAATATGGACCTTTTTCTGAAAATACCTTTTTTGGATACAGGGGACTCGAAAAAAGTATATTTCCCGTGAAATCTCGACATGGAATTTTTGTTGGAATGTAATACCTTTTCTATTTACTATGTACGTTGCAAATGCAGGCTAGACAAAATAACAAACAGCAATATTAATTTCCAAGTATATATGTAACACGGATTCTGTTGTTTCTCCAAAAGTGTTCTTCTCAAGCCTTGAACTTTACAAAACAAATTCCCCTACGTATTAACAATGAAAATGCCAATGATAATGGCTGGACTTTTTTATTACATGGTTTGTGAGTGTTTTTTACGATCCTGGGGGGGGGGGGAAGAACCCTCCTTGGCTTTTCTTTATTCCAGAGGTACCAACCTACCTTCATAAAAATCGATACTACATTTTATGACACCTTTACTTTACTGTCTGATACTTCGCATAAAACTGGCACAGAATAGCAATATGCTTGTACTTTCACAAGTGTGTTATTACTGCTTACCTAAACACCAGCAGCTCGAGAGCAACAAACTATTTTTGTTATAAAAGCTACTCATTAACAGAAATGTAACTAGAAGGGAATACACTACACTAATATGTTTAAAAGCTGGTCGCCATGTGCAACAACTGAAGTAAGGTTCTCTTTGCAGGATCACAAAAGTGAATAACTACTTCTCATTTGAAGAGCTCTTTTGTTTCTTTCTCCACACGTACTATGTACATAGTGTATAGAGAAGCTATTGAATCACACGCAAAAATTCAATACAGAGATTTCACCGGAAATACATGTTTTGCGTCCCCCTGAATCCAATGTATATTTAGAAGTTTAAAAATCGTGTTTCTTTCAGTGAGCGCGGATTTTGTTTCCCCTTTAGATTGTTTAATTTCCTTACTAAGTTTGGTTTTCATTTCTGACTTTTGGAATTCACAGACACGAAACTTTTTCTAAAAATGTTTTTTTTATACAGGGCCCTAAAACATATACTTCCGGTGATATCTCGGAAACGAATTTTTGTGTGGAATACAACACCTTCTCTATAAACTATATACATTGTACTTACGGGCTAGACAAAGTAAAAAAGCGAAGTTTTGTCCAAAATGGTTATTTTAAAGGGTGATGAATACGTTAATGAAAATGGCCTGTTATTTATGGACGCTCTTTAACTGCTTTGGTTCTCAGGGTCCCATTCTATATTGGGCGTGAAAGATCGCTTAATTTTACCCAGAGGCCTCTCTTATCAGGCTTGAGGTTCTTTTACGTGCCGTAAATCTACGACACGGGACCCACAGCTTTACTTCCCTTCCGAAGGAAGCCATGCTAAGGATTTTTACGCCCGAAAAAATCCATCGTCCTCCGGCGGGTTTGAACCCGCGACCTTGGGTATACGAAGTTAGGATGAATACGTTAACCTTAATTTTTTTTTCAATATAACTCACAATTTCATTTTAAACAGAAAAACCTAATAGCGCAGTAATTTTCGACTCCAGAGCTCGAAGATGCAGTTTTCAATTAAAGCTGATTTATACGTTTCTTGGAAGTGTTCACATGTGATGTGCTCCTCGGAATGTTTAAATAAACGATGCTGCTCTCTTTGTTTAGGCCATAAAACGGCGCGTTTCAGTACCACATGCGTCGAATTAATGTTTCAACACAATCTCTTCCATATGCGCGTAAACTTCAGGCAATGAAATATGAGCATCGCAGTTTCGTCTGGTTGCCATGGAAACTGTAAGCCAACAGTCTGGTTTCCAAGGAAACTGCAACCTTCTTTTGCTTTTCCCAACATAATCGGTTATTGAAAAATCGGATGTGTCCATTCACATGACTTTCTCTACATCTCTATAACAAATTATTGTTAAAAAGCTTATGCTTCTATTTTCTTCATGCTAATCGAGAAAAAATTAGTCTCATTACTTGGTTCCTTGTAAGTAGAAGCGAAATAAGGGAGTAACATAGGTTAAAGTGATAGTGAAAAGCTGGTTGCTATGTGACTGAAGTTCCTTTGTTTGGATGGACACGAGTTGACAAATTCCTGTATGAGAAAAGTATAAGTTTTTCGAAGCTGAAACCAAAAACAATATCTAAAAAAAAAAAAAAAAGATAAACTCCACGAAAAAAAGTATATGACATAAATTGTGTGTTTTAACGACCTCTATATTTTTGTGTGGTAAGTTTTTGTCTACCTCTTATGGTTTAGTAGTTATGCAAAATTCCGTGAAATTCATCCAGAATAAAGTAGTCTTCAGAGGCTATTCCTAAAAAAATTCAAGATATTCATATTATTTGTCAGGTAAATATCTTAATTATATGATGTTTTGATCAAAATCGTTAGAGCCATTTTTAAGAAAATCAAAAATTTCGAAAAAAGTTCCGTTTAAAGGGTATTTGGGGTGGGGATTTTCTTGAAAATTTTCGTGTCGCATTCTTGGGGGATACCAAACTTAAATACCAAGTTTGGTATTTAACGGTCTTTTCGTTTTTGAGATTATGCTGTCCGCAGACACACACACATACACACACACACCGACCTTTCTCATCTGAAAATGCTTTTTTGGATTCAGGAAGTCCCAAAATATGTATTTCCGGTGAAATCTCGGTATCAAATTTTTGGGTGGAATACAATACCTTCTCTATAAAAGGATAATATTGTAGCAGGATCATTTGGTCTGCCCAGTTGGCGACTGCTTACAAGTAAACAGTAAAACAAAGGTCGTTTTAGTATTTGTCCCATCCCAAATAACATTAACGTTGCTCAAGCCACCGCCACTGACATCATAGATAGAGAGGTTTTTGTCTGCCAGTGTTGGTTGAGCACCACTGCTCTTCCACCGCTAGTCACTTTGAGGTCTTCATTCCTGGCAAATCTTTTCCATCCAAAAAGTCATGTACGGTGTCCAAAGTGAAACACCGGTTTTTCTGAATTCTTTTATCAACATTTGCTTTCAACTGCTCCATAACGATTGATGAACTTCCACTCCGGTCTTTATCGTACACACTGTTATGTTCTTCCTTGATTACTCGTAAATTATGTGTCATTTCCTCGCTGAAGACACGTTCATTGCATTATCACTATACACTTGTGTTATTTGACTGTAAAATTCGATTGGTCCAACATTTTGTGTATTCAAAAAACGAATAAGTTCTTTAGCTGTGGAAGAGTGTAACATGTGCATTGAAAAACCGGTACCACGTGACAATAAATACCTTGATAGCAATGTTGAGAAATAGAGTAAGGTAGTGTAACTTTGTAAATAAGGTTTTGTTTTGATAACGTTCGTTATTGTTTGGTTATGTCATATCGTCTGTCAATTTCTGGATGACCCTCGTATTTCTATAGAAAGCCATGAAAATTAATTACCCTGTGGTTATTATAGAAACTAACCAATTAATGTATTATATTTTGGTTTGATAGGTATAGAAAGCCTCGTGTGGTTGCTATGGGAACTATTTAATGCTATGTATGGAATGCCTCGTGTGGTTGCTATAGTAACTAATGAAAGCTATAGAAAGCCTGATATGTTTGCTATGGGAACCAGAAAACCTGAAGTGGTTACTATGGGAAACAGAAGACTGATATGGTTGCTATGGGAACCAGAAAACCTGGAGTGGTTGCTATGGGAACTAGAAAGCCTGTAGTTGTTGCTATGGGAACTAAAAAGCCTGTAGTGGTTGCTGTAGGAACCAGAAAGCCTAGAGTGGTTGCTATGGAAACCAGAAAGCCTGGAGTGGTTGCTAAGGGAACCAGAAAGCCCGGAGTGGTTGCTTAGGGAACCAGAAAGCCTGGAGTGTTTGCTATGGGAACCAGAAAGCCCGGAGTGGTTGCTATGGGAACTAGTAAGCCCGGAGTGGTTGCTATGGGAACCAGAAAGCCCGGAGTGGTTGCTATGGGAACTAGAAAGCCTGTAGTGGTTGCTATAGGAACCAGAAAGCCCGGAGTGGTTGCTAAGGGAACCAGAAAGCCCGGAGTGGTTGCTATGGGAACTAGAAAGCCCGGAGTGGTTGCTATGGGAACCAGAAAGCCCGGAGTGGTTGCTAAGGGAACCAGAAAGCCCGGAGTGGTTGCTATGGGAACTAGAAAGCCCAGAGTGGTTGCTATGGGAACCAGAAAGCCCGGAGTGTGTCTATGGGAAGCAGAAAGCCCGGAGTGGTTGCTATGGGAACCAGAAAGCCCGGAGTGGTTGCTATGGGAACTAGAAAGCCTGTAGTGGTTGCTGTAGGAACCAGAAAGCCCGATGTGGTTGCTAAGGGAACCAGTAAGCCGGAGTGGTTGCTATGGGAACCAGAAAGCCCGGAGTGGTTGCTATGGGAACCAGAAAGCCCGGAGTGGTTGCTATGGGAACCAGAAAGCCCGGAGTGGTTGCTGTGGGAACCAGAGAGCCCGGAGTGGTTGCTATGGGATCCAGAAAGCCCGGAGTGGTTGCTATGGGAACCAGAGAGCCCGAAGTGGTTGCTATGGGAACCAGAAAGCCCGGAGTGGTTGCTATGGGAACCAGAAAGCCCGGAGTGGTTGCTATGGGAACTAGAAAGCCCGGAGTGGTTGCTATGGGAACCAGAAAGCCCGGTGTGGTTGCTATGGGAACCGTGTCAGTGCTCCCCTGCAAGTAACTTCCTGTTGAGACGTTTCCCCAGGGCAATGAATTCTTGGACGTGATATCGAGGCATACATATTATTATGATTTAAGTGGACGACATTCTGCTTACGCAGCTCGTATCGCGGATGTGTCATATTTTAAACGTTGACAAATACACTCGTAACTTGTTTTTTCACTAATTCTGCAACTTTTAAACATCCGCTCTCAAATCAATTTCGTTCGTCGGCAAAATCATACAAGCTACTTACTTAATGGCTTTAGAGCTCATTATTGCTTCATCTAACTCCTGCTAAATATGTTCCATTTCCAAAATCTGCTTTCATTACTTTGGTCAATGTCCATACTGTACAGAGAAGGTATTGCAGTCCACCCAAATATTCAATACCGAGATTTCACCGGAAATATATGTTTTAGGGTCCCCTTTATCAAAAAATCTGATGTGTACCATTCACATGACTTTCTCCATATCCCTGCAACAAATAATTCTTAAAAAGCTTATACTTCTATTTACTTTATGCTAATCAGAAAAAATTAGCAGAAATAGTCTTATTACTCGCTTCCTTGTAAGTAGAAGCGAAATAAGGGACAACTGTAGGTTAAAGTGATAGTCAAAAGCTGGTTGCTATGTCAATGAAGTTCCTTTGTTTGTATGGATAGGAGTTGACAAGTTCCTGTATGAGAAAATTATACGTTTTTCATAGCAGAAACCAAAAATAAGGAATGTCACAAAAACGACGAACTCCACGAAAAAAATGTATATAACATAAGTTGTGTGTTTTAAAGTGCTCTACATTTTTTGTGTAGTAAGTTTTTGTCCATCACTTACGGTTTAGCAGTCATTCAAAATTCAGTAAAATTCATCCAGAATAAACCACTCTTCAAAAAATTCAAGATATGCATTTCATTTGTCAGGTAAATATGTTTAATATCCGAAATTTTAATCAAAATCGTTAGAGCCATTTTTGAGAAAATCAAAATTTTCGAAAAAAGTTCCATTAAAGGGTAGTTGGGGGTGGGGGGGATTTTTCTCAAAAGCTTCGTGTCGCATCCCTGGAAGATACTAAACTTAAATACCAAGTTTGGTATTTTACTGACTTTTCGTTTTTGAGTTATCGTGTTCATAGACACACGGGCACGGACACACACACACACACACACACACACACACACACACGAACCTTTTTGTGAAAATGCTTTTTTTGGATATTGAGGACCCTAAAACATATATTTCCGGTGAAATCTCGGTATCGAATTTTTGGTGCAGTGCAATACTTTCTCTGTACACTATGTACATAGTGCGTATGGAGAAAGTAAATAAAGCATTTTCAGAAAATGGTCCGTTTGTGTGTGTCCGTGAACACGATACTTCAAAAACGAAAAGTCGGTAAAATATCAAACTTGGTATTTAAGTTAGGTATATTCCACGGATGCGACACGAAGCTTTTGAGAAAAATCCCCCCATCCCCAACTACCCTTTACATGGAACTTTTTTCGAAATTTTAATTTTTTTAAAAATGGCTCTAACAATTTTGATTAAAATATCATATATTAAAGATATTTACCTGACAAACAAAATGTATATCTTGAATTTTCTGGGAATAAGACTACTTTATTCTGGATGAATTTTATGAAATTTTGCATAACTACTAAATCGTAAGAGATGGAAAAAAGGTTAAAACACAAAAAATGTAGAGCACGTTAAAATACACAATTTATATTATATACATTTCTTTTCGTGGAGATGATCCTTACAGAGATATTCCTTGTTTTTTATTTCAGCTTTGGAAAACTTATACTTTTCTCATACAGGAATATGTCAACTCCTGTCCATACAAACAAAGGAACTTCAGTCACATAGCAACCAGCTTTTGACTATCACTTTAACCTATGCTACTGCCTTATTTCCCTCCTACTTACAACGAAGCAAGCTATAAGACTATTTCTGCTAATTTTTTTCTCAATTAGCATGGAGTAAATAGAGGCATAATTTTTTTAACAATAATTTATTGCAGAGATATAGAGAAAGTCATGTGAATGGAACACATTAGATTTTTTTTTTCTAGAACTGCTTCTTTTTGATTTCAGAGTACCTTAAAACGGTGGAATCTCGAACATTCCCACTTACTCTACTGGTACGCAAATAAAAACTGAATTTCATTAATGGTTCTGAGGTTTAGGTTCTGTAAAAGTTTCTTACCACACTCGTAGGGTAACAAATGACATGCTTTCAAAATGAATATATTCTAATGTTTAATATTGTAATGTCTTAATACTTTGCACGTGTAATAACTTTATAATTTCACGTTTTTTACCTCATATAATTTCAGTCGCTAGGTGCAGAGTTAATTTTCATGATTGCAGCAGAAATTTATGCGTTGTTTTCGATCTCACACAAGATTGATTTTAAATTGGTTTTGCGCTCTATTATTGGGGTGATTTACAGGCTCCGGTGGTACATGGAAGCAATGGACCGCGGTTCGAGCATCACTCATGCATATCCAGCCCGATAATTTGCCAGTCCATTTGATTGCCTACAAAAACTGAATTATGCAATACTATTTATTGCCGAGGGAGTACATTATTTGGAAAATTTGTTATAGTGTCAAATGATAATTGCTGCCACGCGATTTGTGAAAACTTTTTGATTGGAGGAAGGTCGGAAAATTTAAATTAATTGAGTGATGCGTTTTGTCGGCTGGAATAATCTGGTGTAAACAGCGGACTGGGGTTCGAGTCCGGTCACCCGTAAATAAAGCTGCAAAAGGGAATTTTACAGGTAGCATGTAAATTCGTTTCAGCATGGTGGTCAGGTAATCTAGGGGGCTTAGAGTACAACACAACCCTTACGTCACTCACGAAAAGTGTTCCATTCACATGGAAAAAATATTATGCTTCTATTTACTTCGTGCTAATGGAGAAAAAAATTGTAAGTTAAGGGAGTAGCATAGGTTAAAGTGATAGTCAAAAGCTGGTTGCTATGTGACTGAAGTTCCTTTGTTTGTATGGACAGCAGTTGACAAATTCCTGTAAGAGAAAAGTATGTTTTTTAAAGCTAAAAGCAAAACAAGGAATATCTCAAAAACGATCAACTCCACGAAAAGAATGTATGTAACATAAAGTGTGTGTTTTAACGTACTCTACAATTTTCATGCGGTAAGATTTTTTGTCCATCTCTTACAGTTTAGCAGTTATGCAAAATTCTGTAAAATTCATCCAGAATGAATCTTCAGATGCTATTTACTCAAAATTGAAGATAAAATTTTATTAGTCAGGTAAATATCTTTAATATACAATATGTTAATCAAAATCATTAAGAGCCATATTTGAGGCTGTTCTTATTCCGAATTACTTTTGAATAACTGATAAATCGTAAGAGATAGCCAAAATAATAATAATAATAATAATAATAATATTGAATATCAAGATTTTCGAAAAAAATTCCATGTAAAGGGTAGTAGGGGTGGGTCGTGTCGCATTCTTGGAAGATACCAACTTAATGACTAAGTTTGGTATTTAACGACCTTTTCGTTTTTGAGCTATGCTGCCCACAGACACATACACACAAACACGCGGACCTTTTTCTAATTTTCTTTTATTCAGGGGGACCCAAAACTATGTATTTCCGACGAAATCTCGGTATCGAATTTTTGGGTGGAATACACAGTAATGTAGAGAGAATAAAAATATTTTCCAGTTCAAACATTTTATTTATTGTTTAAAAATGATGCAATTTTGAAAGTCCACAATATCTAAATTATCTTAATGAAATTTATGCACAATAATGCTGTTTTTCTTTTCTCGCCAACCTGTCAAAATTTCAAATCCAATGTTTCTTAAGGAATTACGTTCATTTTTACTTTCTCCACTCGCACTATGTACGTAGTGCATAGACAAGATATTGTGCCAAGTTTTCCCCAGAAATATATGTTTTGAGACCCCTGAATCCAGAAAAGCATTTTCAAAAAATGTCCGTGTGTGTGTGTGTTTGTGGACTGCATGAATAAACCGAAATGTCGCTTAAAAATAGTCTTATTACTTGCTTCCTTGTAAGTAGAAGCGAAATAAGGGAGTACCATAGGTTAAAGTGATAGTCAAAAGCTGGTTGCTATGTGACTGAAGTTCCTTTGTTTGTATCAACAGGAGTTGACATATTCTTGTGTGAGAAAAGTATAATTATTCACAGCTGAAACCAAAAACAAGAAATATCTCAAAAACGATCAACTCCACGAAAAAAAAATGTATAGTATATAAATTGTATGTTTTAGCGTGCTCTATATTTTTTGTGTTGTAAGTTTTTGTCCATCTCTTATGGTTTAGCAGTTATGCAAAACTCCGTAAAATTCATCCAGAATAAAGTAGTCTTCAGAGACTATTCCTAGAAAATTCAAGATATACATTTTATTTGCCAGGTAAATGTCTTTAATACACTATATTTTAATCAAAATCGTTAGCGCCATTTTTAAGAAAATAAAACGTTTCGAAAAAAGTTACATATAAAGGGTATTTTTTTTTTTAAATCTTCGTGTCGCATCCTTGGAAGATACGAAACTTAAATACCAAGTATGGTATTCAACGGTCTTTTCATTTTTGAGCTATGCTGTCCACAGACACACACACACACACACGGACCTTTATGTAAAAATGTTTTTTTTTTGTTTTTTTGTTTTTTTTTGCTTTGTTGTTTTGGTATTCGGGGGGCCCTAAAACATGCATTTCCGGTGAAATCTCGGTATTGAATTTTTGGGTGGAATACAATACTTCCTCTATACGATATGTACATAGTACGTGTAGAGAAAGTAAAAAACAGAGACGCCTTGAAAATGCAACTGTTTTATAAAACAGTATCCTAGGAAACAGATGTTTAAATGACTGTAGAGTCGGAAGTAAGGAAGGGCAGATAAATGTTCGTTATATACAAACAGCAAAGAGTTCCAACAAAAACTATTTGTGATTTTTTGACAGATTGTAGTAAAAATAAAGTAATGTAATTTTTAAGACTGAATAAAATGGTTAAATGCGCTATAGTTTAGGATGCAGAATGGAATAAAACATCTGATGTGTTCCATTCACATGACTTTCTCTATTATTCTGGAACAAATTATTGCTGAAAAGCTTATTTTTCTATTTACTTCCTGCTAATTGAGATAAATGCTTTCTTTTAAATAGAAGGGAAATACTGGAATAACGATAGTCAAATATTTTAAAAGCTGGTTGCCCTGTGGCTGAAATCCATTTCTTTACATTGCCAGGAAGTCCCTAGCAAAGATGTACATGACATAAATGTTGTCTATCTCTTACGGTTTAATAGTTAGGCGAAATTCATCCAGGATAAAGAGGTCCTTATAAGCTATTCCCAGAATATTCAACATATATATTTTATTTGTGGTGTAATATCTATAATATACGATATTTTAATAACAATAATTAGAGCATTTTTAGCAAAAATAAAAATTTTCGAAAATCTCTCCATATTAACGGTAATTTGGGGTGGGGGGATTTTCTTCAAAATCTTGGTGTCGCATCCTTGGAAGATACTAAACGTTAATATTAAGTTTGGTATTTTACCGACTTTTCGTTTTTGAGTTATCGTGTTCACACACAGACACGGACCTTTTTCCAAAAATGCTTTTTTTGGATTCAGGGGGTCCCAAAACATGCATTTCCAGTGAAATCCTGGTATCGAATTTTTGGGTGTAATACAGTACCTTCTCTATACATTATGTACATAGTACGTGTAGAGAAAGTAATAAATACATGTAATTTTTAAGACAACAAAAAGGTTGAATGCTGCTGTGTAGTCTAAGATAGGATGTGTATAGAGAATAGAGGATAATTCTGCAATTGTTTTGCCACTGACTATAAACCTACAGATGGATTGTGATGTAAATACCTTTTACCTCACTGTTATTTATGGAAAGTTTTTACGACCGCGTTGGTGAAAGGATAAAATTTGAGCGCACAAGCAGCAGATATAGCATCGTCAGATCTATTCTTTTGTTTATTTTCGTAGTTTCAGAGTTCCACATATGTAGCTCGCTTTCTATTCAGCAACTGATTAATGTTAGGTTGTCGGCAATAGAACTTAGAAAGTTGTTGTGCGTGCAACAAAACAAGAACATTGCAACATAAATTTATTTAACTGCTTGTCAATTAAAGGAAAATGTCTTTCCGGTTACCAGATAACAAAAATATTCCTTTAAGTTATTTAATACTGTGTTTACTTGAAACCTGGAGTTGGCCGATATCAGCAAAAAGTCATCGGCCTCCATCAACTGACCTCTCACACCATACATAATATATTTACGGAATGCGTAAATTCTGATTCGAAAAAAAAACTTTATCATGGAAAAATACTTTACACAAAAAAACTGACGAGTAAAGAAAACAGTTGACGCATACAAGGGTGATAAAACAGTTATTTTTTTTTTTTAAATACTTGATATGTAAGTTAATCTATCTGAACACATATTTGGTGATGTAAGTTAAATTTACAATTCATTTATTAATGGTCATGCCAACAAGCACTGTAGGAGTTTGAGAGGTCATTGATACTTACAGTACAATTACGAAATGTCATGTGTCTAGTAAACAATCTATTGCAAAATTCATTAACAAAAGAGTGTATCAGAAGGCTTTGTCCATATAATTGAGAAGTAGCCTTTCATTTGTTCACATCGAGGATTCATGTTTGCTTAATGTTCAATAAAATATTGAAAAGCAATTTTAATTTATAACTGTTTTTTTTTTTTACAAGTTTTTTTTCAAGTATTTCAAAAAGTAATTGGTTAACGACGAACTGTAAGTTACTTGTCAGATCTCGTATTCCCAATATACATTCTCGAGCTGTAATATAACTTACAGTTCTTAGTACGCAGTATACCATTAGCTACTGTCTCAAGTTGTAAGTTAAAAACCTTAAAACGCTGATGTGTTACATTCACGTGTCTTTCTCTACTCAGTTTTTAACAAACTATTCTTATAAAAGATTATTCTATTTACTTCATGCTAATAAAAATAAACACTAGCACAAATTGTCTTATTACGACTACAATAACGAAATACACAAGATTAAAAGAATCTTTTTATGACGAAGAAATAAATAATAAACAAAAATTAAACACATATTCCCATTTTAGAAATGTAAAGCCACTGAAATTAGAAACCAAAAACGAAAAGGGTTAACTCCAATAATAATAATAATAATAATAATACATGACCTCCACCCGTTTTACAAACCATCGTTACAAAAGCTGATTCTTCTATCTACTTCCTGCTAATCGAGATAAACATTAACAGAAATTGTCTTATTATTTACTTCCTTGTAAGTAAAAGGGAAATAAGGGAATGTACCAGGCTAAAGTGATAGTCATTTATTGAAATTCGTTTCTTAGAGTTGAAAAATTCCTGTATGAGAAAAACTTGAGGATTTTAAAACAAACCAATAACAAGGAATATCTCGGAAGCGCACAATTTCACGAAAAAATGTATGTAACATAAATTGTGCCTTTTAACGAGAATTACAACTTTTGTATTGTAAGTTTTGTCTATTTCTTACGGTTTACAAGCTATGCAAAAGGCATTCAGAATGAAGAGGTTTTCAGAGGCTATTCCAAAAAAAAACTCGATATATATGCATTATAACTGTCATGTAAATATCTTTTATCAAAATCGTAAGTCATTTTATAGAAAGTAACATTTTCAATTTTTTTTCCACGTAAAGGGTACTGTAGGGTGGGGAGATCCTGTCATTCTTGGAAGATACCAAGTTTGGTATTTCAGTGGCTTTTTGTTTTTGAGTGACTGTGTTCACAGTCGCACGAGCACACAACAAAAACAAGGTCCCTCCCTACCATGTACTATATTGAGAAGTTAAAAAGTAAATAAATAATTTCTGATTTTAAGTAACTCTTGTCACATATTGCATTTTTTTCGCCACAGTGCGTAATGTTACTACTTTTTACGTTCACGCGTTATAAAACTTCAGTTTACGCACAAATGGTGCAAAAAATACATAATACATGAAGAGTGCAAATTTAAGGAAATAATGTTTACAGTTCGCTCTATTTCTCAACGTAATCGTCATTGCTATCAAGGTATTTATTGTCACGTGGTACACATGTTATACTCTTCCACCGCTAAACATCTGAGCCAAGATGTCACTGTCACTTTGAGGTCTTCATGGCTAGCAAATCTTTTCCAACCATAAAGTCATGTACGGTGTCCAAAGTGAAACACCGGTTTTTCTGAATTCTTTTATCAACATTTGCTTTCAACTGCTCCATAACGATTGATGAACTTCCACTCCGGTCTTTATCGTACACACTGTTATGTTCTTCCTTGATTACTCGTAAATTATGTGTCATTTCCTCACTGAAGACTCGTTCATTGCATATCACCATACACTTGCGTTATTTGTCAATAAAATTCTATGTGTTCCATTCACATGACTTTCTCTACAACTCTGCCACAAATTATTGTTAAAAACTTTATGCTTCTGTTTATTTCATGCTAATTGAGAAAAAATTAGCAGAAATAGTCTTATTACTTGCTTCCTTATAAGTAGAAGCGAAATAAGGGAGTACCATAGGTTAAAATGATAGCCAAAAGCTGGTTGCTATGTGACTGAAGTTCCTTTGTTTGTATGGACAGCAACTGATAAGTTCTTCTATGAGAAAAGTATGTTTTTTAAAGCTGAAACCAATAAAAGGAAATATCTAAAAAACGATCAACTCCACAGAAAAAAATGTATATAACATAAATTGTGTGTTTTATTGTGATCTACATTTTTTGTGTAGTAAGTTTTTGTCCATCTCTTACAGTTTAGCAGTTATGCAAAATTCTCTAAAATTCATCCAGAATAAAGTAGTCTTCAGAGGCTATTCCCAGAAAATTCAAGATATACATTTTATTTGGCACGTAAATATCTTAAATATAAGAGATTTTAATCAAAATCGTTAGAGCCAATCAAAATGTTCGTAATTTTTCCATGTAAAGTGTAGATGGGGGTGGGGGGATTTTGTTGGAAATCTTCGTGTCGTATCCTTGGAAGATACCAAACTTAAATACCAAGTTTGGTATTTAGCGGTCTTTCCTATTTTGAGGTATGCTCTCTACAGCCACGCGCGCGCGCGGACCTTTTTGTAAGGATGTTTTTTTTTTTTTTTGTTTTTTTTTTATTCAGGTGGACCCAAAACATGTATTTCCGGTGAAATGTCGGTATCGAATTTTTGGATGAAATGCAATACCTTCTCTATACAATATGTACATGGTACGTGTAAGGAAAGAAAAAATTCGATTGGCCGAACATTTTGTGCATTCAGAAAAACGAATGAGCTCTTTGGCGGTAGAAAAGTATAACATGTGCATTGGAAAACCGGTACCACGTGACAATAAATACCTTGATAGCAACGTTGAGAAATAGAGTAAGGTGGTGTAACTTTATAAATAAAATTTTGTGTTGATAACTTCCGTTATTGTTTTGTTATGTCAAATCGTCTATCATTCTGAACGAGCCTCGTATATGGAATGTCTATAGTGTTGTAGTGCGGTTTTATGCGCCTATTCCAAAATCTATAAACGACGGAAAACATGGGGAAATATTAATTTCATGCTATAGGTAATGAAGTGCAGGACAAGTTGAGCGGATAGACACGTCTGCGAGCCTCCCCCGCCGTCGGACCGGTTTTCTTACGCCGAGCAAGGTATGCGGACATCGGCGATTGTAAACAAACCGCCTGCAGTGGCCAAGAGGCTAACTTACGCGACACTATGTTCTGTGGTGGACAAACCGGGTTCATTCCACCTGTGTTCCCTGATACCTGAGCCCCGGATTCTGTTTATTCCTACCAAAATTCTTTTTACTCTAATGTTCTATAGTCTAAATTAACGTATTTTACATTAAGACCTTCTTTTAGTTTCTCTACACGTACTATGTACATAGTGTACCCAAAAATTCGATAGCGAGATTTCACCGGAAATACAAGTTTTGAGACCTCCTGAATCCAGAAACAGCATTTTTGTAAAAAGGTCCGTGTTGATGTGTCTGTGGACAGCATAGATCAAAAACGAAAAAACCGTTAAACACCAAACTTGGTATTTAAGTTTGCTATCTTCCAAAGATGCGACAGGAAGATTTTCAAGAAAATCCCCCACCCCCCACTACAGTTTACTTGGAACTTTTTTCCAACATTTTTATTTTCTCAAAACATGACGAACGATTTTGATTAAAATATCGTATATTAATATATTGACCTGAACAATGAAGTGTATATCTTGAATTTTATAGGAATAGCCTCTGAAGACTACTATGGATGAATTTTAGAGAATTTTGCATAACTGCTAAACCGTAAGAGATGCACAAAAACTTACCACTAAAGAGATATAGACCACATTAAAACACACCATTTATGTTGTATACATTTTTTTCGTGGAGTTGATCATTTTTGAGATATTCCATGTTTTTAGTTTCAGCTTTAAAAAGCTTATACTTTTCTCATACAGGAATTTGTCAACTCGTGTCCATACAAACAAAGGAACTTCAGTCACATAGCAACCAGTTTTTCACTATCACTTTAATCTATGGTACTCCCTTAGTTCGCTTCTTCTTACAAGGAAGCAAGTAATAAGACTATTTCTGCTAATTTTTCAACGATTAGAATGAAGTAAATAGAAGCATAAGATTTTTAACAATAATTTGTTGTACAGATGTAGAGAAAGTCATGTGAATGGAATTCATCTGATTGTTTTTGTTTAACGCCCGCTTTTACTACATATGGCACCCAGGCGAGGACACTGAAGATGAAGCACCGGTGGAATGCAATGACGAGGGAACCCGAGAATGCCCGCCCCTGCGCCGCTTTGTCCACCACACGTGTCGCCTTGGTGAGAGGCGACTGGTCTAACCGCGCGACCCCTCTGCCATGTGTCTAGAATGTACGTAGTTGATAGAGAAGGTATTGTATTCCACCCAAAAAATCGATACCGAGATTTCACCGAAAATACATGTTTTAGTATCCCGATATCCTAAAAAAAAGTAGTTTTAGAAAAAGATGTGTTTTTTTTTCAGTGTCGGTGAATACGATAACTCGAAACACTCGCTAAAATAGCAACCTTCTTATTAAGTTTAATAACTTCCACGGATTCTTGTTAAAATCTTCCAACTCTAAACTCTCGTTTATTGGGGAAAAAAATAACTTTCTCAAAAATAGCTATGACGATTAAAATAAGGTATTTAAAATGTTGAATTTTTTGGGAGCAGCCTCTGAAAACACTTTAATTGTGTTGAAGAATTTTGCGTGGCCGTTAAACCGTAAAAGACAAAAACTGTACATTCGTTTAAACACACAAAATATTATTAGTTTCACTTTTAAAACTTTTCTCATACGGAAATTTGTAAGTTCCGCAATGCAAAGAAACGAATTTCAATCATTTTTAAAACATTTGACTATCACCTTATCCTAGTATATTCCTTTATTTCCCTTCTACTTACAAAGAAGCAAGTATTTCTGTTAATGTTTATCATGAAGTAGATAGAATAATAACCTTTTTAACAATAATGTCTTGCATATATGTAGAAAAAGTCCTAAGCAATACAATACATTCTATATGCACTATGTAAATATTATGTGTAGTGAAAGTAAAAAATTTAACCCCATGTGTTTACGAACTGAAATATATTTCACTCATATTTTGCCATAAACAATTGAGTTTCCTTACTTTACATCGCTCTTCAGTATAATACAACTAATACGCATGCGCTGTAGATATTTTGGAGGTCTCGTTAACCAAAAGGTATGTAATATATCGCAATTTGCGCGGCAGATGTTTAACTCTTTTCGCGTTTTAATACGCCAGGTAGTACATATAAAAACAAAAAACGCTCGCAAAAACAGCTGCCGCGCGCGAGAGGAAGGCGTTATCACAGAGGGGGTTCCCCCAGCTTGGGGGAGGTGCATGCGGCGGTTATACATGTCCGCATACATAACTCTTACACGGAAAATTATCATTTTTACTTTCGTCATTCGACTGTCTTATTTAGGTACGTTAAAACGAGTATTTCTTTTGGGAGGGGCTTCGTTATGTATTTTCACATATCTCATAAATGATACATGGTTTGTTCTTTACTGCAAAAATTAATTTAAATGTTCATAATTAATGAAATAGTATTCATTTAAAAAAAAAGAAGTAATATTTGAATTATTTTATTATTTTGTTGCACACCCAAAAATCTGAAAACGAACGTTTAGAAATTCCTTGAAAAAAATGAAATAGGTCTGGCTCTGTCTGTGAATAAAGGGACCCAAAACGAAAAATGGGTTCAATTTAGTATCTTCCACGGATTACTCCATAATATTTGAATCTATTAAAACAATAATTTAACCTACATTTAAATAAAATTCTACATGAAGATTTTCAAGAAATTTCACACACTCCGGTAGCGTAGACACAAAAATGTTAAGGAGGAATTTATATTTATATACAATGAAATAATAAATGTGAATTAATTCCGAGTAGAAATGTTTTTACAACCGGATTTTATATTCCTATAATAAGTATAGGAATTATAATTCTCTTTAGATTTTCAATTATTTCTTACACTTTTTTAGCAAATATTAGACATTTTTATGACGTAAGCAATGTATACTTGAATTTTCTGAGAATAACTTCTAAAGTCCTCTTCATTCAGAAGGAATTTTGTATAACCATAAAACGTAAGAGGTTAAATAAAAGCTTTCAATACAAAAAATGCAGATTTCGTTAAAACACACAATTTGTCATATACCTAAGTTTTTGTTGTGTAAAATTTCACGATTTCCCATATATTCGTTATTAATTGTTTCAATTTTAAATTTTTTAGCATTTCACAAACGGGGAATTTGTGATTTCTATTTCTTTTGTTTTACTTCGACATACAAAGAAAACCAAATTTCAATCCCATAGCAACCCATTTTAAATCAATTGATTATCACTTTAACCTACGGTACTCCCTTATTTCCCTTACTTACAAGGAAGCAAGTAATTTCTGTTAATGTTTATTTTGTTTAGCATTAAGTAGATAGAAGAATATAACTTTGTAACAATGGTTTGTAACACTGCAGATTTTTAAAAATAGGCCCACCTATGTGTCTATGAATAAAGTAAACCAAAAACGATAAGTAGGTTAAAATTAATATCTTACAGTGATTGTTCCATACCATTTAAATATATGAATTTAATCTAAATTTAAATCAAATTCTATATGAAGGTTTTTAGATATTTTGCTGGCGTAGGCACCAAAACATTAATCGAGTTTCTAAACAATAAATATGAATTAATCCCGAGTTGAAATATTTTTAAAATGACTAATTTTATATTCATAGATTAAATGCAGTAATTGGAATAATATTTCGATGTTCTATTATTTCTAGGAAGGTGAGATTCCAGATGTCTCTGCCATACACCAAAATACCCTTTACATGCAACAAATTTCGTAATTTGGAACTGCCTCAAAAATGGCTGCACTGATTTTGATACCATATAAAATGCATATCTTGAACTTCTGGGAATAGCCTCTGAAGACCTCTTCATTCTGTATAACTTTATATAAATGGCAAACTGTAAGAGATAGACAAAAACTTACTATACAGAAAATGTACATCTTGTTATGTCATATATATATCACACAGCAACCAGATTCTAAAAGATTTGACTATCGTTTTAGTCTAGTCTATTCCCTTATTTACTTTCTGCTTACAAGAAAGCATTTCTGTTAATGTTTATCATGAAGTAGATACAAGAATAAGCTTTTTAACAATGATTTGTTACAGAGAAAGCCATGTGAATTGAGCGCATCAGATGTTTATACAGGTGACCGTAAAGTATGTATTTCTGGTGAAATCCCAGTGTCGAATTTTAAGGTACCTTCTCTATTTATCTAGAGAAAGAAAAAACTAACAACAAAATTTTTCAAAATTTCTGCGTTTAGAATAGTTTTATCGTTATATATTTGTTACAAAGTATTTATACAACTTGCATTATTTTTACTTTTATTTTATATTTTTACTTTCTCTACGCGTACTATGTACATAGTGTATAGAGAAGGTTTTGTATTCTACCCAAAAATTCCATACCGAGATTTCACCGGAAATATATGTTTTGGGTCCCCCTGAAAACAAAAAAAGCATTTTTGGGAAAAGGTCCGTGTGCGTGTGTGTGTTTGTGGACAACATAGCCCAAAAACGAAAAGACCGTTAACTACCAAACTTGGTATTTACGTTTGGTATCTTCCAAGGATGCGACACGAAGATTTTCAAGAAAATTCTCCCACCCTCAACTACCCTTTACATGGAACTTTTTTCGAAAAGTTTTATTTTCACAAAAGTGGCCTTAACGATTTTGATTAAAATATCGTATGTTAAAGACATTTATCTGACAAATAAAATGTATATCTTGAATTTTCTGGGAATAGTCTCTGAAGACAACTTTATTCTGGATGCATTTTATGGAATTTTGCATAACTGCTAAACCGTAAGAGATGCACAAAAAATGTAGAGCACGTTAAAACATACAATTGATGCTGGACCCATTTTTCCGTGTAGCTGAGCGTTTTTGA
The DNA here is from genome assembly GCA_030762935.1 of Hymenopus coronatus. Taxonomy (NCBI): domain Eukaryota; kingdom Metazoa; phylum Arthropoda; class Insecta; order Mantodea; family Hymenopodidae; genus Hymenopus; species Hymenopus coronatus. Next base: position 5,762,444 of record CM060892.1, read on the forward strand.
GATATTCCTTGTTTTTGGTTTCAGCTTTAAAAACGTATACTTTTCTTATACACGAATTTGTCAGCTCCTGACCATACAAACAAAGGAACCTCAGTCACATAGCAACCAGCTTTTGACTATCACTTTAACCTATGGTATCCCTTATTTCGCTTCTACTTATAAGGAAGCAAGTAATAAGACTATTTCTGCTAATGTTTTATCAATTAGCATGAAGTAAACAGAAGCATAAGCTTTCTAACAATAATTTGTTGCACAGATGTTGAGAAAGCCATGTGAATGGAACACATCAGATTTTTTTTATTGATATTAAATAACAGCAATGCAATCGTATTAAAATTTTTGGGGAAAATCTATAAATATAGAAATTCGAATTTTCCCTGCAAGTGGAGTTGGTAGTTTGTGGGTTAAAAAAGAACTAGCTTGAATAATTCAAGAGCTAGATTTGAACTGAAAGAAAAACTTCGGACATAAATATTTATTTTGCCAAAACGCGCAGCGGTTCACCGGACATTACAATTGATAATCGCTCTTGTCCACATATATGTTAATGGGTACTCAAGTTCGGCTCTCTTTTGCATGTTGGCAATCCTGGCGTCTGTTTTGCGGCACATCGCTCAGATTTCTCATTCTGATAGCATGCGCTATCGGCAGTTCGTATCGGAAACTGATGCTCCTTTGTTTTACGTAATGAGCATGCTGGAACCCAGGGCTATACACATCTTTGATATCTAGACTTTTACATAATAAACCAAACTTGTTTCTCTAATTTTGTTATATTGTAATTTTGGCTTTTGATATTCTACCCCATTTAACTAAAAACTCCGATATTGCTATTCCGATATTAAAATTTATTCCGACTCACCTATCATAACAAATCTGATGTTATTCACATTATTTTCTCTAGAGACTATCAATTTAATTTTTTTTTTTGTTCACAAAAGCAGTGTGGAGTCAGACTGCAAAAATTGATTGCCATATCCAGGATTTGAACCACGGATCTCCTAGTCGCTCTACCACTAAGCTACCATGGCAACATACTGGCATGACATTAAATACCTCAACTGACTCGCATGTTTCCTGCTAAACCACAAGGTGACCTCAAATAATTTTGAGATGTCGTACCCCAATGGTGACTTACAATGTCGTGAAAGTTTTGTTTTTTTTATTTCCACACCAGTCGTGCGTAGGACAGGAGTTGCATAGGTAGACTCAGTCTGAAAAATTCAGTGCTAAAGCCATTCAATACAAACTAGTCTTACAAAAGCTAATTTTTTTTCTGCTTCATGGTAACTCAAGATAAATATTCACAGAAATTGTCTTATTACTTGCTTCCTTGTAAGTAAAAGGGAAATAAGGGAATATACTAGGATAAAATGTCTACGGATAAAGAACTTATTCGTTTTTTTAAAGCACAAAATGTTGGGCCAATCGAATGTTATAGACAAATAACGCAAGTGTATAGTGATAATGCAATGAACGTGTCTTCAGTGAGGAAATGACACATAATTTACGAGTAATCAAGGAAGAACATAACAGTGTGTACGATAAAGACCGGAGTGGAAGTTCATCAAACGTTATGGAGCAGTTGAAAGCAAATGTTGATAAAAGAATTCAGAAAAACCGGTGTTTCACTTTGGACACCGTACATGACTTTTTGGATGGAAAAGATTTGCCAGCCATGAAGACCTCAAAGTGACAGTGACATCTTGGCTCAGATGTATAGCGGTGGAAGAGTATAACATCTGTACCACGTGACAATAAATACCTTGATAGCAATGTTGAGAAATAGAGTAAGGTAGTGTAACTTTGTGAATACAGTTTTGTGTTGATAACTTGCTATTGTTTAGTTATGTCAAATCGTCTGTCACTTTCTGGTTGGCTCTCGTAGTAAATATAATAGGCGGCACCGTGACCGTTTGCGTCCCACATAAACGGTCCGGGTTCAATCCCAAGAGACGGCATGTGGCTTCACAGGTGGACTGTGCTTGTCAAGTAATGTCGGATCAGATAAACTCTACATCCAGGAAAGTGGGGAAGATATTGCATTTCGTAATGAGAACACTGAAAAAGGGGAGCGCAAAGTCCAGGGTCCTTAGTGCGGCCAGTTATGGAGTAGCATGCTGGGACCATACAGGGTTGATCAAACTGATACAGGGACGGACGGTTAAATTCATAGAGAGGTGAAGATTTTGGGCTTACGAAAGTGGAACAGGATAAATGGGAGCCGCTAAAACTCAAAGGTTAGTAGCACTATTTAAAGCTTATACTGGTTTAAATGCATGGGTGTACGTTAGAAAGAGGTTAGAAAACCTGACATACTTCGGACGAAACGATCATTTGTATAAAATTAAGAGTAGAAACTACAGAACCGACATACGAAAAGTTCCTTTTGTTAATAGAACCATTGAACAATGGAATGAATTGCCTGTAGGGACCTTTCAGGGCTGCCATTTGACCTTAAAGGAGTTTAGGGATAATTTAAAGAGAATAAATGTTAGTTAATTTGAGTAAATATTGTGACGTAATTAAGGATCGCAAAAGCTGTATTAGTGTATATTATTATTATTATTATTATTATTATTATTATTATTATTAATGTATATTATTAATGTTGAGGCTTCATAATAACTGTTTATAAACCTGCTGACAAAAGTATTGTTATACTGAATAATAAGTAGTTAGGTATTTCAATAGAAAAACATGTACACATATATATGTGTGTGTGTGTGTTAATTATATATCTATCCTTTATTTAACTTATGATTGTTATTGTGAGTGATTTTTTTATATTTAATTCTGCCACCGGACAGCACTCAATTGAAAGGAAATATATGCATCATACATACATAAAAAAATCTGATGTGTTCCATTCACATGACTTTCTCTACATCTCTGTAACAAATTATTGTTAAAAAGCTTATGCTTCTCTTTGCTTCCTACTAATCGAGAAATTAGCAGAAATAGTCTTATTACTTGCTTCCTTGTAAGTAGAAGCGAAATAAGGGAGTACCATTGGTTAAAATTTTATAGTCAAAATCTGGTTGTTATGTCACTGAAGTTCCTTTGTTTGTATGGACAGGAAATGACAAATCCCTGTATGCAAAGCTGAAATCAAAAACAAGGAATATCTAAAAAACGATCAACTCCACGAAAAAAAAAATATATATAACATAAACTGTGTGTTTTAATGTGCTCTACGTTTTTTGTGTGATAAGTTTTTGCCCATCTCTTACGGTTTAGCAGCTATGCAAAATTCCGTAAAATTGATCCAGAATAAAGTGGTCTTCAGAGGCTATTCCCAGAAAATTCAACATATGCATTTTATTTGTCAGGTAAATATCTTTAATATACGATATTTTAAAAAAGTTCCATGTAAAGGATAGTTGGGGGTGGGGGGATTTTCTTGAAAATCTTTGTGTCGCATCTTCGGAAGATATCAAACTTAAATACAAAGTTTGGTATTCAACGGTCTTTTCGTTTTTGAGCTATGCTGCCCACAGACACACACACACACACACACAAGTACATTTTTCCAAAAATGATTATTTTGGATTCAGGGGGACGCAAAATATGTATTTCCGGTGAAATCTCGGTATTGAATTTTTGGGTGCAATACGATACCTTCTCTATACACTATGTACATGGTACGTGTAGAGAAAGTAATAAGCTTGTAGTTTATTTACCAAACTGACACAGAATTGTCAGTGCTTGTAATTCTGCTTACGTGTTCCATTCACAAGACTTTCTTGAAGCTGTTGCTATGAGACTTCTTTGCGAGGCCAGGAGCTGACAAATGCCTGTATATGAAAACTTTTAATAGCGAATATCTAAAAAATGGCCAACACCACGAAAATAACGTATATTATCTGTTTTCACGAAATACAGTTTTTAGTTATTCAAATTCATCCAGAATAAAGAGATCTTCAGAGACCAAATTCAAGATATACATTTGATTTCTCATGTAAATATCTTAAATATATGGTATTTCAATCAAAATCCTTAGCCATTTTTGAGAAAATCTAAATTTTCGAAATTTTTTCCAAATAAAGGGTTGTTTGGGGTGGGAGGATTTTCCTCAAAATATTCGGGTCGCATCCTTGGAAGACGCGTAACTAGTTGCTATGCGATGCAATTAGAATTCCGCTTTCTTTATATAACCAGGATAAAAAAGTGAATAACGAATTCCCATTTGAGAAAAGTTGAAGTACATTGCATTTTAAGGAGACTACATTTTTTCTGTAGTCCGTCTGTATCTTATCTCTTATGGTTTATTAGAATGAAGAGGACTTTTAGGATCTATTCCAGAATAAATAATTTCAGGACATAAGCGAAAAATCCAAACAAGTTCATACTGCACAAATAATGGGGTTTTATAAAACATTAGGAAGATGTCCTCAGTTCTCCTGTTCAAAATACACCATTCTTTCTGTGACAGCATCTTGCAGATGATATTTTGGAATATTAGCAATTTATTGCGATATAACATCTTTCAATTGCTGTCAGGGTGTTGAATATGTCAGAAAACCTCGCTCTTTAAAGTATCTCCACAAACAAAAGTCGGATGGATTTAAATCTGGAGATTACGGAGGCCACTTAGTTGGAACTTTAATGCAACATGAACTCTTAAATTGTTTAGAGTTCTAAATTTTATCGGACCTTCATAAAAGCTCCTCTTGTTTTCATGATATCATTGAATCAGGTGTATTCTATCAGTTAGAGAATTTGGAACTTACAAATTCTTACAACAGTATGAATAAAATTACTAATGTTTTATTCAACAAAACAGTATCCATGGTAACAGTGAACTGAAATACATAATAATAAAAAAGCGAAAACCAAATCCCATTTCTTACACAGTAGTGACTTCTATTGTTTTTATACAATCTCAAATAACATAATATACCAATTTAAAGTTTGAAGTAACTTTTGATGGACCCTACACATATTTTACTTTCTCTGCACGTACTATGTACAGAGTATAAAGAGAGAGAATTGTATTGCACCCAAAAATTCGACACCGAGATTTCACTGGAAATAAATGTTTTCGGACCCCCTGAATCCAAAAAATAATCATATTTAGAAACATAGCATACCTCAATAACGAAAAGATATATAAGTTCAGTGTCTTCCAAGGATGCGACACGAAGATTTTCAAGAAAATCCCCCAACACCCAGCTACCCATCTGATATGTTACACACATAATTTTCTCTAACTACTCTACAAACAAACTTCTTACAAAAGATTATTCTTCTTTCTACACAATACTAATTGAGATAAACATTAGCAGAATGTTCTTGTTACTTAGTTCATTATAAGTAGAAGGGAACTAAAGGGATGTGCTATGCTAAAGCGATAGTCAAATGTTTTAAAAGCTGTCGTTATGTGATTGTCATTTCAAATCGCTTCTTTGCTTGGCCAGGAGTAGAACAAAACAAAAACGGACACTTCCTGTCTGAGAAAAGTTTAAGTACTTCACAATTGAAACTAATAACAAGGAATACCTCGAAAACGGTAAGCTCAACGACAAAAAGGTATGTAACATAACTTGTGTATTTTAACAAGATCTACATTTTTTGTGTTGTAAGTTTTTGTCTATCTCTTGCGGTTTACTAGTTATGCCAAATTAAGCAAAATTCATTAAGAGTAAACAGGTCTTTAGAAGCTATTCCCAGAAAATTCAACATATACATTTTATCTGTGATAGAAATGGCTTTAATGTGTGGTATTTTAATCAAAATTGTTAGATCCATTTTTAAGAAAAACAAAATTTTCGAAAAGTTTTCTATGTAAAGGGAAGTTAGGGGTGAGGGGGATTTTCTTGAAAATCTTTGTGTCGTATCCTTGGAAGATGCCAAACTTAAATACCAATTTTGGTATTTAACTGTCTTTCCGTTTACAGCTACGCTGCCCATAGACACGCACACATACACACACGGACACACACGGACATTTTTCTAAAAATGCCCATTTTGGACTCGGGGTCTCAAAACATGTATTTCCGGTGAAGTATAGGCATCGAATTTTTGGGTGCACTACAATACCTTCTCTATACACTATGTATGTAAATAGTGCGTGTAGAGAAAATAAAAATTCGAATATTTTGAGTTTCTCAAAAGTAGCTCAACCGATATTGATTAAATTCTCTTAATGTATGAGATATTTACGTGACATAACATTTTCTGGGAATGGCTTCTGAAGATCTCTTTATTATGGATTTTGCATAACTAGTAAACCGTAAGAGATATACAAGAAATGTAGATCTTGTCAAAAACACAACTTATCATACATATATATTCGTGGAGTCCACCTTTTTGAGATATTCCTTTTATTAGTTTAATTTTAAAATACATTAACTTTTCTCACACGGAAATTTGTAAACTCCTGGCCATACATAGAAACGAATTCCATTCGCATATAAACCACACATTTTAAAACATTTGACTATCAGTTTAACCTATGATACTCCCTTATTGCGCTTCTACTTACAAGGAAGCAACTAACAAAATTATTTCTGCTAATTTTTTCTCGATTAGTATGAAGTAAATAGAAGCATTAGCTTTTTAACAATAATTTGTTGCAGAGATGTAGAGAAAGTCATGTGAATGGAGCAGATCAGATGTTCTTCATGCAAATATTAATATACGGTATTTTAATCAAAACCTTCACAGCTATTTTTGAGAAAACAAAAATTTTCCTTGGGATAGGGGAATTTCCTCGGAAGTTACTGATCTTGCAAGTTTGGTATTTAAGGGTACCCATTAGTGAAAATTATAAGCTCTATAATAATTAATCTAAAAGGACACACATTTTCGTTGCAGTATCTCTAATAAGTTTTTAAGTTAATAATTCTTTGATTATTTTAATGGTCAACAAAAACATACCGATGAAAATATAACGGTTTTGTTTATATAAATATTATTTTTGACTCTTAAGAGATCTTTAAGAACAAACGATTTTATAGTTCATGAGAAAATGTTATAGTCATGAAAAAAAAAATTCACTAATTTTAGTTTGTTATTTAGATATTCTAATTAATATTTCTCTAGTAATAACCGTTAGTCACCTACTCAGATACTTTTACGTGTATCTTTAAATTAAATTGAACAAAAATTGTATGGTGTGCAATATGTTGAACGTGAAAAATGAAAAGCGTGGAAATGGAGTTTTGAAATTCTGAAGAGCTAATTCGCTTTATGCACAAGAATAATTTCTATTGAGCATTCAGAGCCACCAAATACAGTTTATGAAACTATATGATTTACTCTTAATAATATACATTTAAAAATCTGATTTGTTCCATTCACATGACTTAAATGCTGCCTTATAAGAAGATGGGAAATAGAGAATACACCAGGCTAAAGTGATAGTCAAATGTTTTAAAAGCTCGTTGTCATGTGGATTGAAATCCGTTTCTTTGCATTGCCAGTTTATAAATGCGTATGAGAAAAGTTTTAAGTATTTTAAAAACTGAAACTAAAGCGTAATATCTCGGAAGAGGGCAACTCACGGAAAAAATTAACGAGATCTACATTTTCTGTGTGTTAGTTATACAGAATGAAGAAATCTTCAGAGGCTATTCCCTCAAAATTTTATTTGACTCGTAAATATCTTAAATCAACATTATTAGAACCATTTTCGGTAAATCAAAATTATTTAACTTTTTTTTTTTTCCATTTGAGGGGAGTTTGGGGTGGTGAAATTTTCTTGAAAATCTTCGTGACGCACCCTTGGAAGATACTAATGTTAAATACCAAGTTTGGTATTTTACCTACTTTTAGTTTTTGAATTATCATGTTCACAGACATCGGTGAAATCTCGGTATAGAATTTTTAATGGACTGCAATAACTTCTCTATCTATACAGGTAAAAAATTATCTTTTCAAGGATTTCGCTTATGGGTACCCTAACAGACTTTTCCTTTGCAATTTATTGCTCCCCCCTTCTCACATATGCAATTTTTTTCTAAAAATATTAAGTCTCCCTATGGAATTTTTGGGTGGAATACAATACCTTCTCTACTTACTATGAACATATATTTAGTACTCACTAGGGAAAGTAAAAATCAGTAATTATCACATTTTTGACCCAACTTCCGCAATTAAATCACATGGCAGTATTCTTTTTTAAAAAGGTTCAGAAATAAAAGCATATAGTTTAATTTTGTTAACACATAATCAAGAGTTGACAAAAAGACGCAATAATTAAAAAATATTATTTAACTAATAGAATTAAAAAAAAACTTTTAAACTGAAACAATGTTTTCTTATTTACGTAGAGTAAATTTTAAGATTTATAAGGTAGGGAAAAAAAAAAAAAAAAAAAAAAACACGTGAGATGTTTGTAGAAGAAAAAAAACATTTAGTTATTGCCCTCCATTATCCAAAAATAATTTTGAGTTTATAGAACGTGCTATGTTTAGAGAGTGTTTTTCAAGTCAAATACAGCATTAATATTAATGCGTGGCAGGTAGGTGCGGGTTTAAAACCCAAAGTAATGTTGTGGGCATTTCGCGACCCAGAGCCCCATAACCTCTCCATGCGGAAGACCTGACTGAGTAAACTGGATTTTCCTCACTGAAATCTAAGGCAGTAAAATTGCCAGCAATACACATATTTTATACGTCACTTTACATTCCAAATAGTAGTATCTTGAATAGGGACTCATTAAAATTCCAAGTTGGTGCGGAAACGGGTTGGCAATTTCTTTGACACAAACGTTTCAATTTCGTACCTAGTGAAGTTCTGCAACACGCCACATTTACATAAAATTAAAAATATGACGTGCTCCTCACATATCTTTCTCTGCATCTCTGTAACAAAGCTTATGCTTCTATTTACTTCATGCTAATCGAGAAACACGTAGCAGAAATAGTCTTATTACTTATTTCCTTGTAAATAGATGGGAAATAAGGGAGTAGCATAGGTTAAAATGATAGTCAAAAGCTGGTTGCTATGTGACTGAAGTTCCTTTGTTTGTTTGGACACGAGTTGAAAAATTCCTGTATGTGAAAAGTATACCTTTTTAAAGCTGAAACCAAAAACAAGGAATATCTAAACACGATCAACACCACGAAAATTTGTATATAACATAAGCTGTGTGTTTTAATGAGCTCTACATTTTTTTTTGTGGTAAGTTTTTGTCCATCTCTTACGGTTTAGCAGTTATGCAAAATTCATTAAAAATCATCCAGAATAAACATATCTTCAGAGGCTATTCCCAGAAAATTTAAGATATACATTTTATTTGTCAGGCAAATATCTTTAATATACGATATTTTAATCAAAATCGTTAAAGCCATTTTTTTAGAAAATCAAAAATTTTCGAAAAATGTTCCATGGTGGTATTTTCCTGAAAACCTTCGTATCGCATCCTTGGAAGATATCAAACTTAAATACCAAGTTTGGTATTTAACGGTCTTTTCGTTTTTGAGCTATGCTGTGCAGACACACACGGACGTTTTTCTAAAAATGCTTTTATTACATTCAGTGGGTCTCAAAACATGTATTTCCGGTGAAATCTTGGTATGGAATTTTTAGTGCAATACAATACGTTCTATATACACTTTGTACATAGTAGGTGTAGACAAAGTAAAAAGAAACGTTAGGTTAATATGGGCGGAGTCTCGGTACAAAATTTACAGCAATTATATTGAAAAACTGGTTTCAACTGCGTAATTAGATCCAAATTATAAATCCTTCACTGCAGGTGATGTCGAAATGTTAAATACTTGTTTTTGGCGATAAAAACAACTAAACACTCACTTTTGCATACGATATTTTGATTAAAATGTAAATTATTACACCTAAAGGCAATAACTGTTCAGTTCTGCCAAATTTGGGTGCAGTTTATCGTGAAGTAATGGCAAACTCACGTGGTCTTAATCGTGTTAAATTTGTTGTTTTATAAAAACGAAGTTGCAGTCATTTAAGTAACTAGCGACGTGGATATTCCGTTAAATAAGCAACGGGTTATATTTGCGCCCTAGTGAGGTAAATCCCTATTTCCAGCCTTTGTTATAAACATGGATAAATGTCGTTTAATCAAGCTAGCTGTTAATATCATATGCGTAGCCAAGAGGGAATGTTTAGGGATTACAACCCACTTGCTAAAAATACAAAATAAAAAAATCCAAGTTTAACTCCCTTAATTTATAAATCTACATATTTTAACTCAGGTTTTATTTTATTTTATTCAAATTTGTTTCAACTAAACCACTTTCTCTAATGTGATCCCGATTTGGTAGCCAGCAGCTATTAACTTTTAGAGCCCTAAGCCGTAAAGCGTATCCAAGGGATCTCTGAAGCTAAAACCTAATGACCCAGAAGTAAAATAGTGGCGTTTTTTCTCCATACTTCTTTTGTTGACTTTCAAAACTGAATATTACATTCAGGATCATTATTGTCTGACAAGTTATATCCATGATAACACAATTTTAAACCTTTAATCATAAACTAGAGTTCTTATTGAACTATTTCTATTTATTTTATGTTGTATCCAACATGAAAATCGAATTTGCTCAAATATGCAGATATCTATTAATTTGGGGATTATGACAATTCAACACCATAAGGTTAAAAATACCAGATTTCCTCAATTTTGGACCCCCTATTATATAGGAATAACAAAATAAGAATAGGAAATGTGGTATTTTTAAGATTATGTGTTGATCATGATATCGAAGTAGCATAATCCTAAAAATACCAGACAAAATTTGAGCTTCTCTGTGTAATATACCAGCAATAATTCCAATTTTGAAAATTGATACAATATATTTATATATTTTCCAAAGTTCCTGGATATAATTTATCAAATAAGAACCATCCTGAATGACAGTTGAATACAATATTCAAATTTGAAAATTAATTTTAAAAAAATGTCTCTTGTTAAAATAAAATTCAAATAAAATGTTTTGATTCAGAAAGCCATCACAAGGGGTAAAACACACGTTGTACAAACTTAAGAAATTCAAATTTTGTAGTGGGAGAAATATAATTTGCTGATTAAAATTTAATCAAAATATTAATTACACCAGCTGTTTACATAGACAGTCAAATGGGGCAGAAACGTTTTGCTCCACAAATTCAGCCCAAGCGATGCTAAATTAAATATTTCACACGATTTACACATGGTATACCAACTTAACAAATTTAAATTTCGCAGTGGGATATATAAAATTTGGCTACTGCAGCGTGCGATTAAAAAGTAATCAAAACACTATTTGGAGCAGCTGTTAAATTCTTCGCACTTGTTTCGCTCCTAGTGAGGAATACCCTTATTCCAGCCTTTAATAAAATTTCAGTTTAATAATAAAATATAATTTTAATCCTTTTAATAAAAACAGAAATTACACCAGGTATTAAAATCAGCGCAGTTAGGTAAATCTTTATTTCTAGCCTGTAACAAAATCTCAGTTTAAGTTTTGTGTTGTAAACCTGGAAAATGTCACTGTGGTGTTTGTGAATAATAATAATAATAATAATAATAATAATAATAATAATAATAATAATCACCAATTGTTTAAATCAGAGGTGTAGCCGGTGGGGGGGGGGAACCCATTTGTAAATGTAATAATGGAATTTAATTTTAATCCCTTTAATTTATTAATGTACCTCTTTTAAGTCTGGTTAATTCATATTTATTATTTGATTTTATACAAATTTGCTTAAATAAAGCCATTTGTTACATTTTCTTAGGTCCAGGTTTTGCCCCACAAATTCGACCAAAGCGATGTTAAATTAAATATTTCACACGATTTACATGCGGTGTACCAACTTAACAAATTCAAATTTTGTAGTGGTAGAAACAAAATCTGGTTACTGCAGTGTACGGTTAAAATTTTCTTAAAAACACTATTTAGACCAGCTGCTAAAATCAGCGCACTTGTTTCGCTCTGGTGAGGTAAATCCTTGCTAGCGTTTTAACAAAATCTCAGTTTAAATTGTGGGGAAATGCCACAGTGGTGCTTAAGAGGCGTAACCGAGGGGGCAAGCGTATTTGGGGATTGCAAAATGTAATAATAATAAAATCTTATTTTAATTCCTTTAATTTATTAAAATACTTATTTAAACTCAGGTTAATTTATATTTATTATTTGATTTTATACAAATTTACTTAAACAAGGCCACTTGATTTGGTGCTTAGGTCACGTTTCGCTGCACAATTCAAGAGATATTTCACACGATTTACATACGGTATACCAACTAAAACAATTGAAATTTCATAGTGGGATAAATAAAATTTGGCTAATGCGGTGAAAAATGTAGTGAAAACACTATTTAGACGAGGTGTTAAAATCAGCGATCTTGTTCGTTTCTCTGAGGTAAACCCTCATTTCTAGCCTGTAACACAATCTCAGTTTAGGTTTTGTGACAGTGGTGGCGGGGTTGGAACCCCTTTGCTGAAAATGCAATAATAATAAATCTTAATTTCTAAATATACGCATTTCAACTGTGATCCACATTTAGGTACACGTTTTGCTCCACAAATTCAAGCCAAGCGATGCTAAATTGAATATTTCACACGATTTACATACGGTATACCAACTTAATAAATTCAAATATCATAATGGGGTAAATAAAATTTGGCAACTGTAGTGTGTGATAGTTGTAGCAGATGTTATATCAGCGCAGTGAGGTAAACCTTTATTTCTAAGCTTTAACAAAACCTCAGTTTAAGTTTAGTGTTGTAAATTAGGAGAAAATGTCACAGCGGTGTTTAATAATTACCACTTGTAAAATTAGAGGCGTAGCCAATGTAATAATAAAAAGATCTAATTTTAATCCCTTTAATTAATACATATATTTATTTTAACTCAGACTGATTCATATTTATTATTAGATTTTATACATAATTGCTTAAATAGCACCACTTTGTTGATACTTGGTCCACGCTTTCTGCACAAATTCAACCCAAGTGATATTTACATATGGTATAACAAATTATATTTCGTGGTAATATATATGCAATTTGGCTACTGCAATGTGCGGTTAAAATGTAAGCAAAACTCTATTTAGCCCAGCTGTTAAGATCAGCTCACTTGTTTCGCTCCAATGAGGTAAATCCTTATTTCTAGCCTTTACAAAACCTCAGCTTAATCCCTGTAAATCTACTTATTATTTGATTTTGCTTGAACAAAAGGACTTTGTTTTGCTCCACAAATTGCACAAGTTTTGACTCAAGGTCCTGTAATTGAATCCTGAATAATCCGGCCGCTTGGCGACGAATTCACTTTTCGCGCAAATTTCATGCAAGGAATTAATTGAGCTGAATTTAGTTGACCCGAAGGGCAATAGTCGAGACCTTGTGTGTGGGGGAGAAAGGGGGGAGGGGGAGGTGCCACTGACCTGTAGAGGTTCGTTCTGTTCCTGTCGGTGTGACATCTACTACAGGACTCCTGGGTACGTCGGCCCAAAATCTTCCACAATTGTAATATTATCAAAAAAACACTGAATCCACAAAATAATTTTTTTAAAATTTTTTTTCACTTATAACTTTGACTTGAGGGGTAGTCGATGTGACGTCATGGCACCACACAATTAACACTTGTTGTTGTTGTTGTCACAGAAATTTTTCACTACTCGTGTCCCGTCGTCGCGCGCACTGCCTCGACCCCCGCCAAGCCACAACTGATGGAAACAGATGAAAATCAAGTGAAAAACGGGGGCTCCTCCTCGCCCCTCCTCCTCCACCACCCTCCCTCCATCCGTTTCAATCCATAAAGAAGAATTAAAAGAAAGAGATAAAAGTTAGTAGCGCCGTCTCTTTCGCCGGCCGAGCACAATTTGAAACTGTGCGATAGAAGACTTTGCCTTTACCTTGCGAGCGACGTACTGCGCAGGCGTACTCCCTTCTCCCTTCTTTGTCTTTCGGCGGGACCCCTACTGCCGAAAACAAGCGCTCCTCGCTCTTCTTCTGTTTTAATGAGCCACAGATGGCGCTTTACAACAAATTTCTTACCTACAAATTTATTTCACATGGGCGTTTCGTCAAAAATAACTCACACCTAGTATACGAGTAATAACCAAACTGTAATGAGTTCACATTACATTCTCTACTCACTCCTCCACTAATTCCCAACAGCTACTGCTTGTTGAGGGAGGATTAAAAGCCCTATACCCTGTTTAGGCGCCGGACGAGGCCCACTTTACCCCCCCCCCCAATCGAGTGTCTCAACAATTTAAGAAGTGGCTTTATACCCCAAACCTAAATTTCAATATGGATTTATCAATTTAATAATCTGCTTTGTTGAATTCATGTGATTTTTTCTACCTGTTTTTACAAAAGCTTATTCTTCCATCTACTTCATGCCAATCGAGATAAACATTAACAGAAATTGAATTAATTGTTTGTTGTTTTTTTTTTACACAAGCCGTGTGTAGGACAGGAGTTGGATATGTAGAGTTAGACTGAAAAATTCAATGTCATAGCCGGGATTTGAACCACGAATTTCCCGGTCTCTAGCTGGTTGCTCTGCCACTGAGCTACCATGGCAACATGCCGGTATACCATTGAATTTCTCAACTGACTCGCATGTTTCCCAGTAAACCACAAGGTGGTCTCAAGTTATTTTGAGATGACAACCCCAATGACGACTTACAATGTTGTAAGTACTTTAAGTCCCAGGATTCATAGTATAGCAACTATTTTGGACATTTGGTATTGGTTTAATTGTTGTCATCTCAAATTAGTTTGAGACCACCTTGTGGTTTACTGGGAAACATGCGAGTCAGTTGAGAAATTCAATGCTATGTCGGCATGTTGCCATGGTAGCTCAGTGGTAGAGCAACCGGCTAGAGACCGGGAGATCCGTGGTTCAAATCCCAGCTAGGGCATTGAATTTTTCAGACTGACTCTACATATCCAATTAGCAGAAAATGTCTTATTTCCTGCTTCCTTGTAAGTAGAAGGGAAATAAGGGAATACACTAGGCTAAAGTGATAGTCAAATGTTTTAAAATGTGGTTGATATGTGATAGTTCTTTGAAATCCGGTTCTCTCTCCTTGGGCAGGAATAAAACAAAAAAGATATGAGACGGATGACGATTTCCCGTTTCAGAAAACTTTAAGATTATAAAATTGAAGCAAATAAAGGGAATATATCTACATGACTAAAAGTTTGGGTTTTAATAAGATCTACATTTTTTGAGCAGTGGGGTTTTGTCCATCCCATAACAGTTATAAAAAATTCATCCAGAATAAAAAAGTGTTTAGATACGTCCCAGAAAATTCAAGATATACATTATATTTGCCCTGTATATATTTGTAATACCTATACAGTATTTAAACAAAATCTTTAGAACCGTTTCTGAGAAAATCATAATTTTCTTAAATTTTGCCATATAAAGGGTAGTTTTGGGGTGTGGGAATTTTTCACAAAATTTTCTTGTCGCATCCTTGGAAAATACCAAACTTTCTAAAAGTTTGGTATTTAACGGACTTTTCATTTTTGAGCTATGCTGCCCACAGACTCACACACACACACACACACACTGACGGACCTTTTTCTAAAAAAATTTTTTGGATTGAGGATGTCTCAAAACATGATTTCTCGCTATGGCATTTTCGGGTGCAATACAACACCTTCTCTATACATTATGTATAGAGAACGCGTAGAGAAAGTAATAACGCACACCTTCTGCCTATACGAAAAATAATACAAGATGTGTTGTGTTCACATTACATTCCCTACTCACTCTTCTACTAACTTCCTATATCTACTACTTGTTAAGGCAGGAGCCGGACAAGGCCCACTTTAATTCAATAATCCAAGTGCATCGCCACCCCAAAAATTTATGAAAACGGCTCACACCACCACCTAAACTTTGAACATTAAAAATTCTGATGTCTTCCATTCACGTGTGTTTTTCTTACAAAAGCTTATTCTTGTTTCTACTTCATGATAATCGAGATAAACACTAACAGAAATTGTCTTGTTGCTTGCTTCCTTGTAAGTAGGAGGGAATTAAGGGAGTGCCGACACTCAAATGTTTTAAAACGTGATAAAGCATTGAAATACGTTTCTCTCTCCGTGTGCAGGAGTAAAACAAAAGAGATATGAAACGGAAGTAAAGTTTGAGAAAAGTGCAAGAAAATTTTAAGATTTTAAAATTGAAAACAAATAACAGAGAATTCTTTGAAACGGTTATCATTACAAATAAGAATATAAAATAAATAAAATAAATTAAAAAATCAAACCCGGCGGAGGGTGATGGATTTTTTTCGGGCGAAAAATCCTTAGTATGGCTTCCTTCGGAAGGGAAGTAAAGCTGTGGGTCCCGTGTCGTAGATTTACGGCACGTAAAAGAACCTCAAGCCTGATAGAGAGACTCTGAGCAAGACTAAGCGCTCTCTCACGCCCAGTATAGAAGGGACGCTGAGAACCACAGCAGTTAAAGAGCGTCCATAAATAAAACTACATTTCACATAATTCAATTGTGTGTATTATGGTGATTTACATTTTTTGTCATGTCTTGTTATCCAGAATAAAGAGGTCTTCAGAGGCTGTTCACAGAAAACTTAAGACACATTTTATTTGTCATCTCTGGAAAATACTAAACTTAAATACCAAGTTTGGTATTTAACGGACTTTGTATCTTTGAGCTATGCACCCCACAAACATGGTTCTTTTACTAAAAATGCTTCTTTTTTACTTTCTCTATACGCACTATGTACATAGTGTATAGAGAAGGTATTGCACTCCGCCCAAAAATTCGATACCGAGATTTCACCAGAAATATATGTTTTAGGGCCCCCTGTATCCAAAAAAAGTATTTTCAGAAAAAGGTCAGTGTGTGTGTCCGTGTGTCTGTGAACACGATAGCTCAAAAACGAAAAGTCGGTAAAATACCCAAGTTGGTATTTAAGTTTTGTATCTTCCAGGGATGCGACACGAAGATTTTGAGAAAAATCTCCCCACCCCAAACTATTCTTTACATGGCAGTTTTTTCGAAAAAAAAATGATTTTCTTAAAATTGGCTCTAAAGATTTTCATTAAAATTTCGTATATTAATGATATTTACCTGACAAATAAAATGTATATCTTGAATTTTCAGGGAATAGCCTCTGAAGACTACTTTATTCCGGATGAGTTTTACGAAATTTTCATAACTGCCAAACTATAAAAGATGGAAAAAACTTACAGCACAAAACATGTAGAGCACATTAAATCACACAATTTATTTTGTATACATTTTTTTCGTGGAGTTGATCGTTTTTTAGATATTTCTTGTTTTTCGTTTCAGCTTTGAAAATCTTTACTCATACAGGAATTTGTCAACTCGTGTCCATACAAACAAAGGAACTTCAGTCACATACTAACCAGCTTTTGACTATCACTTTAACCTATGGTACTCCCTTATTTCGCTTCTACTTACAAGTAAGTAATAAGACTATTTCCGCTAATTTTTTCTAACAGTAATTTGTTGTAGAGATGTAGAGAAATTCATGTGAATGGAACACATCAGATTTGTTGCATCACTTCAGGGTTGTGTACTATAGTTTTACTTATTCCTCTCTTTTGCCCCTTATGAGGATCCCCAGTGTATCAGTGCTTGTGGGTCTGGAAACGTTAGGGAGCCCATCCTTGTATTTCCCCCTCATGAGGTCAGCTGAAGGAAACGGGACCGGATGTCCATATGCAGTATTTAGTTGTAGAGGTATAATGAACTGTCTCCAAGCGACTGCATTTGTTTTGCTTCTACATGAAAGTATTTAGATTTAATATTTGCGCTCTTGTTTTGGAAGAACCGTTACCATAGTAACCTTTGCCTTGACACGTTTCCAAATTTAGCTAAACCTCGCTGTATACATCCAAGGTTTTTCTAGCACTTGGTGTTATTAAACAGTTTGTCTTGTCTGTTTACTTTAGAAAAGGTATTGCATTCCACCCAAAAATTCCAATCTGAATTTCACTGGAAATACACATTTTAGGGTCTGTATTTAAAAATCAGATATATTGAATTCACATGACTTTCTCTACATCGCCGTAACAAATTACTGTTAAAATGTTTATTCTTCTGTCTACTTCATGATAATCGAGATCAAAATTAGCGGAAATAATCTTATTACTTCCTTCCTTATAAGTAAAAGGGAAATAAGGGGGTAGCATAGGTTAAAGTGATAGTCAAAAGCTGGTTACTATGTGACTGAAGTTCATTTGTTTGTATGGACACGAGTTGGCAAATTCCTGTATGAGAAAAGTTAAGTTTTTCAAAGCTGAAACCAAAAACCAGGAATATCTCAGAAACGATAAACTCCATGAAAAAAATGTATACAACATAAATTGTGTGTTTTGATGTCCTCTATATTTTTTGTAGGGCAAGTTTTTGTCCATCTCTTACGGTTTAGCAGTTATGCAAAATTGCGTAAAATTCACCTAGAATAAAGATGTCTTCAGAGGCTATTCCCAGAAAATTCAAAATATACACTTTATTTGTCAGGTAAATATCTTTAATGTACGATATTTTAATGAAAATCGTTAGAGCCATTTTTGAGAAAATCATAAGTTTCCAAAAAAAATTCCATGTAAAGGGTAGTTTGGGGTGGGGGGGATTTTTCTCAAAAGCTTCGTGTTTGGAAAATTCTAAACTTAAATACCAAGTTTGGTATTTTACCGACTTTTCGTTTTTGAGTTATCGTGTTCACAGACACAAGGACACACGGAAACACAGACGGAACTTTTTCTGAAAATACTTTTTTTGGATACAGGGGATCCTAAAACATGTATTTGCGGTGAAATCTCGGTATTGAATTTTTATCTTCTCTATACACTATGTACATAGTTCGTGTAGAGAAAGTAAAAATGGTACAATATAAAGGAATTTGAACGCGTGACTTCGTTGCCAGTGTTTTACGAATCTTGTGAGGTAATGTAATTTTACTTGTGCCACCTTCTTCAAGCCGGCCCTCCCTTCTGATCTTGTCTTATTCTAACCGACAACAAGTTGCCTCATCTCGTTAGTTCGCCTTTGCTCCGCCTCCACTGCAGGACTGCACTCTCCTTGGCCGGCTTATAGCTATGTCACATTCACAATGAGACGCAAGACGTTGTCACGGATTTCAAGATCCGCAAGTTACCTGCGAATATCTCCCAAGTTACAAACTGAATAACACAACCAACAATACCACATAAGAAAATGCACTCATCTTTTACAAAATGAATGTATTAAATACTAACAACTGATGTCACAATAATTGCTCAATCAAAATTATACAAGCATAGAGACTTGAGAAAGTGATAAAGCTTCACATTTAATGAACTAAAAGTTATCTCTCTGCGTCTTCGAAGAAGAAATCTAGACACAGATCTTAGTTATATCCATTACATCAAAGAGGACTGCCCTAGCCTGTTGAGGGAAGTTAGAGATGGCCAAATAGAAGAGCATGCATGTACAGCAGGCCATGTAAAATCTTGCAGTGCGATCGTCTTTTGTTGAATTATTAGGCAGTGCATAGAGAAAAGAAACAGTTGCGTTGCATGGCATTGCGTTGCGTCTTGCGTGTTTCTATGTGAATGCTCACATTAAATACTATGAGTCCAAACTCTTGCACTTACATTGCGTCTGCGCTTGCATTTCAGTGTGCCTGGTGGTGTCAGTGATGCTTCCTGGGTGGCAGTGACCGGGCCCGATGCTGCTGAACTTGACGGGTTAGAATTTGTAGAGGATGAAGCGGCCGAAGTTACGAGCTCCTTGAGTAGCTGGTAGCCGTGGACATGTTGGCCAAGCGCTTTGGGTGAGGTGCAAGAGCTCAACATCCACAAGGTTGGGAATGGAGCATGTGGGACGGAATCTATGATCTGTGCCTTAGATCATCATAACCTGCAGTCTGCGGTTAGTGGAATGAGCCACACCTCGCAGCCGTACAGTAACAAAGACGGGAAGAACAACACTGCCCTCTGATTCTTCCTCCTTTTATAGCTGGAAAATGACGTCACGGAGCTTCCTGGAAGCTTCTAGAAGCCGATCGAAATTTTGAGAACAATCAGGGGTGGCGTTCTTGAAAGTTCCTGTTACATCCTCTTCGGTGTTGTTTACGCGTCCCAGCTGTGACAACTCCCGTCGCGAACCTGAGAGCGGTCACATACCCGGATGGCATTGTCACATTGCTGGTTGCCATGACCAGCACACTACCCCTACATTTTCCTTCCACCTGGTAGAGAAGCGGAGAGGTGTAACAGTGACGACAAAATATTTGTTCTCCCAGTCCCGATTAACACATTGAAGCCCAAGCCCGAGTATAGTTGGGCCGTGCAAAATGTTCATGAGGCCCAAGCCCGAGTATAGTTGGGCCGTGCAAAATGTTCATGAGGCCCAAGCCCGAGTATAGTTGGGCCGTGCAAAATGTTCATGAGGCCCAAGCCCGAGTATAGTTGGGCCGTGCAAAATGTTCATGAGGCCCAAGCCCGAGTATAGTTGGGCCGTGCAAAATGTTCATAAGGCCCAGGCCCGAGTATAGTTGGGCCGTGCAAAATGTTCATGAGGCCGACGCCTGAGTATAGTTGGGCCGTGCAAAATGTTCATGAAGCCGACGACTGAGTATAGTTGGGCCGTGCAAAATGTTCATGAAGCCGACAACCGAGTATAGTTGGGCCGTGCAAAATGTTCATGAAGCCGACGCCTGAGTATAGTTGGGCCGTGCAAAATGTTCATGAAGCCGACGCCTGAGTATAGTTGGGCCGTGCAAAATGTTCATGAAGCCGACGCCTGAGTATAGTTGGGCCGTGCAAAATGTTCATGAAGCCGACGCCTGAGTATAGTTGGGCCGTGCAAAATGTTCATGAAGCCGACAACCGAGTATAGTTGGGCCGTGCAAAATGTTCATGAAGCCGACGCCTGAGTATAGTTGGGCCGTGCAAAATGTTCATGAAGCCGACGCCTGAGTATAGTTCTGGCAGGTGTTTCTAACGCTTTTAATGCAATTCCACGACTGTAACTCTGTCTTGGGTTATGCGACAAAGAACATACATCAGTCTTCGTTTAGTTGTCTGATTTGTGCTGCCATCTGTGCTTGCTTTAGTCAACTATTAGGACATTTAGGAGAGCTAGTAATATTCGCTGCTCTCGGATAGTCGCGCCATTTTGCTTGAAGGTGGTGATCTGTTTGTTACGTTTTGTGTTCTTAATGTTAAAATGCTGCATTTCCTCGATTTCTGTGAACTGAAGCTGAAATTCAAATGAAGCTGTGGAAAATTCCGATTCCGAGGGAGAGTTTTTCGAATTTTGAATAAATGGAGTGTAAACAGCTTTACCTAGTTATTTTCAAACTCATATTTGATACTTGTTGTAAATTTGAAATAAAATATTAATACGGGAGTTTTGACTATTTTCTTACTTGTTGAGAAATCCTTGAATACTGTACTTTTAGATTCTACCAATGCTTTTTGGCAGATTTGATTGTTGCACTGTAAACAATAACTCAAAGTAGGCGTAAAAACCCTGGGTTTCTTAGCACTTCAACTAAAGAAACGTCTGGGCTACAATGTGTTAAACATATTGCACCGGTTTCTTTGGCTCTACGTGACTGTTGAAAGAGAGTAGTGGAGACAAAAGAGACACTAAGTCTTGAGCTTATCTTACCGAGCCTGGGCTAGATGTTCCTGTTTCTTTCCTCGGGGTGAGGTACATGACACTCTTCACCACAAGGTGCGGTCCTTGCCGTGCTTGTTGGGGCTGCGTCCCTTGGTCCAAGTAGGGCGACACAGCCACACTAAATCACCTTGTTGGAAACCTCGACTATTGACCTGCCGGTAGTAATGGGTGTTCATCCGATCGCTCGCTACCTGGATGTTTTGACGGCCATCTCATGTTATGAAGTCGATCCAGGATATGCTCCACGTTCTGTTTCAGGTCACATGGTAATCGCAGCTCTCTACCAAAGACCAATCTGACCAGTGTCAGCCCGCTGGTGTCCGGGTTGAAGAGTCACATCCCAGCCTCTCTGCTGATTGCCCACAGAATCTTCATGCACCGCTCAATCTGACTGGGAGTGAAGAGGTGTTGTGCTGTCTGAGTCACTCCAGGGTTTCCCTCGACTCACTGTATAACCTGCTTGTTCTTCTAGATGAAGATACAGTGCGCTGGTCTACGCTTGATAAACAGATCAGCAATAACAAACAGCTCTGCTTCCTTATGATAGTGTTTCGAGAATAGACAGTAAGTGACTCGCATCTAATCTAATGCCATTCGTCAAGAACTGGTGTGCGACCATAGCGACAAAAGAGTTCTCCCACGAGGCCTCTTGCCTTCGCCTCTTGTATAGGAATGACGGACACCTCCAGTCGCTTGGTGTAGTTATCCATAGCAACCAACAGACACCCCCTCGGACACAGGGAACAGCCCAGCTACGTCCATGGCTATTCGATCAAAGGGTGCTCCCGCGTTATAGTGTGAGTCGTGACTTGCCGCACACAGACATCTGCTCGTAGTATCAGCCCGGAGTACCATTGTCGGAGCTTTTTACTTTCTCTACACGTACTATCTACATAGTGTATAAAGAAAGTATTGCACTCCACACAAAAACTGATACCGAGATTTCACCGGAAATACACGTTTTAGGGTCCCCTTGCATAAAAAAAAGTAGAAATAGCTCCGTGTGTCCTTGAGTCTGTGAACACGACAACTCAACAACGAAAAGTCGGCAAAATGCAAAATTAGTATTTACGTTAAGTATCCTCCAGGGATGCGACACGAGGATTTTGAGAAAAATCCCCCACCCCAAACTACCCTTTACCGAAATTTTTAATTTTATCAAAAATGGTTCTAACGATTTTGATTAAAAGTTCGTATATTAAAGATATTTAGCTGACAAAATGTAAATCTTGAATTTTTAGGAATAGCCTCTGAAGACTACTTTATTCTGAATGAATTTTACGGAATTTTGCATAACTCTAAACCGTAAGAGATGGACAAAAACTTAGCACACAAAAAATGTAGAGCATATCAAAACACACAAATTATGTTATATACATTTTTTGAGTTGATCGTTTTTAAGATATTCCTTGTTTTTGTTTCACTTTGAAAAACTTATATTTTTCCCACGAAGGGATTTGTCAAGTGCTGTCCATACAAACAAAGGAGCTCAGTCAAATGGTCACTTCACTACCACTTTAATCTATGCTACTCCCTTATTTCGCTTCTACTAACAAGGAAGCAAGTAATAAGACTATTTCTGTTAATTTTTTCTCGATGAGAGTGGACTCAATAGAAGCATAAGCTATTTAAGAATAATTTGTTGCAGAGATGTAGAGAAAGTCATGTGAATGCAATACGTCAGATTTTAATGGTTCAGTTGGGACCCTAATGTCGTCCTGAAGTCCCGCAGGTACCTCTACCGCGATCTTACTCCGAGGGAGGATCGACTGCTTACTCTAGGAATGACTCTCATGCTCTAAACAGATCCCCGTCCTTGATCTTCAATAAGTCCCACTGGGCCCAGTAGCACATGCACGGTGTACTACAGGTGTGATGTCCTCCCAGCTCGGTCTATTCCCTGTCTCTACTTCTTCCAGGAGTGGCCCAGTAGGACATGCACACAGTACCCCAAGGTGTGATGTCCTCCCAGCTCGGTCTATTCCCTGCCTCTACTTCTCCCAGGAGTGGCCCAGTAGGACATGCACACAGTACCCCAAGGTGTGATGTCCTCCCAGCTAAGTCTGTTCCCTGTCTCTACTTCTCCCAGGAGTGGCCCAGTAGGACATGCACACAGTACTCCAGGGTGAGATGTCCTCCCAGCTAAGTCTGTTCCCTGCCTCTACTTCTCCCAGGAGTGGCCCAGTAGGACATGCACACAGTACTCCAGGGTGAGATGTCCTCCCAGCTAAGTCTGTTCCCTGCCTCTACTTCTCCCAGGAGTGGCCCAGTAGGACATGCACAGTGTACTCCAAGGTGCGATGTCCTCCCAGCTCGGTCTATTCCCTGCCTCTATTTCTTCCAGGAGTGGCCCAGTAGGACATGCACACAGTACCCCAAGGTGTGATGTCCTCCCAGCTAAGTCTGTTCCCTGTCTCTACTTCTCCCAGGAGTGGCCCAGTAGGACATGCACAGTGTACTCCAAGGTGCGATGTCCTCCCAGCTCGGTCTATTCCCTGCCTCTATTTCTTCCAGGAGTGGCCCAGTAGGACATGCACACAGTACCCCAAGGTGCGATGTCCTCCCAGCTCGGTCTATTCCCTGCCTCTACTTCTCCCAGGAGTGGCCCAGTAGGACATGCACAGTGTACTCCAAGGTGCGATGTCCTCCCAGCTAAGTCTGTTCCCTGCCTCTACTTCTTCCAGGAGTGGCCCAGTAGGACATGCACAGTGTACTCCAGGGTGCGATGTCCTCCCAGCTAAGTCTGTTCCCTGCCTCTACTTCTTCCAGGAGTGGCCCAGTAAGATATGCACACAGTACTCCAGGGTGTGATGTCCTCCCAGCTCGGTCTATTCCCTGCCTCTACTTCTCCCAGGAGTGGCCCAGTAGGACATGCACACAGTACTCCAAGGTGTGATGTCCTCCCAGCTAAGTCTGTTCCCTGCCTCTACTTCTCCCAGGAGTGGCCCAGTAGGACATGCACAGTGTACTCCAAGGTGTGATGTCCTCCCAGCTCGGTCTATTCCCTGCCTCTACTTCTCCCAGGAGTGGCCCAGTAGGACATGCACACAGTACCCCAAGGTGTGATGTCCTCCCAGCTAAGTCTGTTCCCTGTCTCTACTTCTCCCAGGAGTGGCCCAGTAGGACATGCACAGTGTACTCCAAGGTGCGATGTCCTCCCAGCTCGGTCTATTCCCTGCCTCTACTTCTTCCAGGAGTGGCCCAGTAGGACATGCACAGTGTACTCCAGGGTGCGATGTCCTCCCAGCTAAGTCTGTTCCCTGCCTCTACTTCTTCCAGGAGTGGCCCGGTAGGACATGCACACAGTACTCCAGGGTGCGATGTCCTCCCAGCTAATTCTGTTCCCTGCCTCTATTTCTCCCAGGAGTGGCCCAGTAGGACTTGCACAGTGTACTCCAGGGTGCGATGTCCTCCCAGCTAAGTCAGTTCCCTGCCTCTACTTCTTCCAGGAGTGGCCCGGTAGGACATGCACACAGTACTCCAGGGTGCGATGTCCTCCCAGCTAAGTCAGTTCCCTGCCTCTACTTCTTCCAGGAGTGGCCCAGTAGGACATGCACACAGTACTCCAAGGTGAGATGTCCTCCCAGCTCGGTCTGTTCCCTGCCTCTACTTCTCCCAGGATTGGCCCAGTAGGACATGCACAGTGTACTCCTGGTGCGATGTCCTCCCAGCTCGGTCTATTCCCTGCCTCTACTTCTCCCAGGAGTGGCCCAGTAGGACATGCACACAGTACTCCAAGGTGTCATGTCCTCCAAGCTCGGTCTATTCCCTGCCTCTACTTCTCCCAGGAGTGGCCCAGTAGGACATGCACACAGTACTCCAAGGTGTCATGTCCTCCCAGCTCGGTCTGTTCCCTGCCTCTACTTCTCCCAGGAGTGGCCCAGTAGGACATGCACACAGTACTCCAGGGTGTGATGTCCTCCCAGCTAAGTCTGTTCCCTGTCTCTACTTCTTCCAGGAGTGGCCCAGTAGGACATGCACACAGTACTCCAGGGTGCGATGTCCTCCCAGCTCGGTCTATTCCCTGCCTCTACTTCTCCCAGGAGTGGCCCAGTAGGACATGCACACAGTACTCCAAGGTGTGATGTCCTCCCAGCTAAGTCTGTTCCCTGCCTCTACTTCTCCCAGGAGTGGCCCAGTAGGACATGCACAGTGTACTCCTGGTGCGATGTCCTCCCAGCTCGGTCTATTCCCTGTCGCTACTTCTCCCAGGAGTGGCCCAGTAGGACATGCACACAGTACTCCAAGGTGAGATGTCCTCCCAGCTCGGTCTATTCCCTGCCTCTACTTCTCCCAGGAGTGGCCCAGTAGGACATGCACACAGTACTCCAAGGTGAGATGTCCTCCCAGCTCGGTCTGTTCCCTGCCTCTACTTCTCCCAGGAGTGGCCCAGTAGGACATGCACACAGTACTCCAGGGTGCGATGTCCTCCCAGCTCGGTCTGTTCCCTGCCTCTACTTCTCCCAGGAGTGGCCCAGTAGGACATGCAGACAGTACTCCAAGGTGTGATGTCCTCCCAGCTCGGTCTGTTCCCTGCCTCTACTTCTCCCAGGAGTGGCCCAGTAGGACATGCACAGTGTACTCCAAGGTGTGATGTCCTCCCAGCTAAGTCTGTTCCCTGCCTCTACTTCTCCCAGGAGTGGCCCAGTAGGACATGCACACAGTACTCCAAGGTGTGATGTCCTCCCAGCTAAGTCTGTTCCCTGCCTCTATTTCTCCCAGGAGTGGCCCAGTAGGACATGCACACAGTACTCCAAGGTGTCATGTCCTCCCAGCTAAGTCTGTTCCCTGCCTCTATTTCTCCCAGGAGTGGCCCAGTAGGACATGCACACAGTACTCCAAGGTGAGATGTCCTCCAAGCTCGGTCTGTTCCCTGCCTCTATTTCTCCCAGGAGTGGCCCAGTAGGACATGCACACAGTACTCCAAGGTGTCATGTCCTCCCAGCTAAGTCTGTTCCCTGCCTCTACTTCTCCCAGGAGTGGCCCAGTAGGACATGCACAGTGTACTCCTGGTGCGATGTCCTCCCAGCTAAGTCTGTTCCCTGCCTCTATTTCTCCCAGGAGTGGCCCAGTAGGACATGCACACAGTACTCCAAGGTGTGATGTCCTCCCAGCTAAAGGCCGCGCCGTGGCCGAGTGGTTAGACCACTCGACTCTCACCTAGACGGTCGGGGTTCGATCCCAAGCGACCGCATGTGAGATTTGTGGTGGACAAAACGGCGCTGGGGCGGGTTTTCTCCGGGTACTCCGGTTTCCCCCGCCATCGCATTCCACCGGTGCTCCATCATCATTCATGTATCATCAGTGTCACCGCCTGCGGTGCCATTAGTAGTTAGAGCGGGCGTTAAACACTAACAAAAACTCCTCCCAGCTAAGTCTGTTCCCTGCCTCTATTTCTCCCAGGAGTGGCCCAGTAGGACATGCACAGTGTACTCCTGGTGCGATGTCCTCCCAGCTAAGTCTGTTCCCTGCCTCTATTTCTCCCAGGAGTGGCCCAGTAGGACATGCACACAGTACTCCAGGGTGTGATGTCCTCCCACCTAAGTCTGTTCCCTGCCTCTATTTCTCCCAGGAGTGGCCCAGTAGGGCTTGCACAGTGTACTCCTGGTGCGATGTCCTCCCAGCTCGGCCTGTTCCGTGCCTATTTCTCCGAGGAATGGCCCCAAGTTGGTGTCCCCCAACTCCTCTCTCCTCAGCCCAGCGCTACCCCATCCAGCTGCAGGCACCGCTGCAATGACAAGGATAGATACGGCTCGCTCGTCCTCAACCTTAGTGCTCTCCTCTGGACAAGGTTGTCTGGACATGGCGTTCACATTTCCAAGCTTCTGATGTAATGTTGTATTCTTGCAGCCTCTGGACAAGATTGTCTGGACATGGCGTCCACATTTCCAACGTTCTGATGCAATGTTGTATTCTTGCAGCCTCTGGACAGGGTTGTCTGGACATGGCGTTCACATTTCCAATGTTCTGATGTAATGTTATATTCTTGCAGCCTCTGGACACTAAGGGCTGTCTATCCCTCCAATTTCTTGAAACTTAAATGCCAAATAATGGCAGAGTGGTCAGTACTCAGGTGGAATGACTACCTATCCGTACAGGTACTTGAAGAAATGATACTGGTAGGAGATCTCGCGGTGTAACACAGAAAATCTTTTCTGCTTTGCAGGGCGTCTTGCTGTAGTAAGCAATTACCCGCTCCTGCTCATCCAGGATCTGTGATGTCGCCCTCCGTGGTGTAATGATTACCATAATAATTTCATATACCCAAGATTGCGGGTTCAATCCCGGCGGAGAACGATGGATTTTTTCGGGTGTAAAAATCCTTAGCATGGCTTCCTTCGGAAGGGAAGTAAAGCCGTTGGTCCCGTGTCGTAGATTTACGGCACGTAAAGGAACCTCAAGCCTGATAGAGAGGCATCTGAGCAAAACTAAGCGGTCTTTCACGCCTAATTTAGAATGGGACGCTGAGAACCACAACAGTTAAAGAACCTCAAGCCTGATAGAGAGGCCTCTGAGCAAATTAAGTGATCTTTCACGCCTAATTTAGAATGGGACGCTGAGAACCACAACAGTTAAAGAGCGTAACTAAATTACACGCCAATTACATTTATTTTTAGGACCTGTGACAGAACCTCTCCAACGCCGTTGCTGCAGGCATCGGTGCCCACAGTAAAATCGCCACCAGGTTGTGGAAATCCAAAGATAGGAGCACTGCAGAGAGTGCTGACTTTAGCGGCAAGAACGCGCCCTCTGTTTCTTCTGAGTGCATGTAAGGCCGATGCTCTTAGGTCAGAGGGCGGGTTTTCTCCGGGTTCTCCGCTTTCCCTCGCCATCGCATTCCACCGGTGCTCCATATTCATTCTATGTATCACCAGTGTCATCGCCAACGGTGACACAAGATGTAAAAATGAACGTTAAACGCTAGATCTCCCGTCAGATGGGTGAGAGGTTTCGTGATGGTGGAGAAACCTCTGACGAACCGGCGATATAGCTGCAAAGGGCCAGGAAACTTCACTCTCGTTTGTCTTTCTTGCCACTCGAGGCTTTTTCGGATCCGTGGCCGCTCCTAATGGTGGTCACAGCAGAGTCAGAGGCATTGGCACGCCGATGGTGTCCCCACACGAAAACCATACCAGGACTTCCGTCCTTTACTGGTAGGAAGGTGGGTTTAAAAATAAAAACAATGGAAAGGCGGTGTGTTAGTGGTAGGGAAGACTGAAGTGTGCAGGGAAGAGTGCAGGCGGAATTTGCTGAAGGAATAGGTTCTTTTATGTTGGTATTTTTTACTGGCCGAGTCTAGGGTGCTTGTAGCCTTCCCCGGGGTCGAGACCACATTCCCCCAGACGACGATGAAGTTGTTGGGGAGGGAGCTGTAGAACTTACGGGGAAGGGTGGGGAAGGAATAGGTTCTTTTATGTTGGTGTTTTTTACTGGCCGAGTCTAGGGAGCTTGTAGCCTTCCCCGGGGTCGAGACCACATTCCCCCAGACGGCGATGAAGTTGTTGGGGAGGGAGCTGTTGAACTTACGGGGAAGGGTGGGGAAGGAATAGGTTCTTTTATGTTGGTGTTTTTTACTGGCCGAGTCTAGGGCGCTTGTAGCCTTCCCCGGGGTCGAGACCACATTCCCCCAGACGACGATGAAGTTGTTGGGGAGGGAGCTGTAGAACTTACGGGGAAGGGTGGGGAAGGAATAGGTTCTTTTATGTTGGTGTTTTTTACTGGCCGAGTCTAGGGAGCTTGTAGCCTTCCCCGGGGTCGAGACCACATTCCCCCAGACGGCGATGAAGTTGTTGGGGAGGGAGCTGTTGAACTTACGGGGAAGGGTGGGGAAGGAATAGGTTCTTTTATGTTGGTGTTTTTTACTGGCCGAGTCTAGGGCGCTTGTAGCCTTCCCCGGGGTCGAGACCACATTCCCCCAGACGGCGATGAAGTTGTTGGGGAGGCAGCTATAGAACTTACGGTCGTAATGGATGTCGCGGTTGGGAATGTAACAGCCGGCGTTGACTGCTAACCGGAGATTTCGGTTTTGGAGGATTTGTAGGCGGGAGGGGTGGTATTGGCACCTGTAAGTTAGAGGAGGCTTGTTTAACAGTAGCACCCTGATATCGGCGACTTGCTTGAATACAGGGAAGCAGCATTGCCATCCGTCGACTGACTCTGGTGGCCAGATCTTCGATGTGGGACTTCCACCTCCGAACGTGCATTAAACCGAGGTACTTGACCTTTGTCACCCAGTCGGCCAGGCGCAGGTTCAGGATGCCGTCACGGATTTCCTTATAGTGAAGGTGACAACCCGGGACTTCGTGGCTGTCACCTTGAGGCGCCAGGTGTTAAATCTAGCCGTAAGGACGTTGACGTGACGTTGGATCCTGTGAACTGCAGTCCTGTGCTGAGTGGAGGGGGAGGCGATCGCTGTGTCGTCTGCAAAATGGAAGAGCTGGCATCCAGGGTAAGACGGCAATGTATTGATGTATATGAGGAAGAGTAGGGGGCCCAAGACGCTGCCTTGGAGGGCTCCTCTTGGATGGTGTGGAGCCCCTTGGAGACGAGGTAATGAGGGGACTTGGAGCGTAGCAGGAGGCCCTCGTGCCAGACAGAGTCGAACGCCCTGGAAAAGTCGAGGAACAGCGCCTCAGCAAAGTACTTGTTGTTAATTCTTGTGGTAACAGAATCCAGGAATCGAAGCAGCTGGTGAATGACGGAATGCTGGCGGCGGAAGACTGTGGTGCGTCTTCTGGTGCCTTTTTGCAGCTTCTGAGTCACCACCGTCTGGAAGACCTTGTTATGGCTAGGTGTAGGGTGGCCATCAGGACGGTAGTAGTCTTTCCCAGGCTTCGGGCGTGCGTCCATGCTGACGGAAAGTGTGCCAGTTGAAGCAAGCCATGCACCAGTAATTGTATCGGAGCAGGCGGATGTCGTCGTGATGGATCAACACCAGACAGAAGACCACGAACAGGATATCCTCCCGCTGGTACGGCCGGTGACGAAACTGCTCACTTCGTCACGTTCAACTTCAAGTTGCCTGCCTGTTCTTCCACGACGATGACGACAACCAAATAGGGCAGGAGGACGTCGCAGGTCAATCCTCTCATTACTGACTCCATGAGGCGCTGGAAGGAGGCTGCAGCATTGTAAAGGCCAAAGGGCCTAACTGTGAATTGCCGAAGTCCTATTTAATGACAAATAACATTTATATAGGTATTGAATTTTCTGGGAATAACCTCTGAAGATCTCTTCATTCTCGATGGATTTTGTAAAAGTGATAAGCTGTAAGAGACAGACAAAAACTTACTACACAAAAATGTAGATCTCGTTAAAAACACAGTTGAATTTTATTTTCGTTTCCATGCAGTAGGTACATGGAGCTTAATGCTATTGGTCAGTGTCGCCCTCCGTGGTGTAATGGTTACCATGCTGACTTCATATACCCAAGGTCGCGGGTTCAAACCCGGCGGAGGACGATGGATTTTTTCGGGTGTAAAAATCCTTAGCATGGCTTCCTTCGGAAGGGAAGTAAAGCCGTGGGTCCCGTGTCGTAAATTTACGGCACGTAAAAGAACCTCAAGCCTGATAGAGAGGCCTCTGAGCAAAATTAAGCGGTCTTTCGCGCCCAGTATAGAATGGGACGCTGAGAACCACAGCAGTTAAAGAGCGTCTATAAATAAAACGCCATTTACATTTTATTGGTCAGGCCTCTTCTGAGGATAAGGGAATACCCTCCACCCAAAAAAAACCTTTATCCAGGCAACTTACCCTAAGCGAGATTGAGATTCCATCTCGCGACTTGCTGAATATGAGGTAGACACACAAAGTCGTCTTTTGTTTCATACCGCTTTTGTTTTACTGATAACCTTGCAAAGAGAAATTTAAAGTCACTCAGCGACAGCTTTTAAAAATTTGACTATCACTTTAACCTATGCTACTCCCTTATTTCCCTTACTTACAGGGAAGCAAGTAATAAGACCATTCCTGTTTATCTCGATTAGCATGAAGTAAATAGAAGAAAAAGCTTTTGTAGAGAAAGTGATGTGAATGGAAGACATGAGATATTTTTGAGTGGAATGAGAAACAAAAGAATGATAGCTAGGTACGTGGTCGCTACGCCCGACAAGAGTGTTCCATGAATAGTAATAATAATAACACAATGCAAGATTTGAACACGTGTACTGCAAATTGAATTTACATTGTTACGTGAGTTTTATGTTGCATGGTCGAGTTAGGATTCGTGACTTGCTAAAACTGCGATTAGGACGTGACAGGAAGCGACAGTCAGTTGTTCGGACTCTCAAATTTCTTCTGCTGTTAATGGCGCGGCGAACAATGCCTACCAGCCACGTGCACCAACATTTTCATCTACAACATCTTTCATAACTAATAATATAAAAAAACATAAAATATTTAAAAAAATACTAATAAGCGTAAAATTTAAAAATTTGAAACGGAAAAGTTAACAAAATGTCTGATATAACATGACTTTCTCTACAATCAATCCTCTATGTCTGTCGCAATGTGGTTGCAATTCGTTTCTTTGCGTGACCAGCAGTTTTCTGTATGTGAAGAGTTGAAGTATTTAAATCTGAAATATCTCAGAAATGGTCAAGTGCACGAAAAAATGATAGAACATAAACTGTTTGCTTCAACGAGATCTACATTTTTGGTTTACTAAGCTCTTTACTAGTTATGCAAAATTCCGTAAAATTCATCCAGAATAAAGTAATCTTCAGAGACTATTCCCAGAAAATTCAAGATAAACATTTTATTTGTCAGCCAAATGTCTTTCATGTAAGACATTTTAAACAAATCGCTAAGGCCATTTTTGAGAAAATCAAATGTTTTGGAAATTTTGCCATGTAAAGCGTAGTTTGGGGGGCGGGGTTTTCTTAAAAATCTTCGTGTCGCATTCTTGGAAGATATCAAACCTAAATACCAAACTTGGTATTTAACGGTCTTTTCGTTTTTGAGTTATGCTGTCCAAAGACACACAAGCAGACCATTTTCCAAAAATGCTTTTTACTTTCTCTACACGTACTATGTACACAATGTATAAGCAAGCTATTGTAATGCACCCAAAATTCGATATCGATATTTCACCGGAAATACACGTTTTGGGTCCCCCTGAATCAAAAAAAAAATTGGAAATAGGTCCGTGTGTGCGTGTGTATGTGTGAGTGTGCGCGCGCGCTCGCACCTCTGGACAGTAAAACTCAAAAACGAAAAGACCGTTGAATACCAAACTTGGTATTTCAGTTTGGTATCTTCCATGGATGTGACAAGAAGATTTTCAAGAAAATCCCGAACTACCCCTTACAGAGAATTTTATTAAATTATGATTTTCTCAAAAATCGCTGTAACAATTTTTATTAATATTGTATATTAAATATATTTCCTGCCTAATAAAATGTATATCCTCATTTTTTGGAATAACCTCTGAAGACAACTTTAATCTGGATGAATATTACGGAATTTTGTATAACTGCTAAACCGTAAGAGATGGACAAAAACTTACCACACAAAACATTTAGAGCACGTTAAAACACACAATTTATGTTACATACATATTTTTTGTGGAGTTGAACGTTTTTGAGATATTCCTTGTTTTTAGTTTCACTTTTGAAGAACCTGTACTTTTCTCAATCAGGAATTTGTAAACTCGTGTCCATACAAACAAAGGAACTTCAGTCACATAACAACCAGCTTCTGACTATCACTCTAACCTGTGCTACTCCCTTATTTCGCTTCTACTTACAAGGAAGCAAGTAATAAGACTATTTCTGCTAATTTTTTATCGATTAGCATGAAGTAAATAGAAGCATAAGCTTTTTAACAATACTTTGTTGAGAAGATGTAGAGAAAATAATGTGAATGGAACACATCAGAATTTTTGGATGGAATACAATAACTCCTCTAGCTACTATGTATCTACTTACGTGATAGAGAAGTGAATACGAATGCAATAAAACCACTTTCTTTATTTTTAACTACGAGGGTCGGCTGATAAATCCCGGGCCTCATACAGACATGGCGTCACTAGATCAGTTAGACAGGCTGATAAGTCCCGGGCCTCACACAGATATGGCGTCACTAGGCCAGTTAGACAGGCTGATAAGTCCCGAGCCTCACACAGATATGGCGTCACTAGGCCAGTTAGACAGGCTGATAAGTCCCGGGCCTCACACAGATATGGCGTCACTAGGCCAGTTAGACAGGCTGATAAGTCCCGAACCTCACACATACATGGCGTCACTAGGCCAGTTAGACAGGCTGATAAGTCCCGGGCCTCACACAGATATGGCGTCACTAGGCCAGTTAGACAGGCTGATAAGTCCCGAGCCTCACACAGACATGGCGTCACTAGGCCAGTTAGACAGGCTGATAAGTCCCGGGCCTCACACAGATATGGCGCCACTAGGTCAGTTAGACAGGCTGATAAATCCCGGGCCTCACACATACATGGCGTCACTAGGCCTGTTAGACAGGCTGATAAGTCCCGGGCCTCACACAGATATGTAGCCACTAGGCCAGTAAGACAGGCTGATAAGTCCCGAGCCTCACACATATATGGCACCACTAGGCCAGTTAGACAGGCTGACAAGTCCCGAGCCTCACACAGATATGGCGTCACTAGGCCAGTTAGACAGGCTGATAAATCCCGGGCCTCACACAGACATGGCGTCACTAGGCCAGTTAGACAGGCTGATAAGTCCCGGGCCTCACACAGATATTGCGCCACCAGGCCAGTTAGACAGGCTGATAAGTCCCGGGCCTCACACAGATATGTAGCCACTAGGCCAGTAAGACAGGCTGAGAAGTCCCGGGCCTCACACAGACATGGCGTCACTAGGCCAGTTAGACAGGCTGATAAGTCCCGGGCCTCACAGATATGGCGTCACTAGGCCAGTTAGACAGGCTGATAAGTCCCGGGCCTCACACAGATATGGCGTCACTAGGCCAGTTAGACAGGCTGATAAGTCCCGGGCCCACACAGATATGGCGTCACTAGGCCAGTTATAATGGCTGATAAGTCCCGGGCCTCACACAGATATGGCGTCACTAGGCCAGTTAGACAGGCTGATAAGTCCCGAGCCTCACACAGATATGGCGTCACTAGGCCAGTTACATAGGCTGATAAGTCCGGGCCTCACACAGATATGGCGTCACTAGGCCAGTTAAACAGGCTCATAAGTCCCGGGCCTCACACAGATATGGCGCCACTAAGCCAGTTAGACAGGCTGATAAATCCCGGGCCTCACACAGATATAGTGCCACTAGCCAGTAAGATGGTCTGATAAGTCCCGGGCCTCACACAGATATGGCATCACTAGGCCAGTTAGACAGGATAAGTCCCGGGCCTCACACAGATATGGCGTCACTAGGCCAGTTAGACAGGCTGATAAGTCCCGAGCCTCACACAGATATGGCGCCACTAGGCCAGTTAGACAGACTGATAAGTCCCGGGCCTCACACAGATATGGCGTCACTAGGCCAGTTAGACAGGCTGATAAGTCCCGAGCCTCACACAGATATGGCGCCACTAGGCCAGTTAGACAGGCTGATAAGTCCCGGGCCTTACACAGATATGGCGTCACTAGGCAAGTTAGACAGGCTGATAAGTCCCGGGCCTCACACAGATATGGCGGCACCAGGATAGTTAAACAGGCTGATAAGTCCCGGGCCTCACACAGATATATAGCCACTAGGCCAGTAAGACAGGCTGAGAAGTCCCGGGCCTCACACAGACATGGCGTCACTAGGCCAGATAGACAGGCTGATAAGTCCTGGGCCTCACACAGATATGGCGTCACTAGGCAGTTAGACAGGCTGATAAGTCCCGGGCCTCACACAGATAAGGCCAGTTAGACAGGCTGATAAGTCCCGGGCCCCACAGATATATACGCCACTAGGCCAGTTAGATAGGCTGATAAGTCCCGGGCCTCACACAGATATGGCGTCACTAGGCCAGTTAGACAGGCTGATAAGTCCCGGGCCTCACACAGATATGGCGTCACTAGGCCAGTTGGACAGGCTAATAAGTCCCGGGCCTCACACAGATATGGCGCCAGTAGGCCAGTTAGACAGGCTGATAAGTCCCGGGACTCACAGAAATATGGCGCCACTAGGCCAGTTAGACAGGCTGATAAATCCCGGGCCTACACAGATATGGTGCCACTAGCCATTTAGACGGTCTGATAAGTCCCGGGCCTCACACAGATATGGCGTCACTAGGCCAGTTAGACAGGCTGATAAGTCCCGGGCCTCACACAGATATGGCGTCACTAGGCCAGTTAGACAGGCTGATAAGTCCCGGGCCTCACACAGATATGGCGTCACTAGGCCAGTTAGACAGGCTGATAAGTCCCGGGCCTCACACAAATATGGCGTCACTAGGCCAGTTAGACAGGCTGATAAGTCCCGGGCCTCACACAGATATGGCACCACTAGGCCAGTTAGATAGGCTGATAAGTCCCGAGCCTCACACAGATATGGCGTCACTAGGCCAGTTAGACAGGCTGATAAGTTTCGAGCCTCACACAGATATGTCGGCTCTAGGCCAGTTAGACAGGCTGATAAGTCCCGGGCCTCACACAGATATGGCGCCACTAGGCCAGTTAGACGGGCTGATAAGTCCCGGGCCTCAAACAGATATGGCGTCACTAGTCCAGTTAGACGGGCTGATAAGTCCCGGGCCTCACACAGATATGGCGCCACTAGGCCAGTTAGACAGGCTGATAAGTCCCGGGCCTCACACAGATATGGCGCCACTAGGCCAGTTAGACAGGCTGATATGTCCCGGGCCTCACACAGATATGGTGCCACTAGGCCAGTTAGACTAGCTTGTATCCATAGTTACAGGTCAATAGCTTGTTTAGTTTTCCAATGACAGCATTTTAATCAAGACAACTTTACAGTTTTCACCAAAATGCAGGACTTGGAAAAACGAGCAGTGATTAAATACTTCCATTTGAAAGACTTAACGTCAAAAGAAATCAAGGAGGAAATGGACAGCACATTGAAAGACTCTGCCCCTTCATATTCAATGATTAAAAGGTGGGTTGCACAGTTTAAAATGGGACGTACGAGCACTAGTGATGAGCCTCGCTCTGGACGCCCTGTAGAAGTGACAACTCCAGAGATCATTGAAAAAATTCATCGTTTAGTACTGGAAGACCGCAGGTTAAAGTTGCTTGAGATAGCAGAGGCTGTAAACATATCAAAAGAACGTGCAAGTAATATTTTAAGTAATGTTTTGGGCTTTCACAAGGTGTGTGCAAGATGAGTGCGTTTGTTGACACCTGATCAAAAGTTGCAAAGAAAAACTGTTTCTGTTAAGAATGTGGAGCTCTACCGTA
The DNA here is from genome assembly GCA_030762935.1 of Hymenopus coronatus. NCBI lineage: Eukaryota > Metazoa > Arthropoda > Insecta > Mantodea > Hymenopodidae > Hymenopus > Hymenopus coronatus. The sequence continues at coordinate 5,799,378 of CM060892.1, forward strand.
AAAATCCAGTGATTTTTTGAGACGGCTTATTACCAGGGATGAAACTTGGATACATCACTACACTCCAGAAAGTAAATCACAGTCGAAGCGGTGGATTGCGTCAAGTGAACCAACTCCAAGAAAGGCAAAGTCAATATTGTCAGCTAACAAGGTTTTGGTAAGTGTTTTCTGGGATGCACAGGGAATTATTTTTATTGATTACTTGGAAAAGTGTAAAAGTATCACTGGTGACTACTACCCAAGCTTACTGCAACGTTTGAGTGATGGGTTGAAAAGAAAAAGACCCCATTTGGCAGAAAACAAAATCTTGTATCATCACGACAATGCTCCGTTCAGTCATTGTAATGGGAAAATGTGCGAATTGCTTGAACATCCGCCCTGTTCGTCAGATCTAGCACCCAGTGACTATCACCTGTTCCCAAACCTCAAGGAGAAGATTCCACAGCAACGAGTTCATTGATGAGGTAAACAGCTATTCGCCAGATCTAGCACCCAGTGACTACCACCTGTTCCCAAACCTCAAGAAAGATTTCACAGCAACGAGGAGCTCATTGATGCGGTAAACAGCTATCCGCCAGATCTAGCACCCAGTGACTACCACCTGTTCCCAAACCTCAAGCACGAAGATTTCACAGCAACGAGGAGCTCATTGATGAGGTAAACAGCTATTCGCCAGATCTAGCACCCAGTGACTACCACCTGTTCCCAAACCTCAAGGAGAAGATTCCACAGCAACGAGGAGCTCATTGATGAGGTAAACAGCTATTCGCCAGATCTAGCACCCAGTGACTGCCACCTGTTCCCAAACCTCAAGAAAGATTCTACAGCAACGAGGAGCTCATTGATGCGGTAAACAGCTATTCGCCAGATCTAGCACCCAGTGACTACCACCTGTTCCCAAACCTCAAGGACGAAGATTCCACAGCAACGAGGAGCTCATTGATGCGGTAAACAGCTATTCGCCAGGTCTAGCACCCTGTGACTACCACCTGTTCCCAAACCTCAAGGAGAAGATTCCACAGCAACGAGGAGCTCATTGATGAGGTAAACAGCTATTTTGAGGACCTTGATAAATCGCACTACAGAGATGGTTTAATTAAATTAGAACACCGATATGACAAGTGTATTAGCCTTTCTGGAGATTATGCTGAGAAATAAAACGATTTTAATGATGTTTTTATTGAGAGGCCCGGAACTTATCAGCCGACCCTTGTATATGTGATATAGTCGGTAAATGTTAATATATTAAATAATTTACAGTAATTATTCCTCTACCTTTTCATTAATTCTTTAAAAGTAATTACTAATTTAATATGACCTCATGTACGCTATCAACATCAACTTTAAACTTTATAAGGATTAACATGAAGTGAAATGTATTTGGTATTCACATCAGATTTTTACCAAAGTAGGCCATGACATATTTGTAACAAGACTCAAGCTGAAATGTTTGCTCAAAGCGTTTTCAGTCCCGTTCTTTACAGGATACCATTATAATAATTGAACCAGAATTACCGTAACCAATCACAAATCGCTTACCATTATTTATAACCTCCATATTAATTCTGCAATGTCAAACAGGAAGCTGACAAAAATTTGTTATTCGTACAAACTTGTTACTAACTTGCTTGGTAACATGTTTGCAACTATTTCAAAGTTTTTTGTATCACTTTCGGCACCCGTACTATATACATAGTGTAGAGAGAAGGTATTGTGTGACAGGCAAAATTTCGATCCCGAGATTTCAGCGGAAATACATATTTTGAGAACCCCTGAATAAAAAAAAGCATTTTTAGAAAAATGACCATTTGTGTGTCTGTCTGTTGGCAGCATAGCTCAAAAACGTAAAGATCGTTAAATACCAAAATTGGTATTTAAGTGTTTTATCTTCCAAGTACGCAACACGAAGATTTTCAAGAAAATCCCCCACCCCCAACTACCCTTTACATGCAACTTTTTTTGAAAATTTTGATTTTCTCAAAAATGGTGGTAAAGATTTTGATTAAAATGCCGTATATTAAAGATATTTATCTGACAAATAAAATGTATATCTCGAAATTTGTGGGAATAGCCTCTGAAGACTACTTTACTCTGGATGAATTTTACGCAATTAGGCATAACTGCTACATCGTAAGAGATGGACAAAAAGTTACCACACAAAAAATGTAGAGCACGTTAAATCACAGTATTAATGGTATGTATTTTTTTCGTAGAGTTTGTCGTTTATGAGATATTCCTTGTTATTGTTTTCAGCTTAAAAAGCTTATACTTTTCTCATACAGGAATTTGTCAACTCCTGTCCATACAAACAAAGGAACTTCAGTCACATAGCAACCACTTTAGACTTCACTTTAAACTCGACTCTCACCTAGACGGCCGGGGTTCGATCCCAAGCGACCGCATGTGAGATTTGTGGTGGACAAAACGGCGCTGGGGCGGGTTTTCTCCGGGTACTCCGGTTTCCCCCGCCATCGCATTCCACCGGTGCTCCATCATCATTCATGTATCATCAGTGTCACCGCCTGCGGTGCCATTAGTAGTTAAAGCGGGCGTTAAACACTACCAAAAAAAAAAACAAAAAAAAACTTCACTTTAACCTATGGTACTCCCTTGTTTCCCTTCTACTTACAAGGAAGCAAGCAATAAGACTATTTCTGCTGATTTTTTCTCGATTAGCATGAAGTAAATAGAAGCGTAAGCTTTTTAACAATACTTTACTGCAGAGATGTAGAGAAAGTCATGTGTATAGAACACATCAGATTTTTCTTCTATTGCTATCATACTGAATATTTGCGATACTTTAAATTCCCGGAAGACCTCGGGAGACTGAAAAAGTAAATTAATGTACTAAACAAATCTGATGTGTTCCATTCACACGGCTTTCTCTACAGAAAAGTACTAATACAAAACTCATTATTCTATTTACTTCATGCTAATCGAAAGTTGCTTCCTTGTAAGTAGAAGCGAAATAAGGGAGTACCATAGGTTAAAGTGATAGTCAAAAGCTGGTTGCTATGTGACTGAAGTTGCTTTGTTTGTATGGACAGGATTTGACAAATTCCTGTATGAGAAAAGTATAAGCTTTTTAAGCCTGAAACTAAAAACAAGCAAAAGAGTTATATAACATAAATTGTGTGTTTTAATGTGTTCTACATTTTTGTGTAATTAGTTTTTGTCCATCTCTTACGGTTTATCAGTTATAGAAAATTCCGTAAAATTCATCCAGAATACAATATTCTTCAGAGGCTATTCCCAGAAAATTCAAGATATAGATTTTATTTGTTAGGTAAATATCTTTAATATACGATACTCTAATCAAAATCATTAGAGCCATTTTTATGCAAACGAAAATTTTCGAAAATGTTTTCATGTAAAGGGTAGTTGTAGGTGGGGGGATTTTATTGAAAATCTTTGTGTCGCATCCTTGGAAGATACTAAACCTTTTCCTTTTTAAGCACGGACACACACACGCACCTTTTTCTGCAAATGCTATTTCTGGATACAGGAGACGCTAAAACATGTATTTCCGGCGAAGTCTCGGTATGGAATTTTTGGGGGGAGTGCAATAACTTCTGTATTCACTATGTACATGTTACGTGCAGAGAAAGTAAAAATAGCAGATAATCCTATGATGTGATAATTCATTGTATGTGGTATTCGGTTTAGTATAAAATAAAAATTCCAAAATAAAGTTTCATATTTTTCATGGCATAACATAATCTTGTTTAAAAATTAAAAATAATATATTTATATCCCTTTCAGAATAGACAGAGATTATTGTGGACACAGAAAAAGTTTCATGTTATTTTGTGTTTATTGTGTATCTCCCCCCATTGTAAGTAGCGCATTAACACCATCTTGTGCTCCCCATTTCCGTTATATCCACACACTTCCGGTTGTCATCTCGGTTTGTCTAAGAAACGGAAGAAAACAGAATAATAACGATATCCACACATTACTGAATAGGAGTTTAAAAAATCGTATGCGTTCCATTCACATGACTTTCTCTACATCTCTGTATCAAATTATTGTTAAAAAGCTTATGCTTCTATTTACTTCATGCTAATCGAGAAAACATTAGCAGAAATAGTCTTATTACTTGCTTCCTTGTAAGTAGAAGGGAAATAAGGGAGCAGTATAGGTTAAAGTGATAGTCAAAAGCTGGTTGCTATGTGACTGAAGTTCCTTTGTTTGTATGGACAGCAGTTGACAAATTCCTGTATGAGAAAAGTACAAGTTTTTTAAAGATGTAACCAAGAACAAGAAATATCTAAAAAAACGATCAACTCCACGAAAAACATGTATATAACATAAATTGTGTGTTTTAACGTGCTCTACATTTCTTGTGTGGTAAGTTTTTGTCCATCTCTTACGGTTTAGCAGTTATGCAAAAATCTGTAAAATTCATTCAGAATAAAGTGGTGTTCAGAGTCTGTTCCCAGAAAATTCAAGATATACATTTTATTTGTCAAGTAAATATCTTTAATATACGATATTTTAATCAAAATCGTTAGGGGCATTTTTGAGAAAATCAAAATGTTGGAAAAAAGTTCCATGTAAAGGTTAGCTGGAGTGGGGGGATTTTCTTGAAAATCTTCGTGTCGCATCCTTGGAAGTTTGGTATTTTACCGACTTTTCGTTTTTGAGTTATCGTGTTCACAGACACAGGGACACACACACGGACGTTTTTTTGTATACAGAGGACCCTGAAACATATATTTGCGGTGAAATCTCTGTATTGAATTTTTGGGTGAAATGCAATACCTTCTCTATACACTATGTGCATAGACGCATAGAGAAAGTAAAAAGTGGATGTTTTTTTCATGTTTCATGAAATGTGAGTGATACAGAGCTTCAGACTGCAGGAGATGGTTACTGAAGTGTAAAGTTATATTTACCCCACAGTTTGGAAACAAGCGCATTACGACACAACTCTGATTACAAACGTCTTTTTCCGAGGAATGCCCAATTGCCGACTCCAAAAGAAAATGATACGCCTCAACATCCGCCGAGAGGTGTTTTCCTTTGGTGCCACGCCATTTAAATCCCACAACGTGTCATTTCCACACTTCACGCTCTTTTGTTTCCCTAAAATTGTGTGTGTAACAATGACAGCGGTGCGTCTTCCAATGACAGTCATTTGTCTATATGAACGACCTGCGCATCGACAAGGTCACTACTTATTTTCGTATTTTTTTGCACTTTGTGTTGGTCTACTCAAGATGATGACTCCGCCATTATACAAATGAAATTCAAAGACGCGCAAACAAGCACTTTAAAACACTTGTCAAACAACACGTTTTCGATTTTAAAGCCATATTTCCGCACCAGAAAATATTTCAATATGTAAAGTTTATTTGCTTTATACAAGAGCAGGCAGAAAACAAACACGGATCAATTAGAAGCGGACGGACGCTGCCTCAGATTTCGTCACAGCGCTTAAGAGGGATGCTAGGTCCTCTGATCAAATGGGGCACCTTTGTAAATACTGCCTTATAAGATGTCTTAGGCGATTTTCTTGACCACCTGCATTTGTTCCATCTAATTATTATCCTTATGTCAAATTTTACAAACCTTAAGGTAACATATTTTTATTATGCTTGCTTTAATCTCAAAAATAGTCAACTCCACGAAAAAAAAAAAATCTGATGTGTTCCATTCACATGACTTTCTCTATATCTCTGCAACAAATTATTGTTAAAAAGATTATGCTTTTACTTCAGGCTAATCGAGAAAAAAATTAGCAGAAATAGTTTTATTACTTGCTTCCTTGATAGTAGAAGCGAATTAAGGAAGTAGCATAGGCAAAGTGATAGTCAAAAGTTGGTTGCTAGGTGACTGAAGTTACTTTGATTTTATGGGCAGGAGTTGACATATTTCGTACGAGAAAAGTATAAGTTTTTAAAGGTGAAACAAAAAAAACCCAAAAAACAAGGAATATCTCAAAAACGATCAACTACACGAAAAAAAAAAAAACGTGTAATTTAACGTGCTCTACATTTGTTGTGGTAAGTTTTTGTCCATCTCTTACGGTTTAGCACTTATGCAAACTTCCGTAAAATTCATCCAGAATAAAGTAGTCTTCAGAGGCTATTCCCAGAAAACTCAAGATATACATTTTATTTGTCATGTAAATATGTTTAATATACGATATTTTAATCAAAATCGTTAGAGGCATCTATGAGCAAAACCTAAATTTTCTAAAATTTGTCCATGTAATGAGTAGTTGAGGGTGGGGGGATTTTCTTCAAAATGTTCGTGTCGCATTCTAAGTAGATACTGAGCTTAAATACCAAGTTTGCTATTTTACCGACTATTCGTTTTTGAGTTATAGTGTTCACAGTCACTCGGACATACGGACTTTTTCTAAAAATTCTTTTTTTGGATTCAGGGGTCTCAAAACATATATTTCCGGTGACATCTCGGTATAGAATTTTTGGGTGGAATACAATACCTTCTCTATAGACTATATACATAATACGTAGAGAGAAAGCAAAAATGGTGTTTTATATTGTGAGTAGGAAGCTACGAACAATATAAAACAATTTTAACACTATGTGTGTCATACACTATTTTTACTTTCCTCAAGTGGCATATTCGTTTTACCTGCTTCTGGTGAAGCAAAGAGAACTGAATTTCAAGGCACATCCATAGCGACGCGCTCTAAAAAGATCTCAGTATCGCTTAAGCCTACTTCAGTGTAGCCTTATTCCTCTGGGTCTACAAGCAAGGATGTAATAAAATCATTTATGCAAATGTTTATAATAATTACAGGAAGGTTAAAATTAAGTGATTTTTTAAAGAATAGTTTGAAAATGGGTGGAGAAGGGCATGTAAATGTAACAACAAATTGTTATATTTGCACTCTGTATCGTAGTACGAGGACCATTCAGAAAGTGGCAGACGATTTGACATAACTAAATAATAACAAGTTATCAACACAAAACTTTATTTACAAAGTTACACCACCTTACTCTATTTCTCAACATTGCTATCAAGGTATTTATTGTCACGTGGTACAGATGTTATACTCTTCCACCGCTAAACATCTGAGCCAAGATGTCACTGTCACTTTGAGGTCTTCATGGCTGGCAAATCCTTTCCATCCAAAAAGTCATGTACGGTGTCCATGAAACACCGGTTTTTCTGAATTCTTTTATCAACATTTGCTTTCAACTGCTCCATAACGATTGATGAACTTCCACTGCGGTCTTTATCGTACACACTGTTATGTTCTTCCTTGATTACTCGTAAATTATGTGTCATTTCCTCACTGAAGACTCCTTCATTGCATTATCACTATACACTTGCGTTATTTGTCTATAGAATTCGATTGGCCGAACATTTTGTGCGTTCAAAAAACGAATAAGCTCTTTGGCGGTAGAAGAGTATAACATCTGCACCACGTGACAATAAATACCTTGATAGCAATGTTGAGAAATAGAGTAAGGTAGTGTAACTTTGTAAATAAAGTTTTGTGTTGGTAACTTTCGTTATTATTTAGTTATGCCAAATCGACTGTCACTTTCTGGATGCCCCAGGTATATCATACGAGTATGAAACGAAAGGTGGTATTAGGGATAGCATCTTGGGGACCGATAGAGGGACAGAATCAAAGTTAGTGCAGCATGGCATATAATTGTGATGTGTTGAGAATGTAGTGTGTACTAATAGAAGGAAAATGGAGCAGTGATAGACTGTGGGGTTTTCATTAGGAGTGGAAGGCGATTAAGGTAAATATAAACACCACTGATTTACGAGAACTAACAATTTTAAAATTTACATACATTCAATTGCAACAAGTCATCAGCATCATTATCCGTTTCATTCTCTTTTATTATATATAGATACATACATTCGTAACGTCTCAAATGTGAATCGTCTCCGATTGGCACGTAAACATGCTTTTTATTGTGAAAAACTTCTCTCCACATCACAGAAATGATTGGAGCAAAACGGAAATAAGACACATCATCGACTATTGGGTAGGATTCAACATCAGCAATTATTCCCGTAGCAACACCTCGTAGCATTATTGTAAATCCGTTATTTTTTCCAAACACTGTCTTTGTCACACCGGCTAAAGCACTTGTCACGGTCTCTGTTGCTAATCGACAGGTTTCAGGACTCGAGTCATTGCAATGTTCGATGTTTCCAAACACTGTTATATCTGCAAAGTTCTGGTGTGTGAATTGCAAATCTTGATGCATCATCACATTCATTAACATACAGGATGATTTATATAGAGCTGACACATATTATACCTAAACTGTAGAGGAATTTTGGGAGATTATTTACCTCTATAGCAAATGTCCTCCTTCCTGCATAAGGCACAACTCAACACGTCGTACTGGCCACTCGTTGGAGAACTCTGTTGTCAATAGCTTGAATCTCCTTTGTGATGTTGTGCTTCAGATCGTCCAATGTCTGGGGACGTGTGGCGTAAACCCTGTCTTTTAAGTAACCCCATAGAAAGAAGTCCGGCGATGTCAAATCCGGAGATCTCGGTGGCCACAGGTTCCTGGAAATTATCCGGTCGTCAAAGAAACTTGTAATTAGGTTCATGGATTCATTTGATGTATGACATGTAGCGCCATCTTGTTGAAAATATCCTTGACTCAGCTCTGCATTTTCATGTTGACTACAACAAGAACAAATTGTCGAAACAGCTGCCAAGAATGCAATTAGGAATAAAACATAAACATCTGCGCATCTAGTGACAAGGAATTGAAAGTCCAGAACATTCTGCTTAATTTGATGCTAAAATTGGGTCACTTAATGAATTTCCAATGGAATAATTAAAGAAAGAAATGTGTCAGTTCTACATAAATCACTCTGTAGTATTGTGATATAGCCGCCAATGTAGGTATATAGTGGTGATGCAGCAGTTTGTGGACTGAATGGCGGGGGAAACCCACACGGACGACGCCATATATCGCTGAACGTTCCCCTTAAGCAGTTCCATTAGTCTGCAAGTACATAGAAAACATTTTGCTCAGCCTCCTTTGTTGATGTATCTGGTCGCTTGCAATCGATTATAAAATAAGTCTAAACCGCTGTTGCAAAATCTTATTCTTGTATCTACATCTTCTTAAACTTTATTACACATTTCCTTCTAGATATACGAAGAATACAGTGGCATAAAGTGATAGATTTTCTACATAGTGTATAGAGAAGGTATTGTACTCCACCCAAAACTTCTTTACCGAAATTTCTCCAGGATTATATGTTTAGGGTCCCTTGTATAAAAAATATGTTTAGATAAAGGTCCTATGTGTGTATCTGTGGACAGCATGTCTCAAAAGCTAAAAGGTATTCAGTTAAGTTTGGTATCTTCAAAACATGTGACGCGAAGATTTTCAAGAACCCCCCCCCCCGACACCATAGAAAAATGTTAAAACATTTTGGTTTTCTCAAAAATGGCTTTAACGATTTTCATTAACTACTGCATAATAAAGATATTTACGTGACAAATAAAATGTGTATCTTGAACTTTCTGTGAATAGATATTAAAACGCAACATTTGTGTCATATACATTTTTTTCGTGGAGTTGTCCGTTTTCGAATTATTCCTTGTTATTAGTTTCAACTTTAAAATACTCACTTTTCTCGTACAGGAATTTGTCCATATAAACAAAGAAACTTCATTCACATAGCAACCACCTTTTGACTATCACTTTAGCCTGGTGTATTCCTTTGTTTCTGCTTACATGGAAGCTAGTAATACGACCATTTCTGTTAATTTTTTTTTCTCTATTAGCATGAAATAAGTAGAAGAATAAGTTTTTACTTTCTCTGCACGTACTATGTACTTAGTGTATAGAGAAGTTATTGTAATGCACCTAAAAATTCGATACCCAGATTTCATCAGAAATACTTGTGGGTCCCCCTGAATCCAAAAATATGTACATTTCTGGAAAAGGGTGCGTGTGTGTGTGGACAACAGCTAAAAAACGTAAAATTGCTATTTAAGTTTGGTATCTTGCAAGGATACGAAGATTTTCAAGAAAATCCCCCCACCCCAAACTACCCTTTACATGAAACTTTTCGAAAATTTTTATTTTTCAAAAATGGCTCTAACGATTTTGTTTAAAATATCGTATAATAAAGATTTTACCTGACAAATAAAATGTATATCTTGAATTTTCTGGGAATAGCCTCTGAAGACTGCTTTATTCTGGATGGATTTTACGGAATTTTGCATAACTGGTAAACCGTAAGAAATAGAAAAAAACTGACCACACAAAAAATGTAGAGCACATTAAAACACACAATTTATGTTATACAAATGTTTTTCCTGGAGTTGATCGTTTTTGAGATATTTCTTGTTTCTGGTTTCAGTTTTAAAATACTTCAAACTGTTCATTTACGGGAATTTGTCAACTCCTGGTAATGCAAAGATACGGATTTCATCCACATGACAACCAGGTTTTAAAACATTAAACTATCACTTTAACCTATGGTACTCCCTTATTTCCGTTCTACTTACAAGGAAGCAAGTAATAAGACTATTTCTGTTGATGTTTATCTCGATTAGCATGAAGTAGATACAAAGAACAAGCTTATTAACAATAATTAGTTATATTGATGCTAAAAATCCATTTTTCTAAAACGTGTGTACCATAAAACACCAATAACGACTTACTACCTTCTTGAAAAACAGTATAAGTATTTAAAAATTCAAACAAATAACAAAGAATATCTCGGAAATAGTTTACGTCAAAATTTGATTACACAAATAATATCGTCTAAGACGTCCGAATGATGGACATTTTCAAAAATTAATTTCATCTTCTTCTTCTTCTTCTTCTTCTTCGTGGATTCAATATCTTAAACATGAAGCACTTTAATCAAACGCGTGAGTCATTTAAACAGATATGGTATATACCAGTTCCATGACTTTCTATAACTGTTTATACAAAAGCTTATTCTTCTATCTACTTGATGCTAGTCAAGATAAACATTAACAGAAATTGTCTTATTACTTGCTTCCTTGTGAGTAGAAGGGAATACACTAGGATAAAGTGATAGTCAAATGTTTTAAAATTATGTTGCTATGTGAAACAATTGCAAATCCGTTCTCTTTGATTAACCAGGAAGAAACACAAGTATTTAATAATTGAAGCCAATAGCAACAAATATTTCAGAAAAGGTTATCTAAAATGAAGTGTGTTTTTACGAGATCTAATTTTTAATTTCTCTACACGTACTATGTACATGGTGTGTAGGAAGGTATTGCATTCCACCAAAAAATTCGATACCGTGATTTGACCGGAAATACATGTTTTAGAGTCCCCTGTATAAAAAAATCTGATATGTTCCATTCACATGACTTTCTCTACATCTCTGTAACAAATTATTGTTAAAAAGCTTATGCTTTTATTTACTTTATGCTAATCGAGATAAAATTAACACAAATTGTCTTATTGCTTGCTTCCTTGTAAGTAGAAGCGAAATAAGGGAGTAGCATAGGTTAAGGTGATAGTCAAAAGCTGGTTGCTATGTGACTGAAGTTCCTTTGTTTGTATGGACACGAGTTGACAAATTCCTGTATGAGAAATGTATGTTTTTCATAGCTGAAACTAAAAACAAGGAATGTCTTAAAAACGACCAAATTCACGAAAAAAGTTTATATAATATAAATTGTGTATTTTAATGTGCTATATGTGTTCAGGTTGGTGACTTTTTGTTCATCTCTTACGGTTTAGCAGCTGTGCAAAGATCCGTAAAATTCATCCGGAATAAAGTAGTCTTCAGAGGCTATTCTCAGAAATTCAAGAATATACATTTTATTTGTCATATAAATATCTTAAATATACGAGATTTTAATCAAAATCGTTAGAGCAATTTTTAAGAAAATCAATATTTTCGAAAATTTTTCCATGTAAAGGGTAGTTAGGGGTGGGGGATTTTCTTGAAAATCTTCGTGTCGCATCCTTGGAAGATACCAAACTTAAATACCAAGTTTGGTTTTTAACGGTCTTTTCATTTTTGAGCTATGCTGTCTACAGACACACACAGAGACACACAGACAGACACACACTCACACACGGACATTTTTCTAGAAGTGCTTTTTTGGATTCAGGGGGTCTCAAAACGTATATTTCCGGTGAAATCTCGATATCCAATTTTTGGGTGCAATACAATACCTTCTCTATACACTATGTACTTAGTTCGTACAGAGAAAGTAAAAATATTTTCAGAAAAAGGTCCGGGTATGAGTCTATGTGTCCGTGTATCTGTGTCCGTGTATCGGTAAAATACCAAACTAGGTATTTAAGTTTAGTATTTTCCTGGGATGCGACACGAGATTTTGAGAAAAATCACCTCACACCAACTTACCCTTTACATAGAACATATTTTAAATGTTCTGATTTTCTTTAACGATTTTGATTAAAATCTCTTTTATTTAAGATGTTTACATGACAAATAAAATGTATATCTTGAATTTTCTGTCAATAACATCTGAATACCTAATTATTTTGGGTGAATTTTGCTGAAAATATGTGTTACTTGTAAACCATAAGAGACAAAAACTTGATACACAAAATATGTAGATCTCGTTAAAATACACAATTTACGTCATATACTTTTTTTTTTCATGGATTTGACCATTTCTGAGATATTCTTTGTTTTTAATTCCAGCTTTAAAACTTTTCTCATACAGGAATTTGTCAACTCTGGTCCATCCAAACAAAGGAACTTCAGTCATATAGCAACCAGCTTTTGACTATCATTTTAACCTATGGCACTGCCTTAATTCACTTCTATTTATAAGGAAGCAAGTAACAAGACTATTTCTGCTAATTTTTTCTCGATTAGCATTAAGTAAACAGAAGAATTACATTTTTACTTTCTCTGAACGTACTATGTACATAGAGTATAGAGAAGTATTGTATTCCACCCAAAAATTCGATACCGAGATTTCACCGGAAATACATGTTTTAGGACTCCCTGAATCCAAAAGGGCATTTTCAGAAAAAGGTCCGTGTGTATGTGTGTGTGTGTGTCTGTGGACGGCATAGCTAAAAAAACGAAAAGACCGTTAAATACTAAACTTGGTATTTAAGTTTGGTATCTTCCAAGGATGCGACACGAAGATTTTCAAGAAAATTCCCCACCCCCAACTACCCTTTACATGTAAAAATTTTCGAAAATTTTGATTTTCTGAAAAATGGCCCTACCGATTTTGATTAAAATGCCGTATAATAAAGATATTTACATACCAAATTAAATGTATATCTTGAATTTTCTGGGGATAGCCTCTGAAGAGCTCTTTATTCTGGATCAATTTTGCTAACTGTTGCTTAACTGCTAAACGGTAAGAGATAGACAAAAACTTACTCACAGAAAATGTTAATCTGATCAAAACACAATTTATGTCCTTTACATTTTTATTGTGGAGGTAACCGTTTCCTAGATGTTCCTTGTTTTGGGTTTCAGTTGTAAAATACTTATACTTTTCTCAGACAGGAAGTGTCCGTTTTTCTTTTCTTCTACTGCTGGCCAAGCGATTTGTAATAACAATCGAATAACGACAGATTTTAAAACATTTGAATATCGGTTTAGCCTAGTGTATTTCCTTATTTTCTTTGTAGTTTTATAGGAACTAAGTAGTAAGAACATTCTACTAATGATTGTGTCGATTAGCAAGGTGCAGAAAGAAGAAGAATCTTATGTAAGAAGTTTGTAGAAGAGCTAGAGAAACTCATGTGAGTGTAACACAGCAGATTTTTAAGAATATTTTGTTGCAGAGATGTAGAGAAAGTCATGTAAATGGAACACATCAGATTTTTTTACAGTTTTTTTGAAGTATATCAAAAAGTAATTGGGTAATCTCGTATACCCAATATACAATCTCGAGATGATAATATAACTTACAGTTCTTGGTACGCAATGTACTGTTAATTAATTCTAGATTAAGTTTTATCATCCTGATTATTTGTCATTCTGATAATCTTGTAGAGGATAAAATGATTTTGAGGAAACGTACTCCTCAGCAGTAATTTTAAAGGTTTTAGAACTGAGGAAGTTGGCAAGAATGCTAGTGACGATATTCTTATTTTCATGCCTCTTGTTTTATCATCAGCTGTTTGCGTCTGGTTCCCGTTAAACATAAATAACGGCTTTTACCAGAAATGCAAACTTTAAGGTGTAATATTTCGATGGCAAGTGGCCAGGCTTTAACATTTCCGACAGTGACGTTTGAGAAAATAAAAGCTGGACGGTAATCAAACCCGCGACCTTTTCCCCAAGCCAAGGAAAGTTAAATTTGTCACCCTTCAGATACCTCGGTTTAACGATCTGCAGAGAAAAGAGCGGAATAACTGTCGACCGTGTTTTGTTCGCGATGATGGACGAGTTGCGTTTGTTTGTTGCCATGGTTACAGCTGTTCCCCGCCTAACTCACGTCAATGTATCTCTGGAAATCCAAAAATATAGTTTTCTTCTGATAGCTTTGACCTTTTGTTTTCTCTAATATGTAAAGTATTACTTACTGCATTCCTTCCAAAAAGTTCACACACAGCATTCATCTTTCACAAATATTTTACTTTCTCTACACGTACTATGTAGATACTAGGTATCAAAGTATTTTTCTACGACGGAGCGTAATTGAATAGTTTGCGAGCTCATTTCAGATGGCAAACTTGATTTTGACGGAATCCACGCGCAAAGAAGTGCAGCAAAGTAATTTTGTTGCAGCGATATTAGTGTGTATACATCAACACGATGTTATGTTCAATAAGTGACAAATATTGTTTCGCTCTAAGGATAGTATCAGAACAACAATAATATCGGCCTGCTATAACATCGCGCCCACCAAATAAATAACCAACTATAACCCTTGGTGAATGGCTCAAACTTAACCTCATCTTTCCTTGCTTTTCTTTTAATATCACAAAATTCTCGTAGAAAAAACATTGTATGATACGCGAGCGTAAAGTTTCTTTTTGATTCTCGTTTCACAATATTCCCGCTCGAATCAAAAACCATAACTTTACGCTCTTACATCATAAACTTGGTATTTAAATTCAATACCGTCGAAGGATGCGACACGAACTTTCCAAATTACCCTTCAAATGAAATACCTTCATATTTTCATTTTGTAAAGAACGGCTGTATCGACTTTTATTAAAATGCCATATGTTACATTTTTTATTAAAAATAAACTGTATATGTTGAATTTTGTGAGAATAACCTCTGAAGACCTAACTCTTCATTCTGGATGACTTTTATATAACTGGTAGACCGTAAGAGATACAGAAACTTATTACACAAAAATTTAGATCTCATTAAAACATACAATTTATGTAATATAGCTACCTTTTTTTTTTTTTTTTGTATACTTAACCTTTACGAGAACAAAAATGGGAAAAAAATCAAATAAAGTATTTATATTATGTTATCAATTTCACCGAGATATTTTCATTAGAAATAAGAATAGTATATGGTCGGAAGGGACTCGGTCGGATGTCTAAAGTTATGGTACCATGAGGTAGAATGTCAGGGAGGGAGGGATGAGGTGAGAGGATATCCACATAGAGCGGTTGCAACCAGGACAGATACCACAGGCAGATCTGTCCCACATAGGGAAACCAGCCGAGGTCGGTGTCTAAAGTTATGGTACCATGAGGTGGAATGTCAGGGAGGGAGGGATGAGGTGAGAGGATATCCACACAGAGCGGTCTCAACCAGGACAGATCCACAGGCAGATCTGTGCCTCTGTCCCACATAGGGAAACCAGCCGAGGTCGGTGGACACTTTGAGTACCTTTTATACTTTCTCTACATGTAGTATGTGTATAGAGAAGGTAGATATTGTATTGCACCCAAAAATTCTTCCGAGATTTCACCGGAAATACATGTTTTGGGACCCTCTGAATCCAAAAAAAGATTTCTAGAAAACGTTCAGTGTCAGTGGGCGGCATAGCTCAAAAACCAAAACTCCGTTAAATTCCAAACTTGATATATGAGTTGAATATCTTGCAAGGGTGCGACACCAAGATTTTCAAGGATATCACCCCCACCCAAAACTACCCTTTATATGGAATAAATTTCGAAAATGTTGGTTTTCTAAAAATTTGCTCCAACAATTTTGATTAAAAGCTCTAACATTTAAGATATTTTTATGACAAACGAAACGTATATCTTCAACTTTCTGGGAATAGCCTCTGAAGACACCTTTATTTTGATTGAATGTTTCATTACTGGTAAACCGTAAGAGATAGAAAAAAAACTTACAACACAAAAAATGTAGATCACGTTAAAACACACATTTTATGTCATACACTTTTTTTTTTTTTTTTTTTTTTTTGTAGAGTTAAACATTTTCGAGAACAAAAAATGGGGAAAACAAACTAATAAATATTTATATTATTTTATCAATGTCACCGAGATATTTTCCTTAAAAATATGGATGGTAGGTATATGAATGGAAGGGATTCGGCTTTGAAGCTGAGGTTATTGTACCTACGTGTGGGGAGGGAGGGATGAGGCGATGGGAGAGCAAAAATCTTATGTGTTCCATTCTCATGACATTCTCTACATCTCTGCAACAAATTATTGTTAAAAAGCTTATGCTTCTATATACTTCATGTTAATCGAGGAAAAATTAGCAGAAATAGTCTTATTACTTGCTTCCTTGTAAGTAGAAACGAAATAAGGGAGTAGCATAGGTTAAAGTGATAGTTAAAGGCTGGTTGCTATGTGACTGAAGTTCCTTTGTTTGTATGGATAGGAGTTGACAAATTCCTGTATGAGAAAAGTATGCTTTTCAAAGCTGAACCCAAAAAGAAGGAATATCTCAAAAACGACCAACTCCACGAAAAAACGTACATGACACAAATTGTGGGTTTTAACGTGCTGCACATTTTTTGTGTAAGTTTTTGTCCATCTCTTACGGTTTAGCAGTTATGCAAAATTCCGTAAAATTCATCCAGAATAAGGAAGTCTTCAGAGGCTATTCCCCGAAAAATTCAAGATAAACATTTTATCTGTCAAGTAAATATCTTTAATATACGATATTTTAATCAAAACTGTTAGAGACATTTTTGACAGAATCAAAATTTTCGAAAAAAGTTCCATGTAAAGGGTAGTTGGGGGTGGGGGATTTTGTTGAAAATCTTCAGGTCGCATCCTTGCAAGATACCAAACTTAATTACCAACTTTGGTTTTTAACAAAGTTTTTGTTTTTGAGCTATGCTACCCACAGACACATACATACACCTTAGACAGACAGACAGACAAACAGACACACACACGGAGATTTTTCTAATTGTCATTTTTTTGGATTCGGGACCTCAAAACATGTATTTCCGGTGAAATCTCGGTATTGAATTTTTGGGTGCATTACAATACGTTCTCTATACACTATGTACATAGTACGTGTAGAGAAAGTAAAAGGTTTATGTATTTGGACAGTCGGATAGGCAGATGTGGGCTTCGCCTCCACCAGGGAACCTGCCGAACTCGGGGGACCGAGATAGACCATACTTTTCTTCTGCCAGACTTGGAATGAAGCATTGATAATACGGAATATTTTATAATTGCAGAACATTAATGTCCCGTAGTGTACACTTTATCCTTTATGGCGGTTTCTTACCAGTTTTTGCATTTGTTTTTGTGTTCAACCTGAGGACATTATAAGTGCGGTGATGACGTTGGAAACACCTACTTAAAGGTGTTCTAGGAAACCCAAACAAATGACTGGGGAAAATATCAGGTTTGCGTCAACAAAATCACGATGAGGAAACAATATATGCCAATCACAATACATCTATTAACAAATATGATGTGACGCTTTTACACGACTTTTTCTACCTTTTCTGTAATAAGATATTCTTATAATAGTTATTTATGGTAGAAGTGGTAAAAATGGTGTTCTGTATTGTGAGTAGGAAGCTACGAACAATATAAAACAACTTTAACACTATGTGTGGCATACACTATTTTTACTTTCTCTACACAAACTATATATAGAGAAGGTATTGTATTGTACCCAAAAATTCCATACCGAAATTTCTTGATACATGTTTTGAGACCCTCCTGAAT
Organism: Hymenopus coronatus; assembly: GCA_030762935.1. Taxonomy (NCBI): domain Eukaryota; kingdom Metazoa; phylum Arthropoda; class Insecta; order Mantodea; family Hymenopodidae; genus Hymenopus; species Hymenopus coronatus. The sequence goes on from CM060892.1 coordinate 5,817,428, forward strand.
AAATTAAAAACATTTTTAGAAAAATGTCTGTGTGTGTCTGTAGGCAGCTTAACTCAAAAACGAAGAGTCGGTAAAATATCAAACTTTATATTTTAAGTTTAGTATCTTCCAGGGATGTGACACGAAGATTTACAAGTAAAATGTCTGCAATTGTCTTTATGCGTAATTTTTTTCAGAAAATTTGATTTGCTAAAAAATGATAAACCGTTTGATTAAAATCCCATATTTTTAACACTTTTACATAACAAATGAACTTCGTTCATTCACTAATTCATTCTTTCTTCTTTTCTTCCCTTCTCCTTTCTTTCGTTCTTCTTTCTTCCTTGCTTCATTCATTCTATACTTTTTTTTTCTTTCTTTCTTTCTTTCTTCATTTTTTTTACTTTCTCTACAGGTACTCTGTACATTGTGTATAGAGAAGGTATTGTATTTCACCCAAAATTCCATACCGAGATTTCACCGGAAATATATGTTTTGAGATCGCCTGAAAAAAACAAAGAACCTTTTTAGAAGAATGTCCGAATTTTTGTCACTGTGTGTGTGTGTGCGTGTGTATGTGTCCACAAAATCCAAACTTGATATTTAAGTTCAGTATCTTCCAAGGAAGCGACACGATTTTCAACAAAATCCCCGCACACGAAACTACCCTTCAGATAAAAAAAAAATCGAAAATTTTGATTTTCTCAAACATATTTTCATGACAAGTAACATGTATATTTTGGATTTTCTGGCAATAGCCTCTGGAAATTGGTTTATCCTGGAAGAGTTTCATAGAATTTTGCTTAACGGTTAAACCGTAACACGTACAAATGTAGATCTCATTAAAGCACAGAATTTATGTTGTATATGTTTTTCTTGTAGAGTTGACCGTTATTTGTTTTTGTTCTTTTTAGGATATTCTTTGTTATAGGTTTTAATTGTATACTTACCAACTTTTCTCAAACGGCACCTTGCAAAGCGAACTGGAACGCAAATTTTCACAAAGCGACAGCTTTTGAAATGCTTGACTATCAGTTTATCCTAGTGTACTCCCTTATTTGCCTTCTACTTACAAGGAAGCAAGTAATAAGGCTATTTCTGCTAATGTTTATCTCGACTAGCATCAAGTAGATTGAAGAATAAACCTTATAAGAAAGTTTGTTTATGGAACAGCTAGAGAAAGTTATGTGAATGTAGCACATCGGATATTTTGTTATATAGAGGATCCTAAAACGTGTATTTCCAGTGAAATCTCGGTATCGAATTTTTGGCTGAAATACAATAGTGCATACGTGCTAGATAAAGTACAAAGGTACTTCCATGTACATATAGTATTAGTGTTGGTGTATTTACGAGTTCAATTTGACATAAGCGTGTGACTGTTTCGCTGCCCCCCCCCATAGAATTTTCTTCTCTTATTTCTCTCTTCCTTGCTTTCTTTCTTTATTTATTTCTTCCTGTTTTCTTTCTCCTTTACTTTCTTGTTTCTTTATTTCTGTCTTTTTTATTTCTTGGTTTCTTTCTTCCTTCGATTCTTGCATTCTTTCTCCTTTCCTTGTTTATTTGTTGCTTTGTTCCTTTCTTAGTTTCTTGCTTTCTTTCTGCCTTTAGATTTTATTTTTTATTTTTTTCTTCCTTTTTGTTTTCTTTCTACCTTTACTTTCTGCTTTCTTTCTTTTTTGGTTTCTTCCTTCTTTCTTTTTTGGTTTCTTCCTTCTTTCTTTCTTTCTTTCTTTCTTTCTTTATTTCTTCCCTTCTACTTTCTTGGTGTATTGCTTTCCTACTTTATTTCTTTCTCATTTGTTTACCCCCCTCGTATATGAGACTTACACCTCCAGCACCTGAGGCAGACGCTGTTGAACAGCAGAAGCTCAGGTTCAGAGAGAAGCCAGGATGGGTGATCAGCCCAATCCCAGAATGAGAGTGAGGAACTGGATGATATAGCAAGACAAAAGTGGATGACAGATAAGATGATTGTGGAGCAATTGGTGGAATGAATGGCGGGGGATTTCATCTACTGGACTACTAGCCTGCAAACCATATTCCACTGGCAAATTCTTTGTCTTATTTCAGAAAATAGAAAATTTCGAAAAATGTTGTAAGTAAAACGTAGTTTGGTCTGATTGGATTTTCATACACAGTCCTTTTCTAAGTTTTTACTTTTCTATGTACACAGTGTATAGAGAAGGTATTATATTGCATCCAAAATTCTTAAACAAGATTTCACTGGAAATGTATGTTTTAGGGTCCCCTGTATCCAAAAAAAAGCATTTTCAGAAAAACGTCCGTGTGTGTCCATGTGTCTGTGAACACGATAACTCAAAAACGAAAAGTCGGTAAAACACCAAACTTGGCATTTAAGTTTAGCATCTTCCATGGATGCGACACGAAGATTTCGAGAAAAATCTCCCCACCGCAAATTACCTTTAAAATGGACCTTTTTCCGAAAATTTGATTTTTTCAAAAATGGCTATAACGATTTTGATTAAAATGTTTACATGAAAAATAATATGTATATCTTCAATTTTTTAGCAATAGATTCTGAAGACTACTTTATTCTGGATGAATTTCACGTAATTTTACATAACTGCTAAACCGTAAGATGGACATAAACTTACCACATAAAAATGTAGAGCACACACAATTTATGTTATATACATTTTTTTCGATCCTATTTTAGATATTCCTTGTTATTGGTTTCAGCTTTAAAAACGTTACTGTTCTCATACAGGAATTTGTCATCTCGTGTCCATACAAAGGAACTTCAGTCACACAGCAAGCAGCTTTTGACTATCACTTTAACCTATGGTACTCCTTTATTTCGCTTCTACTTACAAGGAAGCAAGTAATAAGACTATTTCTGCTAATTGTTTCTCGATTAGCATGAAGTAAATAGAAGCATAAGCTTTCTAACAATAATTTGTTGCAGAGATGTAGGGAAAGTCATGTGAATGGAACACATCAGATTTTTTTGGCTCGGTATATAATTTTGGGGTGGAATGCAACACTTTCTATGTATAGTTTACATACATCCTAGAGAACATACAAAGGTTTCTTCATGTACGTATTGCTATTGGTGTATTTACGAGTTCAATTTGCCCCCCCCCCCCACTGAGTTTTGTTAATTACCCTGCTGGTCAATAGCTTCGAATAACAGCAGGAGACAATGCCAACTTATCTCAGAATATAAAAGTTTCGATTATTTATCGTGTCTAAGGCAATTTGTTCTATTCTCTTACACATGTCCGCCCTTTAAACCCAAATTTGAAACAACCCAGCAGAAATTAATAGGTACCAGCTTTACCTTGACATCTAAATGGATTAGGGCAGTGGTGCCAACGTTCTCAAGGCACGACAAAACTGAACAATACTTCTATTATCAAGTCACAATACAATTAAACAAAAAGCTGAATTAGTTTAAATACTTCATCATCTGCATCTGTAAAGAGAAAGTGTGTTTATATTTAATGCTTAAACTATTCAATTTCTTCTTATTATTACTCTCTCTGACACGTATGTAAAAATCTGATGTGTTCCATTCACATCCCTATATCTCTGCAACAAATTATTGTTAAAAAGGTTATGCTTCTATTTACTTCTTGCTAATCGAGATAAACATTAACAGAAATAGTCTTTTTACTTGCTTCCTTGTAAGTAGAAGCGAAATAAGGGAGTAACATAGGTTAAAGTGATAGTCAAAAGCTGGTTTTTATGTGACTGAAGTTCCTTTGATTGTATGGACAGGAGTTGACAAGTCCCTGTATGAGAAAAGTTTGTTTTTAAAGGTGAAATCAAAAACAGGGAATAACTCAAAAACCATCAACTCCACGAAAAAATGCAGGTAACATAAATTGTGTGTTTAAAATTGCTCTAGATTTTTTGGGTGGTAAGCTTTTGTCCATCTCATACGGTTTAGCAGTTATATAAAATACCGTAAAGTTTATCCAGAATAAAGTAGGCTTCAGAGGCTATTCCCAGAAAATTCAAGATATACATTTTTTTTTGTCAAGTAAATATCTTAAATATAAGAGATTTGAATCAAAATCGATACAGCCATTTTTGGGAAAATAAAAAAAATCGATTTTTTTACAAATAAATGATAGTTGGAGGAGCGGGGATTATCTTGAAAGATACCAAACATAAATACCATTTTGGTATTTAACGGTCCTTTCGTTTTTTAGGTATGCTGTCCACAGGCACCTACAGACACACGCGCGCGCGCACACGGATCTTTTTCCAGAAATGATTCTTTTGGATTCAGGGGGACCCAAAACATGTATTTCCGGTAAAATCTCGGTATCGAATTTTTGGGTGGAAAACAATACGTGCACAGAAAGTAAAAATCATTTTACAAAAACGCGCGGGTGTGTGGACAAATTCACTCAAAAACGAAAAATCCGTTAAATACCAAAGTTGGTATTTAAGTTCAGAATCTTCCAGGGATGCGACACGAAGTAATATCAGGAGTGTTTTCATGTTGTCGATAATTGTGCTAAGAGATGAAAACATGAGTTGTGTTTGATAAGACAATAGACTATTATAATATAACATAGGAAGGTTATCATTGTAATACTTACATTAGTTCTCAAATGGCACATGACCACCATCTTTATTTACACTATGTTCTTTTTTTTGTAAACTTTCGCTCCACGTGCTATGTGCATAATCTATAGAAAAGGTATTGTATTGCACTCAAAAACTCGACACCGGGATTTCACCGAAAATATTTATTTGAGACCCCCTGAACCCCCCCCCCCGCACAAAAAGAAGCATTTTTAGAAGAAGGTCCCTGTGGGCAGCATAGCTCAAAAACGAAAAGTCCGTTAAATGCCAAACTTGGATATATGTTCAGTATCTTCCATGATGCGACACGAATATTTTCAAGAAAATCCCACAGCCCTTACTACCGTTTACATGGTAATATTTTCAAAATTTTTGATTTTCTGAATGGGTATAACGATTTTTATTTGAATACCGTATAATAAAAATACTCTATGACAAATAAAGTGTATATCTTGAATTTTCTAGGAATATCCTCAGAAAACCTCTTCATTTTAAATGAATGTTACATAACTGGTAAACCGTAAGAGATATCAAAAACAACACAAAAGTGCTAGATCTCATTAAAACATACAATTGGTGTTTTTTGGTAAAATTAACCGCTCATGAGATACTCCCTGTTATTGGTTTCTAATTGAAACTGGTTATAACCTTTTTCAAACAGAAAGTTATGTTATTACTTTCTCTATACGCATTATGTACATAGTGTATAGAGAAGGTATTGTACTCCACCCAAAAATTCGATACCGAGATTTCACCGGAAATACATGTTTTATGGTCTCCAATATCCAAAAACGGCATTTTCACAAAAGGGTCCGTGTGTGTATGTGTGTGTCCGTGTGTCCGAATGTCCGTGTGTCTGTGAACAAGATAACTCAAAAACGAAAAATCGGTAAAATACCAAACTTGGTATTTACGTTTAGTATCTTCCAGGGATGCGACACGAAGATTTTGAGAAAAATCCCCCACCCACAACTACCCCTTACATGGAAATTTTTTCAAAAATTTTGATTTTCTCAAAAACGGCTCTAACGATTTTGATTAAAATTTCGTATATTAAAGATATTTACCTGACAAATAGAATGTATATCTTGAATTTTCTGGGAATAGCCACTGAAGAGTACTTTATTCTGGATGAATTTTACTGAATTTTGAATAACTGCTAAACCGTAAGACATGGACAAAGAACTGACTGCACAAAAATGTAGAGCACATTAAAACACACAATTTATGTTATATACATTTTTTTCGTGGAGTTCATCGTTTTTGAGACATTCCTTATTTTTGGTTTCTGCTAAGAAAAACGTATTCTTTTCTCATACAGGAACTTGTCAACTCCTATCCATATAAACAAAGGAACTTCATTGACATAGCAACCAGCTTTTGACTATCACTTTAACCTATGGTAGTCCCTTATTTCGCTTCTACTTACAAGGAAGCAAGTAATAAGATTATTTCTGCTAATTTTTTCTAATTAGCATAAAGTAAATAGAAGTATAAGCTTTTTAAGAATAATTTGTTACAGGGATATAGAGAAAGTCATGTGAATGGTACACATCAGATTTTTTTTCATATATTACTTTCTCTATATGTGCTATATACATAGTGTATAGAGAAGGTATTCCACTCCACCCAAAAATTCAATACCGAGATTTCACCGGAAAATATGTTTTAAGGTCCCTTGAATCCAAAAAAAAAGCATTTTCAGAAAAAGATCCGTGTTATTCTGTGTGTGTGAACACGATAACTCTAAAACGAAAAGTCGGTAAAATACCTAACTTGGTACTTAAGTTTAATGTCTTCCAAGGATGATACACGAAGATTTTGAGCAAAATCCCCCCCTCCAAAATACCCTTTACATGGAATTTTTTTTCTCGAAATTTTTGATTTTCTCAAAAATGACTGGATATAACCATTTTGATTAAAATTTACCTGACAAATAAAAGGTATATCTTGAAGACTACTTTATTCTGGATTAATTTTTACGGAATTTTGCATATTTGCTAAACCATAATAGATGGACAAAAACTTCCACATACAAAATGTAGAGCACGTTAAAACACACAATTTATGTTGTATACATTTTTTTCGTGGAGTTGATCTTTTTTGAGATTATCCCTGTTTTTGGTTTCAGCTTTAAAAAACTTATACTTTTCCCATACAGGAATTTGTCAACTGCTGTCCATACAAACAAAGGAACTTCAGTCACATAGCAACCAGCTTTTGACTATCACTTTAACCTATGCTACTCCCTTATTTCGCTTCTACTTACAAGGAAGCAAGTAATAAAACGATTTCTGCTAATGTTTATCTCGATTAGCATGAAGTAAATAGAAGCAAAGGTTTTTAACAATAATTTGTTACAGAGATGTAAAGAAAGTCATGTGAAAGGAACACATCAGATTTTTGTTGTTGTTTCTTAGCATACATGAAGTGTATAAACTATTTAAAGTGAGATGAAGGTGTTGTTATGGTAACGGGTCGCCGCCTACGATTCAATGTGACCTGACACAAATTCTGCCAAGTCATGAACACAAACAATTGCACAACGAGTTTTACTTTGGAATCATCCTCTCTTCACTTCATTCGCTCGTGGAAAAATCTCTAGACTACAAATCCTGCATTACGAAGGTTGCACTGAAAATAGTGAGCAACTTTTACATTTCTCTAGCACGTATATATTCTACATATTAGCTGGAGAAAATATTGCATTCCGGTCAAAAATTTCTTAGAAAAAGCTATGTGTAAATGTAAGATGCAAAATTTGGTATTTATATTTAGTATCTTCCAAGGATGCGACACAAGGATTTCCAAGAAAATCCGCCCACCCTTTACATGGAAACATTTATGAACATTTTGTTTTCTCCCTAAAATGCCTGTAACGATATTAATTGAAATACCGTGTGTTAATAGCTATTTATGCTCCACGTGTTAAAAACGGTGTTTTATATTGTCAGCAGCAAGCCTCAAACAATTTTAACACTATGTGTGTCATACACTGTAATTATAAATAGATTGTTTTATTATTTCACCGATATTCAGTTGTTGCCTTGCTTAGCATCAGTGCTGACAACATGATGACTTACTCGTACAGAACGAAAACATTCTATACAACAGAGACAGTGTAGCTCTCTCCGCTGCTTGTATAATTTCGTCTGGTTCAGCAGATTCCATCCGCCATTTTATGATCGATACGAGCTTTCAGAGTCATGGCCTACTTGAATGAGGCCATAAACCAAAGTTGTTATAATTTTATAACACCGAGTGACAGAATTTTCTACTTTTAACACTACTCACATCTGGTAATACTATCAACTGTCTAAAAATATATTTGTATGACAAATAAAATGCATATTTTTAATTTTATGGGAATAGCTTCTGAAGACTTCAGGATCATTTATAGCTGGTAAATCGTAAAAAATAAAAAAGAAGAAGCTTACTTCACAACAATTTTAGATCTCGTTAACACACATTACGTCATATACCTATTTCCTTTACAGTTTACTGTTTTCGAGAATCCTTGTTTTTGTTTTTAATTTTAAACTACTTAACTTTACTCAAACGAAACCATGCAAAGCGAACCGAACCCTCATCGTTTCACATAGCAACAGTTTTTAAAACATTTGACTATCACTTTATCCTAGTGTATTCCCTTCTACTTACAAGGAAGCAAGTAATAAGACAATTTCTGTTAATGTTTATCTTGATTAGCATGAAGTAGAAAGAAGAATAAGTTTTTGTAAGAATAATTTATATATAGAACAGCTAGAGAAAGTTATGTGAAAGGAACACATCCGTTTTTTATTTTTCTCTAGCACGTATCTACAAACAATGTACATAGTAGCTGGAGAAGGTATTGTAGATATCACCGGAAATATATGTTTTGAGGTCCTGTGAGTCCGAAAAAAGCGTTTTTAGAAACATGTCCAAATATGTTTGTGTCTATGTATTTGTGTGAATAGCATATCTCAAAGAGAAAAGCCCGTGAAATGCCAAACGTGGTATTTAAATTTGGCATTTTCCAGGTACGCAACACGGGGGTTTTCAATAAATTCCTCCAACAAAGATATCCATTGCTTGGATTTTTTTGTAAATGTTGTTTATATTAAATGTAATTACCTACATGATAAATAAAATGAATATTTTGAATTTTCTTGAAATAGCCTCTAGAGACCTTTATACTGAAGGAGCTTTGCAGAATATTGTATTTTTTTTTTTTTTTTTTTTTTTTCCAGAGTTGGGATATTCATTGTTATTGGTTTCAATTTTAAACTGCCTAACTTTTCCCAAACTGAACCGTGCAAAGCGAGCCGAACTTCATATGTTCCACATAGCGACTAATTTTTAAAACATTTGACTATCACTTTAACCTATGGTACTCCCTTATTTCAGTTCTACTTACAAGGAAGCAAGTAATAAGACTATTTCTGTTAATTTTTTCTCGATTAGCGTGAAGTAAATAGAAGCATAAGCTTTTTAACAATATTTTGTGGCAGAGATGTAGAGAATGTCATGAGAAAAGGAACACATCAGATTTTTTGGAGCAAGTTTTGTCTATCGCTTTACCACTTATGCAAAAATGATTCAGAATGAAGGAGTCTTCAGATGCTATTCCAGGAAAATTCAAGATATACATTTTAATTGTCAGGTAAATATTCTTAATATACGGCATTTTAATTAAAACCATTAGAACCATCTTTGAGAAAAACAAATATTTGTAAAAATTTTCCCTGTAAAGGGCAGTTTGGGGGTTAAGGTTTTTTTTCAAAATATTTGTGTCGCTCCTTGGAAGATGCTGAAGGTGATTAAACACACACAGACCTTTTTTATATTCAGAGGACCTCAAAAGATATGCTTATAGTGGATTATCGACATCGAATTTTAGCATGTACGTGGACAGAACATTTTTCTATGAGGGAGCATAATTGAGTAGTTTACGAGGTCATTTCAGATGGCCAACTTGATTTTGACGCATAGAAGTGCAGCAAAGTAATTTTGTTGCAGCGATATTAGTGTGTATACATCAACACGATGTTATGTTCAATAAGTGACAACCATCACTTTACGCTCTTACATCAGAAATTACTGTTATGATATTAACCTATTCTGAGATATTTTTTTAATTGGTTTTGAATTTAAAAATACCTGTAGGAGTTGTTTTTTTCTATGAAGTGATAAGCAGATATTCGTTTTTTACTATAGTGTATACAGAATGTATTGTATAAACCCAAATTTCACCGGAAATACACATTTTAGGGTCTCCTGTATATAAAAACAGCATTTTTAGAAAAAGGTACATGTGTGTATGTGCGTGTGCCTGTCCTCAAAAAATAAAGTCGTTAAAATACCAAACTTGATATTTAAGTTTAGTATCTTCTATGGATGCGACACAAAGATTTTGAGGAAAATCCCTCCAATACAAACGTCCTTTATATAGAAACATTTCTGAAAATTTTCTTTATTTTATTTATTTTCAATTTTGTGGGAATAGCCTCTGGAGTACTCTTCATTCTGGATGAATTTTGCTGAATTTTTCAATACTGGTAAACCATAACAGGTTGACTAAACTTACTAAACATAAAATGCAGATCTTCTCCAAATACACAATTTATATAATGTTAATTTTTTTCGTAGAATTTGTAATTTTCGAGAACATTTTAATATTGGTTTCAGTTTTAAACTACTTAAAACTTTTGTGAAACGGAAATTTGTCAATTCGTGGTCATGGAAAGAAATGGATTTCAATCAAATAGCGACAGACAGCTTTTAAAATATCTGACTATCACTTTATCCTAGTGTATTCCCTTATTTCCCTTCTACTTACAAGGAAGCAAGTATAAGATAATTTCTGTTAAAGGTTTATCTCTATTAGCATAAAATACATAGAATAATATGTTTTTATAAGAATAATTTGTTACAGAGATATACACATCAGAATTCCCCCCCCCCCAAGTGATAATTCGATGTTTGTTTCTTCTCTAGGTGATGTAAAGCTCATGGAATTTGGATGTGTAATGAAAGGAAAAAGGCAGATGTAACATCATTATTAGAGACTGCATGTTAGCTAAATGAATCTAGTGGGGTGCACACAGCAAGAGTGGTCCAAGTGACGAGCCTAACACATGGTGTACCTGGCTGGTGTGGAGAGGTGTGCAGGGGCGAATCTAGGCGCTAGACCAGGCAGGTGTAAGGCAGATGTAACATCATTATTAGAGACTGCATGTTAGGTAAATGAGTCTAGTGGGGTGCACACAGCAAGAGTGGTCCAAGTGACGAGCCTAACACATGGTGTACCTGGCTGGTGTTGAGAGGTGTGCAGGGGCGAATCTAGGCGCTAGACCAGGCAGGTGTAAGGCAGGTGTAACATCATTATTAGAGACTGCATGTTAGGTAAATGAATCTAGTGGGGTGCACACAGCAAGAGTGGTCCAAGTGACGAGCCTAACACATGGTGTACCTGGCTGGTGTTGAGAGGTGTGCAGGGGCGAATCTAGGCGCTAGACCAGGCAGGTGTAAGGCAGGTGTAACATCATTATTAGAGACTGCATGTTAGCTAAATGAATCTAATGGGGTGCACACAGCAAGAGTGGTCCAAGTGACGAGCCTAACACATGGTGTACCTGGCTGGTGCTGAGAGGTGTGCAGGGGCGACTCTAGGCGCTAGACCAGGTGTGCTGGGCTACTACACAGCTACCCCCAGGGACAGCCAGGTAACCCCGACACTGTCGACCAGCACATAGCCCCCTGTTGCCCGATGTTGTCCAGCAGCGACCTAGGGAATGCGGTCCAGCGGGTTTTCGTGAGGAGGCTGTACTGGCATCTTGAGCAGTATGGGACGTCCATTGTTCTAGATATCGGCTACCGCTCTACGTCGTCGTGCCCTTATCGTATTAACTACTCTGAACCAAAATATTCTGGAACGTATGTAGGTAGTGAAGGTTTTGTATTCCACCAAAAACCGAGACTTCACGGGAACTACATAATTCTGGAGTCCAGAATACAAATAAGATCAAAGCAAAAACCTGATGTGTTCTTTTCACATGACTTTCTGTAGCTATTCCGCAAACAAACCTTTTATTCAAAAGATTAATCTGTTATCTAGCTACTGTTAATCAAGATAAACATTAGCACCATTAGTATTATTACTAGCTTCCTTGTAAGTAGAATGGAAATAAGAAAATACACAGGTTAAAGCGACAGTCGCTTTGTGAAATTGCAATCTATAGTTTGGCAGGAGTAAACAAACGAGAAATAGGAAAAAAACATGTTTTCCTGTTTGCGAAAGGTTTAAGGGGCTTATAATTCGAACCGATAATCGGCAATAACTCGAAATCGGTGTCTAAAAAAAAACAAAAAAACATAAAACTTTAATTTTATGTAGTAACGAAATATACATTTTCTGAGGAGTACGCTTTTGTACATCTCTTACGGTTTATACAAAAGTCAGCCAGAATGAAGAGGTCTTCAGAGGCTATTAACAGAAAATTCAAGGTTTGTCATAAAGACATCTTATATATAACTAAGGTATTTCAATGAAAACTGTTAGAGCAATTTTTGAGACAATCAAAATGTTCCATGTGAGAGGATTTCCATAACAATCTTTGTGTCGCATCCTCTTTGGTATTTAACCGACTTTGCGTTTCTGAGCTATGCTGTCCACAGACACACACATGAACCTAGGGCATCACAAAACATATATTTCCGGAGAAATATCAACATGAGTACTATGTACATTGTGCATATGCACTAGAGAAAGTAAAAAGAATTAAATTTAGAAAATGATCCTGGCGTGTGTGAGCAGCATAAGTAAAAATATCTGATGTGTTCCATTCACATGACTTTCTCTACAACTCTGCAACAAATTATTGCTTGTATTTATTTCATGCTAATCAGAAAAAATTAGCAGAAATACTCTTATTATTTGCTTCCTTGTAAGTAGAAACGAAATAAAGGAGTGACACAGCTTAAAGTGATAGTCAAAAGCTGGTTGCTGTGTGACTGAAGTTCCTTTATTGTATGGAAACGAGTTGACAATTTCCTGTATGAGAAAAGTATAGGTTTTTTAAAGCTGAAACCAATAACAAGGAAAAACTCAAAAACGATCAACTCCACAAGAAAAAAAAAATGTATATAGCATAATTTGTGTGTTTTAACGTACTCTACACTTTTTGTCTGGTAGAGTTCCTCTATCTTACGGTTAGAAAGTTATGAAAAATTCCGTAAAATTCATCTGTTATAAAGTAGTCTTCAGAGGCTATTCCCAGAAAATTCAAAATATACATTTTATTTGTCAGGTAAATATCCTTAATATACGATATTTTAATCAAAATCGTTAGAGCCCTTTTTGAGAAAATCAAAATTTACGATTTACGGTTGCGTGATTTTGTTGAAAATCTTTGTTGTCGTACCCTTGGGAAATACCAAGTTTGGTATTTAATGTATTTTCGTTTTCGAGCTATGTTGTCCACATGCACACACAGACCTTTTTCCAAAAATACTTTTTCTGCTTTTAGGGGTTCTGAAAACAAATATTTCCGGTGAAATCTCGGTATGGAGTTTTGGGTGCATTACAATAGCTTTTCTATACACTATGTATATAGTACGTGTAGAGAAAGTAAAAGGATTCGTTTGAAACGCTTCTACCTGAACTACTTTAGACCGGAAACTGCACTGCTTCACTAATTAACTTTTTGAATGCAGAGTCACGCTTCTCGTGCACTTAAACGCGGATTGTGTAAAAAACAAGTGCACAACGGAAATTGTCCGCGTTAAGACACGCGCTTTTGGACATAACCTAGCAGGTGCCGTTACCATGGTAACCGTATTCTAGTTACAAACCGATAAAACTTACTCTGATTTTGTTAAAAATATCTCTACACATACTATTCAAAAAAATTCAAAAATTCCATACCGAGATTTCACCGCAAATATGTGCTTTGAAGACCACTGACCAAAATAGGCTTGTGTTTGTGTGTGAACACGAAAAGTCGCTTAACTACCAAACTTGGTATTTAAGTTTAGTATCTTTCAAGGATGCGACATTGAGATTTGAACAAAATCCCCCCACTCCAAACTACCCTTTACAGTAAAATATTTCAAAACTTTTGATTTTTGCAGGAAAAAAATATATATCTATATAATACATAATTTCTGTGTTTTAACGAACCCTAGATATTTTAGTTTTACTTTTTGCTTATCTCCTATGGTTTAACAGTTACAACATTTCTCAAAAATCATTCAGAATAAAGGGATCTTCAATGGCAATTCCCAAAAAATTTTGAAATATTACTTTTATTAGGATGTAAATATGTTTAATATACGGGATTTTAATCCATATCGTTAGAGCCATTTTTCAGAAAATAAAATATTTCGAAAATGTTTCATGTAAAGGGTAGTTGGGAGGGAGGATTTTTCTCAAAATCTCGTGTCGCATCCCCGGAAGATATTAAACTTTAATACCAAGTTTGGTATTTTATGGACTTTTCGTTTTCGACTTATCGTGTTGAAAGACACACACACGGACCTTTTTCTGAAAATGCTTTTTTTTTTTTTTTTTTTTTTTGATACAGGGGACCATAAAACATATATTTCCGGTGAAATCTAGGTATCGAATTTTTGAGTGGGTCAGGGTCTTATTACTTGCTTGCTTGTAAATAGAAGCGAAATAAGGGAATACACTAGGATAAAGTGATAGTCAAATGTTTTAAAATGTGGTTGCTATGGGACTGAAATACGTTTCTTTGCGTGGCCAGGAGTTGACAAGTTATCATATGAGAAAAGTTTAAATATTTTAAAACTGAAAGCAACAGCAAGGAATATCTCAAAAATGGCTAACTTCTCGTAAAAATTGCATAAAGTGTGTGCTTTATCGAGATCTGTATTTTTTGTGTCTTACGGTTTACCAGTTAGACAAAGTTCAATAAAGATCATGCAAAATAAAGAGGTCTTCAGAGGCTATTCCCAGAAACTTCAAGATATACATTTAGTTTGTCAAATATATTTAATATAAGAGATTTTATTCAAAATGGTTAGAGCCATTTTTAAGAAAATCAACATTTTCTAAAAGAGTTCCATGTAAAGGGTAGTTGGGGGTGGGTGGGGTTCTATAAAATCTTCGATTTTTCCAAAAATGGATCTAACGATCGTATATTAAAGATATTTACCTCACAAATAAAATGTATATCTCGAATTTTCTGTTAATAGCTTCTGAAAACTACTTTACTCTTAGCAACCATCTTTTGATGAATTCTCACTTTAACCTGTGGAACTCCCTTATTTGCCTCCTACTTACAAGGAAGTAAGTAATAAGACAATTTCTGCTAATGTTTATCTTGATTATCATGAAGTAGATAGAAGAATGTTTTGTAAGAACAGTTTACATTTGGAAAAGGTAGAGAAAGTTGTGTTTCTCTGTCTCGTGTTCTATAGATTTGTTAGAAGTGTTGGTGCCATGGCAACCAGGAATGGTTTACGATAACATGTAAGTTACTTGTTGATGTTTTGACATACGAACTGAGCTCAATTTCTATGTAAATAAGAAGGAAGCAGAGATAAAGCGCTTCCGGCCTGTAATGGAAATCTGTTTTTAAACCCTTCTTACGAGTTCTTTTTTACGAATGTTCTTTTATTGCTAATGGAATTTTACAATAACATATTTTCCTCTTGTTGTTGCTACCTAGCCTACTTTATTTACAATGTTTTTACACGTAGTGGAGTAGTAACGGGAACTCCTGGGTTCAAATCCCTTGTGTCCACCAATTTAACTCTGTTTTTTTCCCCCATTTTACATTCTTGACCACCTCTATATTTAGAATATCTCCTAAACTAAACGATGTAGACAGAAACGTCTTGAACAAAAGTTGCTTCATATAATAATGAGAAAGAGTAAATGTCATTTGTTGTGTTTCAATTGGAGCAGCTTTGGATGGTCAAGGTATGTATTTTAAATGGGAACCAAAAGTTTTACTTTTTCTACACGTATTATGTACATATCGTATAGAGAAGGTATTGTATTCCACCCAAAAAGTCGATACCAAAATTTCACCGGAAATACATTTTTGAGACCCCCTGAATAAAAAAGTGGAAAAAGGTTCGTGTGTGTCTGTGGACAGCATAATTAAAAAACGAAAAGATCGTTAAATACCAAACGTATTTAGGTTTAGTATCTTCTAAGGATGCGACACGAATATTTTCAAGAAAATCCTCCCAACACCCAACTACCCTTTACATGGAAAATTTTTCCAAAATTTAGATTTTCTCAAAAATGTAGAGCATGTTAAAACACACAATTTGTATTATATCTATACATTTGATCGTTTTTGAGATATTCCTTGTTTTTGGTTTCAGCTTTTATAAACTTATACTTTTCTCACAGGAATTTGTCAACTCCTGTCCATTCAAACAAAGGAACTTCAGTCACACAGCAACCAGCTTTTGACTATTATTTCAACTTATGGTACTGCCTTATTTCCCTTCTACTTACAAGGAAGCAAATAATAAGACTATTTCTACTAATTTTTTCTCGATTAGAAAGAAATAAATGGAAGTATAATCTTTTTACCAATAATTTGTTACAGATATGTAGAGAAAGTCATGTGAATAGAACACATTAAGTTTTTAGAAACGTGGCATTCTAATATATTTCAGTGCTGGTCTAGAAACACAGTTATTCCATGGCCTAGTTTCGTCATTTCACGGAACGAAAAACAGTTGAAATTTAGTTAATTTATCTAAATTAAGGATCTTGAAATCGAACCTTTCCAAACTGCCTTGTCAACGCTAGTCATTTGTTACGATGACATGACTAATGCTAACTATCTAATGTTCTCGCACAAATTAACGAAACTACGCACAAGTTTTACTACACAAGTTAGAAGTTTTTTTTTTTTTTTATTATTCCTTATTCTTTGTTATCGAATTTGCCTTCAGCTCGCATTTAACATATTAGGTTTTGTTGATGACGTAACTTGGAGGAATAAAAACCTGATATGTTCCATTCACATGACTTTTCTACATATCTACAACAATTTATTGTTAAAAAGCTTATTCTTCTATTTACTTCATCTAATCGAGAAACAATTAGCAGAAATTGTCTTGTTACTTGCTTCCTTGTAAGTAGAAGCGAAATAAGGGAGTAGCATAGGTTAAACTGACAGTCAAAAGCTGGTTGCTATGTGACTGAAGCTCCTTTGTTTGTAAGGACACGAGTTGACAAATTCCTGTATGAGAAAATTATGTTTTTCGAAACTGAAACCAAAAACAAGGAATATCTCAAAAGCGATCATCTCCACGCAAAAAATGTATGCAACATAGATTGTGTGTTTTAATGTGCTCTACATTATTTGTGTGTAAGTTTTTATCCATCTCCTACGGTATAGCAGTTACGAAAAATTCCATAAAATTCATGCAGAATAAAGTAGTCTTCAGAGGCTATTCCCAGAAAATTCAAAATATACATTTTATTTGTCTGGTAAATATCTTTAATACATGATACTTTAATTTAAATCGTTAGAGACATAATTTTGGAAAAAATTTCTATGAAAACGGTAGTTGGGGTGGGGGGGATTTTCTTGAAAATGTTCTTGAAACCAGCTTTTGACTATCACTTTGACCTATGCTACTCCCTTATTTCGCTTTTACTTACAAGGAAGCAAGGAATAAGATGCTTATTTTTCTCGATTAGCATGAGGTAAAAAGAAGCATAAGCTTTTTAACAATAATTTGTTGCAGAGACGTAGAGAATGTCATGTGAATGGTACACATCACCTTTTTTCTCTACGACATGTAGATATACAATAAATATCTAGATATCCTACATACGAAAGATGAACTCTGCCGACCGCTGTGTGTATTGTGCGCATGCGTCGATAACAAATGAAATTCGATTCAGATAGTTGATTCGTAAGTTGGAGACTGAGGTATTTTGACCTAGTGATGTAGAATTTGGTTCCACGCCTCCTGATATAACAGAGGAGGCGAGTAAAGTTGTTCACTTCCACAAACATGTAAAGTATGGAATTGATATATCCCAATATATGAAGTTGTACTCCCTGTTTAAACGGAAATCAATATGGTACACTGGGGAAAAAAAGCGAAAATATTTTCCACAAAAAAAATTAAAACCTTCATTGATGACGTAAATATAACTGTTCTCGTAAAAATAGATATTTTGGTTGGGAATAGAGCTAGCGCGCATGCCCTGATTTTTGATTTCCTCGTCTCTGTGATGCCAATATCATGACATACATACTTTGCTTTGGTTACATAATATTGTGAGTTTAGATTCGGGAAATAATTATATATTATAATAATTCTTTTATATATATATATATGTGTGTGTGTGTGTGTGTGTGAGTGTGTGAGTGTGTGAGTGAGGAGTGTGTATAATATTCTTGTAGATTATTGTACGCGTAAGATGTTTCTGTAACTTTATGCAGATTAGCAAGCCATTAGTAGGGCAGCGCGCAAGCGTGAACATCTGTATCGAAATGGTGTTCATTTCAATATAGATTTTTAACAGTAAATGAACACATTTTAGTATATAATTTTAAACACATTTATTTTCTACGTCCGAGCGTAACTGAGTAGTTTACGAGCTCATTTCAGATGGCAAACTTGATTTTGACGGAATCCACGCGGAAAAAAGTGCAGCAGCAAGCGTAAAGTAATTTTGTTGCAGCGATATTAGTGTGTATACATCAACACGATGTTATGTTCAATAAGTGACAAATATTGTTTCGCTCTAAGGATAGTATCAGAACAACAATAATATCGGCCTGCTATAACATCGCGCCCACCAAATAAATAACCAACTATAACCCTTGGCGAATGGCTCAAACTTAACCTCATCTTTCCTTGCTTTTCTTTTAATACCAGAAAATTATCGTAGAATAATCAGATGTGTTCCATTCACATGACTTTCTCTACCTATTCTGCAATAAACCATTCCTACAAAAGCTTATACGAAATAAGGGAGTACGATATCTAAACCGATAGTCACATCATATAAAACCTGGTTCCTATGATATTGAAATTTGGTTGTTTTTGCATGGCCAGGTGTAAAAAAAATACGTTTGAGAAAAGTTTAGGTATTTTAAATTGAAAGCAACAACAAGGAAATTCACGGAAATGGTTAACTCCACAAATAATGTATATGATAGAAATTCTATGTTTTAAATATTATACATTTATATTTTTACAAATATATACATAATAGGTAGAGAAAGATTGTATTCTAGCCAAAAATTCGATACCGAGATTTCAGAGAGGTAATAACATGACTTGGGACACTTGGTCGTTTTTGAGATATTCCTTGTTTTTGGTTTCAGCTATGAAAAACTTATACTTTTCTCATACAGCTTTTGACTATCACTTAAACCTATGGTACTCCCTTATTTCGCTTCTACTTACAAGGAAGCAAGAAATAATACAATTTCTGTTAATTTATCTCGATTAGCCTGAAGTAAGTAGAATATAAGCTTTTTAAAATAATTTGTTGCAGAGATGTAGAGAACACATCAGATTTTTTTTCTGTCTCTTGTTGTTAGAAGTTGAAAATTAAGTTGTGAATTGCAGTGGGAAGGGTGACCTACAAAACAGCGATATCACGGCCACATATATTGTGTGCAGAACAGAGCAGCTAACTATGACAACGCGACCTTCCCGATGAAGGCTTTTAATCATTTCTAGGCACCATGTTTTATGCATACTTGGTTATCTATCAAGGCAATAGCGCGCATTTTTCAATTGATGGAAATTTAACTGTCATGAAATGGAATAGTGAAGAATTAAAACGTAATTATGACTAGAGAAGAAAAAAGGCAAGGTCGCTATCAACTTTCTGTAAACATGGCTTGTCTAGTGAAGGAGATTAATTACATTTCTGTCTGTGCGTCCTGTTTTTCTCAAATATTATTTGACCTTCAGGGAATTTGGGCTGGAATTATGAAAAAAAAAAAAAGTTATGAGTTTCATGTTACTTTACTAAAGGTAGTTTATAATAACAAAGACACCTGCATGTATTGTAACAGTAAATAAATACTTCCTTTAGGGAATGAGGTGGGCAACCTAGGGAACTACCCCGACTGAGGACCGCGAGAATTTATTAAGAGACATTGGAACTGGAATTTTGACTGCAATCGTTCAAAAAACAAAACAAAAAAAAAAAAACGAAAATATTTTAGTATAGTATTATATATACATACACATATTATATAGTATATACCTACTCAGGGTATTAATGAACTATACCGAAATATTTTCACAGAATATGTAGATTACTTAAATAAGTAATGCTATGCCGACATGCTGCCATGGTAGCTCAGTGGAAGAGCAACCGGCTAGAGACCGCGAGATCCGTGGTTCAAATCCCGACTATGAATTTTTCAGTCTGACTCTACCTATCCAACTTAAATAAGTAATTTGAGATAGGAGACTTATGGCCTGTTTATTGAAATTTCTTAGTAACGGCTATACGTTTCTGAAGTGCCAGTACGCCACGTATCGCGGCACTTCGTCTGCAATGAAAAAAATAATAGAAATATTTACTCTATGACAGTAATCTAACTCGTGACCTTTGGGATAGCAGCTTCCCGCGTTACGCATTAAGCCACCAGAACAGTTGAAAAAACGCCTCCACAGTAGGCTACATGACTAAGGACCTAGTTGATGAATGCTCAGTGTCGCACTGTCAAGTGATTAGTTCGGGATTTTACAGATTTTTGCGACATTAAATCTTGAGAACGCTAGTAACGAGCTGCTAAAATCGATATTTCTATACTCGGGGGGCAGCAGTTTTAGACATTTTTTTCAACGTGCTTTGCTTTAACACCGACTTATCAGCACCTGATACCCACACGTTTAACGTTATGTTTATCCGGGACCTTGCATTGCAAATTACATATCAGTCACGTGCACAATCTCGCAAATTATTTCCGTGTAGTTCATTAACACCCTGTATATACGAGTGTGTAAGTGGCGTATCCACTTCCGTCCTGGTACTATGTACCGGGGGGGGGGGGCTTTTTAAGCAGTAAGGTGTTGCCCTAATGGAAAGACCTACGGACTCTTGTACTCCCTGGTTTTAGAATGGGGGCTGCGGCCCCTGGGTAGTCATTCGAACCACCGTGTCCGTGTATATACCAGTATACAGAATGTTTAAAAAATACGGGGCATAATTTCAGGTATGTATTTCTCACATGTAGACAATCAAATTAGTTCATTATAACATGTGTCCGGAAATGCTTCATTTCCGAGTTATGGCCTTCACAACATTGAAATTCACTGGAACGTTTTTCTTTCCGCAGGTTGTTGTCATTACAGATGTTCAAAATGTCCACCTCCTGCTTGAATACAGACCTCACATCGATGTCTCATAGACCTACGAACACGATCCCAAACTCCAGGAGTATTGCGTATGTCCTCACAACTTGCCACAATTCGATTCCGAAGGGATTCCAAATCCGGCACCAGAGACGAATAAACCAATGATTTTAAATGGCCCCACAAGTAGAAATCGAGAGGGTTCAGATCAGGTGAGCGTGGAGGCCAAGCAATTGGGCCACCTCTACCTCGATCAGGAAACCTTCGATCCAAATACCGGCGAGCCGTAAGACTGAAGTGTGCAGGAGCGCCATCATGCAAGAAGTGAATGTGTTGATGATTGATGAGTGGAGTGTCTTCGAAAACGTCAGGTATGGTGTTTTCCAGGAAGTTTGTGTACGCCTGCCCCGTAAGTCTGTTTACAAGTACATGGGGTCCAACTAATCGATCACCAATGATACCGGCCCACATGTTGAGGGAGAACCGCACCTGGTGATGAGATACAACAGTTGCACGTGGGTTTTCATGCGACCATACATGCTGATTGTGGAAATGTGTTATGCCATCTCTTGTGAACTGTGCTTCATCTGTAAATAATACGACGGCAGCAAAGTTCGGATTTTCACCACACTGTTGCAAGAACCACTGACAGAACCTAACTCGTGCAGGGTAATCTGCTGGTGACAGGGTCTGTACACGTTGCAAATGATAAGGATACAATTGATACTTGTTCAACAGTCTCCAGACAGTCGTATGAGGAACATTGACTTGCAACGCTAACCGTCGTGTGCTGATAGGAGTCCTGTCCACAGCCTCCAGAATCTCCTCCTGCACTTGTGGAGTTGTAGATCTTGATCGTCCCCTTCCCAAACCAGGAGAGGTGAATGTTCCATACTCGCACAGACGGGAATGGAGTCGTACAAATGTCTTCCGATCTGGACATTGTCGCTGTGGGTACCTCTCCTGGTACAAACGACGAGCCAGCGCAGCATTGCCGTCCGCCTTACCGTACATGAAGTGTATCTCTGCCAGCTCTTGATTTGAACACATGTCGCACAGTCTTAACGCCTAAAGAACACTGAATGTAACCTTCCTCAGAATGAACTATCAGAGCGCCCTCCTAATGTCTCCTTTGACGGCAAAGACCTGCGGAAAGAAAAACGTTCCAGTGAATTCCAATGTTGTGAAGGCCATAACTCGGAAATGAAGCATTTCCGGACACATGTTATAATGAACTATTTTGATTGTCTTCATGTGGGAAATACATACCTGAAATTATGCCCCGTATTTTTGAAACACTGTGTATATAGCCTTTGAAGATCCACACACAATCAAGTTATCCTCCGTGGTTTAGGAGTTACATACTGTCTCTAATTACAAGGTCGCGAGTTCAAACCCGGCGGAAGGCGAGCGGTGTTTTTCGGGCGTAAAAGTCCTTCAAGGAAGCTAAGAAAACAAGTAATAAGACAAACCTAAAAGAATAATCTTCTGTAAGAATAGTTTGTTTGCAGAGAAGGTCATGTGAATGGAATACACAAGATTTCCCCCCATTCGTTTCCTCTAATTGATTGCCTGTTATGATGAAATTGTATGTTGGTAGAATAGACAAAGAACTAAAGCACAGGCTCTTTGCGAAGTTTTACAAGACAAGGAATCCCTTAATGTTAGCTAACCCTGTGCGGCATTTCAGTACGAGGGCCGTTCAGTTAGTCCTTAGAAACTCCAAGGAACTCCACTCGTAGCATCGAGAAAGGTTTGTATTTAGTAACCGTCCTCTCTTACTAGAGACAGCCATCACGTGATTTCGTTGCCATAGGCGATTGAATCAATAATCTTGTGCTTCTTTAGAAAGATGGAGGAAAACGAGTTTCGTGCAGTAATTAAAAGACTTCACACCGAAAGAGATAAAAGTCGAGTTGGATCAAGTTCATGGCACATCTGCTCCTGCGTTTGTAACAATTTGCAATTGGATAAATGAATTTAAACGTGGCCGTACATCCACAAATGATTAACATCGTTCAGGACGTCCAGTAGAAGTGACTTCCTCCGAAATGATTGACAAAATCCAGGATATGGTTTTGAGTGATCGACGAATCAAAGTTTGGGAAATAGTAGAGGTCACAGGCATATCACAAGGTACAGTGTTCTCAATTTTGCAGCAACAATTAGGTCTGACAAAGGTCTCGGCAAGATGGGTACCGCGTTTGCCCTCAATGGAGAATAAACGCAATCGTGTGATCGATTCGGAAGTTGGTTTGGCACTTTTCCGTCGCAGTTCCGACGAGTTTCTGCGTCGATACACGACTATGGATACACTACTACACTCCAGAGACAAAGGTACAGTGGGTGGCCTCGGATGCAAGCGGAATCATCCACATTGATTATTTGCAGAACGATATACGTCGTTATTGCACCGGTTGAACGGAGAAATCAAGAAAAAACACCCTCATTTGGTAAAGGAAAGATTCTCTTCCATCAAGACAATACAAGGGTGCACACTTGCGCAGTTTCGATGGCGAACATTGTAGAATTAAGTTTCGAATTACTACATCACCGTAATCACCAGATTTGGTCCCCAGTGACTTTTTTTTCTCAAACTTGAAAAAGCGGCTCGGTAGAAAACAGTTCACGTGTAACGAAGAGGTCATCTCCCAAACAGATGCCTATTTTGAGGACCTTCCAAAATCCTACTTTTTGGAAGGCTTAAAACAGTTGGAGAAACACCGGGAAAAGTGTATCGAGCAAAAAGAAGATTATGTTGACTATGGCCAGTCCAGTATGTTGGCGCGTAAAATTCCAACCAATCAGAACTCATTATCTCTGCATTTTAGTCGTTTTTACTTTGTTTACACGTACTATGTGCAGAGTCATTTATGTAGAACTGACACACTTCTTTCTTTAATAGTTGGAAATTCATTCAATTTTAGCACCAAATTAGAATGTTCTGCAGTTTCGATTCCTTGTCGCTAGATGCGCAGATGTTTATGTTTTATTCCTAATATCATTGTTGGCCGCTGTTTCGACATTTTTTTCTTGTAGTCAACGTGAAAATGCAGTACGATATAGAACTGAGTCAAGGATATTTTCAGCAAAATGGCGCTACATGTCATACATCAAATGAATCCATGAACCTAATTGCAAGTTTCTTTGACGACCGGATAATTTCCAGGATCCTGTGGCCACCGAGATCTCCGGATTTGACATCGCCGGACTTCTTTCTATGGGGTTATTTAAAAGACAGGGTTTACGCCACACGTCCCCAGACATTGGACGATCTGAAGCACAACATCACAAAGGAGATTCAAGCTATTGACAACAGAGTCCTCCAACGAGTGGCCAGTACGACGTGTTGAGTTGTGTCTTATGCAGGTTGGAGGACATTTTCAACATTTGCTATAGAGGTAAATAATCTCCCAAAATTCCTCTACAATTTAAGTATAATAAGTTGTCGCTAGCATAACCTGTTTTCAAACAATTAATGAGAGAAATGTGTCAAATCTATTTAAATCAGCCTGTACATAGTGTATAGAGAAGGTATTGTAATGCACCCAAAAATTCAATACCGAAATTTGACCGGAAATAAATGTTTTGAAACTCCCTAAATGCAAAAAAAAAATTGTTTAGAAAAATGTCCGTGTGTGTGTCTGTGTGTGTGTATGTGTGTGTCTGTGGGAAGCATAGCTCAAAAACAAAAAGACCGTTAAATACCAAACTTGATATTTAAGTTTGGTATCATCCAAGGGTGTGACACGAAGATTTACAAGAAAATTTCCCCACTCTAAATTACCCTTTACTGGAAAAATTGTCTAAAGTTTTGTTTTTCTTAAAAATGGTTGTAACGATTTTGGTTAAAATATCACATATTAACGCCACTTCTATTACAAATAAAATGTATATCTTAAATTTTCTGGGAATAGTCTCTGAAGACTACTTTATTCCTGATGAATTTTACAGAAAGTTTCTTAACTGTCAAACCGTGAAAGATAGACAAAAACTTACTTAAAAGAAAATGTAGATCACGTTAAAACATACGATTTATGTTATATAGATTTTTTTCCTCAGAGGCTATTTTAACCAAAATCGTTAGAGCCACTTTTGGAGAAAATCAAAGCTTTCGGAAAAAAGTTCCATGTAAAGGGTAGTTGGGGTGGGGGGATTTTTCTCAAAATCATAGTGTCGCATCCCTGGAAGACAGTATACTTAAATACCAAGTTTGGTTGTTTAGCGAATTTTCGTTTTTGAGCTATGCTGTTCAAAAACACATAGGGGTGTTTTTCTAATTTTTTTTTTATTTAGGGGGACCTAAAACAAAGATTTCCAGTGAAATCTCGGTAGCGAATTTTTGGGTGGAGTGGAATACATTCTCTATACACTATGTACATGGTACGTTAGAGAAAGTAAAAATGTACCAAATATAGTTTTGTTTCCTATATTTATCTGAGGACTTTTTGAACGGCAAGTGTATGTGGTATAATGTCTATGTGTAAGCTGGCCAAGGCGAGAGCAGTCCTGCAGCACTTGGACATGAAGGTGCTTTACCCGCCCGTCTGTAGAGTTGGCAGGAAAGGTTCGTGATGGTATTTCTGCTGTGTGTCTTAAAATCTTAATTATCTATATATATATTCATATCATACATTCTGAAACCCATCACAATACAATAAATGTGTACATCTCTCGCGGGCTTGGCATTATTCTTTCAATGTCGGTCTCTGAACCGGTGTCCGTTTCTTCTCCCCATTCATTATTACTGTCCACCCCTTTGTTGATTATTATCTTTTCCATTTCTTCTTCCATTAGTACATATCTATTTCAATATATTTCTTGAATATTTTTCATCTTCTGAATCTAGTTTTCCGTCATTTTCTGTTATTGACCCAATAGAAGTTTTGCTCTTTGAGCCACTACATCTCTCAGTAACCACCGTTTGTCTTTACACTTTTTAAACTTCAATATTTTCCTAAGCTCTTCGTTACATCCATCTCCTTCTTGATTTCTCTATAACCTCGCAATACTTCTGATGGTTTCATCTAATGACACACTACTTTGTTGCAAAAGGTTTACCAATCTCGTGAGGTAATGTAATTTTGCTCTCCCACCTTCTGCAAGCCGGCCCTCCTTTCTGATATTGCATATCGTGGTCTTATTCTAAGCGGTAGAAGCGACAACATTTTCTTTCTTTGGGGCGTGCCAGTGAAGAAAGACCAATGCATGAAGTCCTATTGCCTCATCACGTTATTTCACCTGTTCTCCGCTGCACTCGCCTTGACCGGCAATATAGAACCTAAGGAGCAATGTCCACTTTTATTTAGTGCCGTTTTGGAACACCCTGTGTAAAGCAGAAACACAAAATGATGGACCACTTCTTGCTTGTGTGTAGGTAACAGAAATGCTGGGAGTTAAAACAATAGAAACACAATTATGAAGACGCAGAAGCTAATGAAGTAAAAAATGAAATTTGAAGGGAAGTAGTGACTGATTGCAGGCCACAAAACATGACGTAATCTAGTTTCTTGCGCCGCCGACCAAATTAGTCAGTCCTCTTTATTAAATAAACAAACCTTCTCTCGGACCTCTTTTGTATCAGGCAGTGTTGCCACCTTGCTGCACGTTACAAGGCTCCGTTTCTCAATAGTCATTTTTAGACAGACGCTGTTAAAGGTAAGTTTTTTAACACTCGAACTAAAAATTGTGTTTTACTTTCTCTACACGTACTACGTACATAGTTATAAAGAAGATATTACACTCCACCCAAATATTTGATACCGAGATTTCACTGGAAATATGTTTTACAACCCTTTATCCAAAAAAAAAAAAAAAAGCATTTTTAGAAAAATGTCCGTGGGTGTGTCTGTCGGCAGCATAGCACAAAAACGAAAAGACCGTTAAAAACCAAACTTGGTATTTAAGTTTGATATCCTCCAAGGATGCGACACGAAGATTTTGAAGAAAATCCCCCACCCACAACTACCCTTTATATAGAAACATTTCGAAAATTTTTATTTTCTTAAAAATGGCTCTAAGGATTTTGATTAAAATATCGTATATTAAAGATATTTACCTGACAAATAAAATCTATATCTTGGATTTTCTGGGAATAGCCTCTGAAGACTATATTCTGGATCAATTTTACGGAATTTTTGCATAACTGCTAAACCGTAAGAGATAGACTAAAACTTACCACATAAAAATGTACAGTACGTTAAAACACACAATTTAAGTTATATTATTTTTTTTTTGTGGAGTTGATCGTTTTTGAGATATTCTTTGTTTTTCGTTTCAACTTCGAAAAACTTTTACTTTTCTCATACAGGAATTTGTAAACTCGTGTCCATACAAACAAAGGAACTTCAGTCACATAGCAACCAGCTTTTGACTATCACTTTAACCTATGGTACTCCCTTATTTCGCTTCTACTTACAAGGAAGCAAGTAAATAGACTATTTGTGCTAATTTTTTCTGATTAGCACGAAGTAAATAGAAGAATAAGATTTTTAACAATAATTTGTGTCAGAGATGTAGAGAAAGTCATGTGAATGGAACACATCAGATTTTTATAACTCTAGATTTATAAATTATTTACAAGACTCCAATGTTACCAACACCACAAAGAATCAACATTTCCAAATGTACAGTAAACATCACACTTGCACGGTTAACAGCGTATATGTTTGTTTTCTGTTATTTGTCTGTATAAAAATAAATGAGGTTATGTTCCTGAGAAAAAAAAAATCTGATGTCTTTTAATAACATGACTTTCTCTACATCTCTGCAACAAAGTATTGTTAAAAATCTTATGCTTCTATTAACGTCATGCTAATCGAGAAAAAAGTAGCAGAAATAGTCTTACTACTTGTTTCCTTGTAAGTAGAAGGGAAATAAGGGAGTACCATAGGTTAAAGTGACAGTCAAAAGCTGGTTGCTATGTGACTGAAGTTCTGTGTTTGTACGGACACGAATTTACAAATTCTTGTATGAGAAAATTATAAGTTTTTTAAGCTGAAAACAAGGCAAGGAATTCAAAATCTTCTCGGGCTTCTAACCAGGTAAAAACCAGGTAAGTTTTTACCTGGTTAGAAGCCCGAGAAGATTTTGAATTAATACGTCGCCAGGAAAGCTTCAGTTCTTATTTTAAAACAAGGAATATTTAAAAAACGATCAACTCCAGGAAAAAAAAAATATATATGTATATAACCTAAACTGTGTGTTTTAACGTGCTCTACATTGTGTGGTAAATTTTTGTCCATCTCTTACGGTTTAGCAGTTATGCAAAATTCCGTAAAAGTCTTCAGAAGCTATTCCAAGAAAATTAAAGTTATATATATTATTTGTCAGGTAAATATCTTTAATATACGATATTTTAATCAAAATCGTTAGAGCAATTTTTAAGAAAATCAAAATTTTCGATAAAAGTTCCATGTAAAGGGTAGTTGGGGGTGGGGGGATTTTCTTGGAAATTATTGTGTCGCATCCTTGGAGGATATCAAACTTAAATACAAAGTTTGGTTTTATACGCTCTTTTCGTTTTTGAGCTATGCTGCACACACACACACATATTTTCTAAAAATGCATTTTTTTTGGATTCAGGGGGTCTCAAAACATATATTTCCGGTGAAATCTCGGTATCGTTATTTTGGGTGCAATACAATACCTTCTCTATACACTATGTAATAGTACGTGTAGAGAAAGTCAAAATAAAATCAATAACAGTACCACCGCCTTCTTTACTAGTCCGTTCTCGTGTCTAAACTAGACAACTGTGTTTGGTTGTAACATACTCTAGTTTATCATTTAATAGCAGAAGCAATGGAATTGTTAGTTTATAAGAGTAAAGAACTAACATTACTACACCGATCTATATCGTTAGAGGAATTCTGTTCCCACACACGCCTCCAAGCGATAGGAAAACGTACTATTCCTTGAAATGTTCAAACCTTATATTATGCATTTATTGATAAATCTAGAAATATTGTGCATCAAAAATGGTGTAAGACATTCGAGTTAAAAGTGATTTTATTTTGCTACACTCGACCTTACCCGAATTTTCCTTCTCGCAAAATAAAACTACCTTTTAACTCTTGTATTATAAATAAATATTTGATGTAACAGCGTAGAGCTATGGTTTTGGATTCGAGCGAGAATCAAAAAGAAACTTTACGCTCGCGTATCATACAATGTTTTTCTGATATTAAAAGAAAAGCAAGGAAAGATGAGGTTAAGTTTGAGCCATTCACCAAGGGTTATAGTTGGTTATTTATTTGGTGGGCGCGATGTTATAGCAGGCCGATATTATTGTTGTTCTGATACTATCCTTAGAGCGAAACAATATTTGTCACTTATTGAACATAACATCGTGTTGATGTATACACACTAATATCGCCGCAACAAAATTACTTTGCTGCACTTCTTTGCGTCAAAATCAAGTTTCCCATCTGAAATGACCTCGTAAACTACTCAATTACGCTCCGTCGTAGAAAAAATATTGTTTAGAGAAGTAGGTATAAAAACAGATATTTAGTAACGAGAGAGAACATGAATGTTCTAAGAGCAGCGAGTTACTAAACATAATTTTGTAACGTGTTTTTTCTACGCTCACAGTATTTTACTACATCTCTGGAACAAATTATTCTTAAAAATATTATCATTCTATCTACTTCATGCTAATCAGGATAAATATTAACAGAAACAGCCTTAATACTTATTTCCTTATAAGTAGAAGAGATATAAGGAAATACAAAGACTAGATTGATGGTCAAATCTTTTAAAAACTGGTTGCCATGTGGATGAAAAGCGTTTCTTTGCGTAGCCAGGAGTTGACACATTCCAGTATGTGAAAGGTTTTAAGTAGTTTTAAGCTGAAAAAATGGTCAACTCCAGGGAAAAAAATCTTATGCGTTACACTCACATGACTTTCTCTAACTACTTTACAAACAAACTTCTTACAAAAGATAATTCTTCTTTCAACACCACGTAATCGAGTCAAACATTAGCAGAATTTTATTACTTAGTTCCTTATAAATACAATGCATTAGGCTAAAGTGATAGTCAAATGTTTTAAAACTGTCGTTATGCGATTGTCATTGCAAATCGCTTCTTTACTTGACCAGGAGTAGAACAAAAGGAAAATGGACACTTCCGTCTGAGAAAAGTATAAGTACTTCACAACTGAAACAAATAACAAAGAATACCTCGAAAACGGTAAGCTCCACGAAAAATATGTATGTGACATATCTTGTGTATTTCAACAAGATCTACAATTTTAGTACAGTAAGTTTTTGTCTATCTATTACGGTTTACTGGTTACACCAAATTAAGCAAAATTCATCCAGCATTAACAAATTTTTAGATGCTATTCGCAGAAAATTCAAGATATACATTTTATTTGTGATAGATATGGCTTTAATATTTGGTATTCTAATCAAAATCATCAGAGCAATTTTTAAGAAAAAGAACATTTTCAAAAATTTTTCCAAGTAAAGGTTAGTTAGAGGTGGGGGAGATTTTCATGAAAGTCTTCGTGTCGCTTAGGGTTTTTTCGTTTTTGAGCTATGCTGTCCACAGGCGCGCGCGCGCGCGCGCGCACACACACACGCACACACAGACCTGTTTCTGAAAATACTTTTTTTGGACTCAAGGGGTCCTAAAACATGTATTTCCGGTGAAATCTCGACATGGAATTCTTGGGTGGAATACAATACTTCTATCCCTATGTACATTGTATATACGGGGTTAGAGAAAGTAAAAATTATGTTATAAATTGTATATTTTAAGGCGAGCTACATTTTTTGTGTAGTAAGACTTTGCCTATCTCTTATAAACCGTAAGAGATAGGCAGTTTTTGCAAAATTTTGCAAAATTCACAAAAATTCATCCAGAAAAAAGAGGTCTTCGGGGGCTATTCCTAGAAAATTCAAGATAATACATTTTATTTGTCGTGTAAAATATCTTTAGGGTATTCTAATCCGAATTATTAGAGTCATTTTCAGAAAATCAAAATATTCGAATTTTTTTCCTTATAAAAAGTAGTTTGGGGTGGATGGATTTTCTTGAAAATCTTCGAGTAGCATCCTTGGAATATACTGAACTTAAATATCAAGTTTGGTATTTTATCAACTCATGTTTCTTTTTGAGTTATCGTGTTCACACACACACGGACCTTGTTCAAAAATGCTTTTTGGATAATGGGACTGTTAAACGTGTATCTTGGTATGGAAGTTTTGGATGGAATACAATACCTTCTCTGTATACTATATACATAGTAGGTGTAGAGAAACTAAAATACAGATCTATTACATTCACATGAGTTTCCCAAGCTGCTCCACTCACAATTTTGGTACAAAAGCTTATTCTTCTATCCACTCCACACTAATCGAGATAAACATTAACAGAAATTGTATTATTACTTGCTTCCTTGTAAGTAGAAGGGAAATAAGGGAGTACCGTAGGTTAAAGTGATAGTCAGATCTTTTAAAAACTGTTGAAGTTGGATTCTTGGCCAAGAGTAAAACAAAAGAAACACGGCTCTCTGTTTGAGAAAAAGTGTATTTTAAGATTGAAGCCAATAACAAGGAATATCTCGGAAACGGTTACTTCCACAACAAAAATATAAAGGTCACATTTGTGTTCGAGACCTATGTTGTTTGCGGCGCCGTGACCGAGTGGTTAGACCGCTCGCCCCCTACATAGACGGCCCGGGTTCGATCTAAGCGCCCGCATGTGGGATTTGCGGCAGCTGAGTGGGTTTCCTCCGCCACTCGTTCCACCAATTGCTCCATTATCACCTTTCCTATGATCCACTTGCTCACGCTCTCCATTCTGGGAACATAATAAATAGCAAGTATGTTGTTTAATTTTAGGACTATGCTGTCCACAGTCGCGTACACCACACTGGAGTTTTTATAACAATTTTTTTTTTAAGGTTCTCAAAGCACACATTTTCGATGAAATCTCGGTACCAAAGCTTTGGTGGAGTACAGTACATGCATGCTAGTGAAAGTAATAATTTCTTGTAGCACAGAAAGTAAAAATCATATAGTTTTCGTTTGCCGCACTCCTGGACTTCATTGCAGTCCCTCAGACCTCTCTAGTGAAGGAAGGAAAATGTATAGTAATTAAAAGTGTCAAGATATATGTGACTATTAAGTAGAGTTGTGCCCCGGTCTACCTCAGCTGCGATTACCAGTCACTCATTACCATTATTATTTTGAGCCTGCATGTAAAATAAATGAATATATTTATTAAAGCGCTATGTAATTTATACCGGTCCAGCACGGCAGGTCGGCAGCCGTCAACTTCGGCCGGTCCGCTTTTCAAATTATTTACGATAACGTTTAATTTGTTCCGCCAGATAGCGTGTCTTTTGTTTTACAGACACGAAAACACTGCGGAGAAATTGAACATAGTAAGGAAAACAAGAAGAAAGGAGTAGGTATTTAAAATCTGACTATTACAATATAACAGCAATTCAAAGCAAAGGAGTGAGGTAAATGAACTTTCCATAGGTACCATAGCTTGTTATTGAAGTACTGCCATGGCTCAAGCGGTAACATCGGTGTTTGCCATTCGAGAGGCCCTGGCTTCAAATCCCATTACTAATCACTCTGGTTTGTCATTCCCTCAACCGGGAAGGTTACATATTTAAGTTGAGTTGAAATGTGCTACCTTCTAGTCAATGTTAAAGTCTGATTCATTATCTCAGCCACTATGCAACTTTACTACTGATTCATGAAAAATCTTATGTCTTCATTCACAGCACTTTCTCTACATCTCAGCAAAAAAATTGTTAGAAAGCTTATGCTTCTATTTACTTCATGCTAATCGAGAAAAAATTAGCAGAAATAGTCGTATTACTTGGGAGTACTATAGGTTAAAGTGATAGTCAAAAGCTGATTACTATGTGACTAAAGTTCCTTTGTTTGTATGGAGACGAGTTGTATGAGAAAAGAATAAGTTTTTCAAAGCTAAACTAAAAATAAGAAATATCTTAAAAACGATCAATTCCACGAAAAAAAATGTACACAACACAAATTGTGTATTTTAACATACTCTACATTTTTGTGTGGTAAGTTTTTATCCATCTCTTACGGTTTACCAGTTATGCAAAATTCCGTAAAATTCACCCAAATAAAGTAGTCTTCAGAGGCTACTCCCAGAAAAGTCAAGGTGTACATTTTATTTGTCATGCAAATATCTTTAATATAATATATTTTGATCAAAATCTTTAGAGCAATTTCTGAGAAAATCAAAATGTTCGAAAAAAGTTCCACGCAAAAGGTAGTTTGGGTTGAGCAGATTTTTCTCAAAATCTTCGAGTCGTATCCCTGGAAGATACTAAACTTAAATACCAAGTTTGGTATTTTACCGACTTTTCGTTTTGAAGTTATCGTGTTCACAGGCACACGGACATACACAGACCTTTTTCTGAAAACCTTTTTTTTTTTTTTTTTTTTTGATAAAGGTGATCCTAAAACATATTCTTCCGGTGAAATCTCAGTATCGAATTTTTGGGTGGAATGCAATACCTTCTCTATACACTATGTACATAGTACGTGTAGAAAACGTAAAAATAGAATACTTCTGTTCATTAGAAGAAACGGTATGATTTCTACTTTCTCTACACGTACTATGTACCTAATGTATACATAAGGTATTGTATTGTACCCAAAATTAAATAGCGAGAATTCTCCGGATATATGTGTTTTGAGAGCCCCTAAATCTTCGTTGGTTTGAAGTGCTGCCCTCCTAGCCACGTCTTCAGTTCAGGGAAAAGGTGAAAGTCTGGGTGCTAGGTCAGGACTGTACGGCGGATGATCGAAAATGTCCTATTGAAATTGTTCAAGGAGCCGATGGGTTGTGTGGACGAGCGTTGTCATGGATCAACACAATTCCTCAAGTCAGCATTCCTCTTCGTTTGTTTTGAATGGCTCTCCGCAAACGTCGTAAAGTACGAAGATCTTCAAAACAACGTCAATGCTCATTTGAAATCATTGGTGGCAACATTTTTTGAAGCGGGTATTGCAAAGCTTGTGCACAGGTACGATAAATGTCTCAATCTTTTCGGTGATTATGTTGAAAAGTAACCATAAGTGTACAAAACTTTTAGCAATAAAATAATTGTTTTCTATGAACTTGTCTTTTATCTATAGCCTAGCGGAAGTTGAAAAAAACAACGGCCCTCGTATTTAAACATTAGCAGAATGATGTTATTACTTAGTTCCTTATAACTAGAAGGGAACTAAAGGAATACACTAGGCTAAAGTGATAGTCAAATTTTTTAAAAACTGTCGTTATGCGATTGTCATTGCAAATCGCTTCTTTGCTTGGCCAGGAGTAGAACAAAAGAAAAACGGACACTTCCTATCTGATGAAAGTATAAGTACTTAACAATTGAAACTAATAAGAACGAATTTTGCTAAAAAAATATATGACATAAATTGTGTATTTTAACGAGAACCACATTTTTTGCGCAGTAAGTTTTGGTGTATCCCTTACTGTTTACCAGTTATGCAGAATTCATTAAAAATCATCCAGAATGAAGAGGTCTTTGGAGGCTATTCCTAGAAAATTCAAGATATACTTTTTATATGGGAGGTAAATATATTTAATATAGGGTATTTTAATCGAAATGGTTAGAGCCATTTTCAGAAAATCAAAATTTTCGAAACTTTTTTCCATGTAAAGGGTAGCATGAAACTAAACGGTCTTGGTATTTAACGGTCTTTTCGCTTTGAGATATGCTGTCCACAGTCATACAAACCACATTGACATTTTCCTAAAATTGTTTTTTCATGGAACTTCAAAACATGTATTTCTGGTTAAATCTCGGTAGTGAACTTTTGAATGGAACATAAAATTCTGATGCGTTTCTTTCTGATGAGATAGCATGTAGGTGTATGTTAACGCACTGTGTGCGGATAATAACTGTCAAAGAAAAATTTTAATTAGTGACCGAACCTTGTAAGATCTAGGAACATATGTTTCCGCCATAGTCAATCACTCAATCTGATTTAAACGGCAACCTTCCTGTCCTAGAGAACGGCCAAGGTTCTGTGTCAAGGTCGATTATACGCTCCAAAAAAACCTAATCAAATGCAAAATAACAATCTGATGTGTTCCATTCACATTTCCAGAAATTGTCTTATTACTTACTACCTTATAAGTGTGTGTATGTATGTATGTATGTATGTATGTATGTATGTATGTATGTATGTATGTATGTATGTATGTATGTATGTATGTATGTATGTATGTATGTATGTATGTATGTATGTATGTATGTATGTATGTATGTATGTATGTATGTATGTATGTATGTATGTATGTATGTATGTATGTATGTATGTATGTATGTATGTATGTATGTATGTATGTATGTATGTATGTATGTATGTATGTATGTATGTATGTATGTATGTATGTATGTATGTATGTATGTATGTATGTATGTATGTATGTATGTATGTATGTATGTATGTATGTATGTATGTATGTATGTATGTATGTATGTATGTATGTATGTATGTATGTATGTATGTATGTATGTATGTATGTATGTATGTATGTATGTATGTATGTATGTATGTATGTATGTATGTATGTATGTATGTATGTATGTATGTATGTATTGATTTCTCTGCAAGTGGGTATCACCCCGTGGCAGAGTTATATATGTATACAAGATATAAACAATAAATTACAGCTGCCAGTTTATGGCTTTGTAAGCTAGATATAATAGTTATTTACAACAAATATGAAAACATTAATTTTTCTCTCAATTCAGATTAACTAATTTCATAATTAGAATCACCAACCAATTTAACATTTGTATTTACAACAATATAAAATCACAAGCATTTCATTTAAGGAATATTTACAAAAATTATCCAACATTAAAATCAAGATTTTTCCTAAATTTCTTCAGAGACAGGGGACAACCCCGAAAGGCTGCTCCAGGCAATTCATTCCAGTCTTTTATGGTTCTATTGACAAAAGAGAACTTTCCCACGTCAGTTCTGTATCTTCGACCCTTAATTTTGAACGGATGATCGTTTCGTGCATAGGAAGTTGGGTTTTCCAGTTTGTCAGTAACGTCCTCCCATGCGTTTAAGCCAGCGTAAGCTTTAAATAAAGCGCACAACCTCTGTTTCTCACGCCTAACTTTCAACGGCTCCCATTTGATCTCCTCAGCGTTTGTAGGCCCAAAATATTTACCCCTTTTTATGAATTTTATAGCCCTTTTCTAGATCTTTTCTAACGAATCAATTTGATTTACTCTATACGGGTCCCAACAAGTTACTCCAAATTCCATGATCGGCCGCACTAAGGACTTGTACGCCATTTCCCTGGACTTTGCACACCCTTTTTTAAAATCCTCATTAGGAAGTGCAGTGTTTTCCACGCTTTCTTAGATACAGAATTTACCTGCTCGTCCCATCCAGCGTTATTCGCCAAGTAAACTCCCAAGTATTTGCAGCTGTCCACCTGTGGAACTTTTTCCCCACCCATGTGATAGTTTTGCAGAATTTTCCCCTAGATCTATTAAATGCAATTTACTTACTTTTGCCAGCGTTAATTTTTATTTTATTTGTAGCAGCCCAATCACTAATTTGATTTAAATCACCCTGAAGAGCAGTCTCATCTTCAACATTTCTAATTTTATTGTAAATAATACAATTGTCTGCAAACAATCTTATCTGGCATTTTATATTGACAGTTATGTCGTTTACAAAAATAAGAAAAAGTAACGGCCCCAGTACTGAGCCTTGGGGTACGCCCGAGCTTACCATACCCCTTTCAGATGGCTGCTTGCCTACTTTTACCCTTTGCGATCTTCCTTCCAAAATGTTTTTAACCCATAGAACTACGCGTTTATCAATTCCTGTAGCAGTTAGCTTCTGGATAAGTAAATTATATGATACAACATCAAAAGCTTTGGAAAAATCTATCACCACTGCATCTGTTCTTCCCCCTGCATCCACCTCCTCTGCTAAATCTTGAAATAATGACGTTATCTGGCTTTCACACGAGTATCCAGGTCTAAACCCATGTTGCGCTTTATTGAACCACTTTTGTTTTCTAATTCCTCCCGTATATATTCCACAATTAAATGTTCCATCAATTTGCACACTACTGAAGTTAGGCTGACTGGTCGATAATTATTTAGTTCTGTTTTATTTCCCCCTTTATGAATTGGAACTCCAATCGCGGTTTTCCAGTCTTCCGGTAAGGCACAGTTATTTATTAACATATTAAATAAAAGCATTAGGTACGGAATCATGGATTCCCCTCCAATTTTTAGTATTTCGGTCGGCATATTATCAGGCCCCCTTGACTTTCGATTTTGCAACATTCTGATCCTTCTGCGCAATTTGGATGCCATTATTTGAAAAACGGATTTTCCACTATCCTCAATTTCCAGTTTATAATTATAATCCGTTTTGTTAAAAACAGACACAAAATGTGAATTTAATGCGTTCGCTTTTTCCTTATCGTTCAATGTGGCAATTCCATTTTCCTTGAGTTCTGGTATGCCAAGTTTATTTCCCCTGCGTCTACTTACATAATTGTAAAAACATTTCCAACTATTATTAGTCCCGCTAAGAATTTGTTCTAAGAACCGCTCCTGGACTTGCAACGTTTCGTCTTTCAATTGTTTAGCTACTTCTTTATATCTGTTAAAATGCCAATGTGACTTCTTCCGTTTATGAAACGCGCGCCT